>SJYX01024664.1:240319-337972 GCA_006410675.1 Oreotragus oreotragus
TGTCTTCAGGCCCCACTCTTACTGTTTACTGCTGTCATTTCATTATTATTGTGTACGGGTCTAGGATTCTTTTGTGTTGTGTTTGTTTCTGGTGTACAAGACCTTGATTCGGTTCCACCCAGACTTTGATTAGTTCTGGGGTGATTTTCTTTCTTTACGATGATTATGAGCTGTTCTTAATTTTCCCTGTGGTATTCAGTACGTTTGTGTAGCTTATCTATTTGAAATACATTCATCTGTAGATGTTTATTCCAACCTCTTCATTGCTCCCTGTGCCCTCATATTGTCTTTCTAAGAATCAGAAGTTATTGAAGTTGCTGAGTCTGTTTCTTTGTGTAAAGTAGTTTCTTTGTATGAATTTTTAGATCCACCAGTTAGGGACACTTTGTGATATTAGTGTTCTGTCTCTGAATCTCACTTCCCTTAGTATCCCAACCTCAGTCCATCCATGCTGAGGACACTTTCACTATTCTGTTCTGTTTTATATAATAGCAGATTGCAGCTGAGAGGTGTGCTACTTAGACCTCATTTTTCTGTTCTGACACTTTTGATTTCATTCCAATGTCTTGGCTCTTGTAAATCGCGCTGCCCTGAAAACAGGAGCGCTTGTGTCATCTCAAATTCCCATTTTCACTGGATCTAAGACAAGAAGTGGAGGAGTGGAATTTGCCAATCACATGGATCCCCTGTGCTTAGTTTTTGTTCTTTATTTTTTTTAAGGAAACTAATGCCTCTACCCATACTTCCTGTACCCATCTACATCCCAACAAGGAGAGAAGGATGATTCCTTTTTTCCTAAGCCCTCTGCAGGACTTCCTTTTAATGGATCTTTTTGATGCAGGTCATTCTGAGCCATGTGAGGTGATTCCTCGTGGTGGTTTTGATTGGCATTGTTTTAGGAGTTCGTGATGTGGAGTATCTTTCAGGTGCTTCTGGACCTTAGATAGTATAAGTACTATTGACCTCTTGATATTGGCTTCTTGAAATTGAGCCCCACTTTGAAATCTTCTAGGATGATTTTCCTAGGGACATTACTTGAGAGCAGGTGTCATTTACAGCTGCACAAGCCATCTGATACCAAGGGATCTTTCATGCAAAGATGGGCACAATAAAGGACAGAAACAGTGTGAACCTAACAGAAACAGATGATGTTAAGAAGAGGTGGCAAGAATTCACAGAAGAACCATACAAAGAAGATCTTAATGACCTGAATAACAACAATGGTGTGATCATTCACCTACAGCCAGACATCCTGGAGTTTGAAGTCAAGTGGGGGTTAGGAAGCACCACTATGAACAACCCCAGTGGAATTGATGGAATTCCAGCCGAGCTATTTGAAATCCTAAAAGATGATGCTGTGAAAGTGCTGCCCTCAATGTGCCAGCAAGTTTGGAAAACTCTCAGTGGCCACAGGACTGGAAAAGGTCAGGTTTCATTCCACTCCCAAAGAAGGGCAATGCCAAAGAATGTTCAAACTCCCAAATAATTGCATTGATGTCACAGGCTAACAAAGTAGTGCTCAAACTTCTCCAAGCTAGGCTTCAACAGTACATGAACTGAGAACTCCCAGATGGTCAAGCTGGATTTAGAAAAGGCAGCAGAACCAGAGATCAAATTGCCAACATCCATTGGATCATAGAAAAAGCAAGAGAACTCCAGAAAAACCTTTGCTTCCACCTCATGGGCTGCACTAAAGCCTTTGACTGCTTGGATCACAAAAGAACTAGGTAAAATTCTTAAAGATTTGGGCATACCTGGCCACATTTCCTGCCTCCTGAAAAATGTGGATGCAGATCACAAAGCAACAGTTAGAACCAGACATGGAACAGCAGACTGATTGCAAATTGGGAAAGGAGTACAACAAGGAGGTGCATTTTCACCTTGGTTATTTAATATTTATGCAGAATACATCATGCGAAATGCCAGGGTGGAGGAAGCACAGCTGGAATCAAGACTGCCGTGAGAAATTATATCAATACCTCAGATATGCACATGACATCACCCTTATGCAGACAGTGAAGAGGAACTAAAGAGCCTCTTGGGAAGTGAAGGAGGAGAGAGAAAAAGCTGGCTTAAAGTTCAACATTCAAAACATGAGGTCATGGCATGCGGCCCCATCACTTCTTGGCAAAGAAATGGGGAAACAATGGAAACAGTGACAGACTTTATTTCCTTGGGCTCCAAAATCACTGCATATGGTGACTGGAAAAGGTCAGGTTTCATTCCACTCCCAAAGAAGGGCAATGCCAAAGAATGTTCAAACTCCCAAATAATTGCATTGATGTCACAGGCTAACAAAGTAGTGCTCAAACTTCTCCAAGCTAGGCTTCAACAGTACATGAACTGAGAACTCGCAGGTGGTCAAGCTGGATTTAGAAAAGGCAGCAGAACCAGAGATCAAATTGCCAACATCCATTGGATCATAGAAAAAGCAAGAGAACTCCAGAAAAACCTTTGCTTCTACCTCATGGGCTGCACTAACGCCTTTGACTGCTTGGATCACAAAAGAACTAGGTAAAATTCTTAAAGATTTGGGCATACCTGGCCACATTTCCTGCCTCCTGAAAAATGTGGATGCAGATCACAAAGCAACAGTTAGAACCGGAATGGAACAGCAGACTGATTGCAAATTGGGAAAGGAGTACGACAAGGAGGTGCATTTTCACCTTGGTTATTTAATATTTATGCAGAATACATCATGCAAAATGCCAGGGTGGAGGAAGCACAGCTGGAATCAAGACTGCCGTGAGAAATTATATCAACACCTCAGATATGCACATGACATCACCCTTATGCAGACAGTGAAGAGGAACTAAAGAGCCTCTTGGGAAGTGAAGGAGGAGAGAGAAAAAGCTGGCTTAAAGTTCAACATTGAAAACATGAGGTCATGGCATGCGGCCCCATCACTTCTTGGCAAAGAAATGGGGAAACAATGGAAACAGTGACAGACTTTATTTCCTTGGGCTCCAAAATCACTGCATATGGGGATTGCGGCCATGAAATTCAAAGACGCTTGCTCTTTGGAAAAAAGAGCTATGACCAACCTAGACAGCATACTAAAAAACAGAAATCTCTGCTGACAAAGATGTATCTAATCACACTTTTTCAGGAAGGTTTTTCAGGAGTTGTGTATGGATGTGAGAGCTGGGACATAAAGAAAGCTGAGTGCCAAAGAACTGATGCTTTTGAACTGTAGTATTGGACAAAATTCTTGAGAGTTCCTTGGACAGCAAGGAGATCCAACCTTCCATCCTATAGGAGATCGATCAGTCCTGAATATTCCTTCCAAAGAATATTCACAAGTGATGATGACGCTGAAGCTTCAATACTTTGGCCACCCAGTGTAGAGAATTGACTCTTTGGAAAAGTCCTTGCTGCTGGGAAATATCAAAGGCAGAAGGAAAAGTGGATGACAGGTGATGAGATGGTTGGATGGCATCACCAACTTGATGGATGTGAGTTTGAGCAAGCTCTGGGGGTTGGTGTTGGACCAACTCAGGGAAGCCTGGTGTAGAGCAGTCGCGTTGTCACAAAGATTCGGGCACAACTGAGCCACTGAACTGCACTGAACTGAGGCCTTTAGACCAGTAAGAGCCCTTGAGCAGGAATCTGAAAGTTGCTGTTAGAGGACGTAACCGCAAGGCACCAGCATGTCTTCATGCCTGACTCTGGGTCCTTGGGCAAGCAGAGCCTTTCGCGAGTACTGCCAATTAGAGTCAGTGAACCAGGAGAAACCCCCAAGGCTTGTGTCTCATTACTTCTTCCCCCTTAGCCCAGTCCCAGAACTCATCCTAACTCCTGCAAAACCACACTGCCATAGATGTGATAATCCATAACTGAGGTCATACTAAGAAAGGTGCTATGTTGAAATCCTCAGTCCAAGGGACACATGGAGCCCAGGGTGTTTTGAAATCTCTTGCAGAACTGAGGTCCACTGCATTTGGGTGCAGTTCGCTTGGATTTCCTTGAGGAAGGCCACCAATATGCAGACTTTGGTGGGCTCAAGGAGACGGCATGAGCCACTCCAGGTCCATCTGGGGTCACACGTCCATCCACATGCTGCAGGCTCCCTCAGCATTCCACATTCCAACCTTGGGGCCCCCGTCTCTCTGGCTCCAGAGATGTAATACCGCTCACGTCAGAGTGGCTTGAGGGAAAGAAATTCTGCATTTTTTCCCTTTTTTGTTCTATATTTGGAACTGGGATATACAGGTTAATCACAAGCTTGGGGGCTATTGTGTGTGGGTTGTTTTGGGGGAGTTTTTTTTTGCCTTTTTTTTCTTTTCTTTTGTTTTTCATCTACAGCAACTTGGTTCACTTAGAGATAGAAACATACGTTCTTCTTCAGCTTCTTTTCCCAGATGGTTGCTATGGAAGATTGAGTAGGGTTTCTTGTGTTACATAGTGATTTTTGGGGGGTTCTTTTTCTGATACTAGTGAACACATGTTAGTCTGATGCAGTTCATTTCACTTTCCAGCTCACCTTTCTTTTTTTGGTAAACATAGTTTTTTTTTTCTCATTCTCTGAGGCTGTTTCTCTTTGCTAAAAAGGTTCACTTGTATCCATTCATAGGGATGTTGAACATTTTCTACATGTCTAATGCAATCTGTATTTGTTCCTCAAAGAGACCTTATTTTCCATTCTGGCCAATTTTATTTTTTTTTTAAAATGAGGAGAAGTTGTTTGTACATCTTATATGGCACTTCCCATGCTGTTTGTGATTTTGAAGACAAATTCCTTGTTTGTGCCTTTGCCAATATTTTTCCTATTCTGAGGGTTGTCTTATACAGTTTCCTTTTCTGTGCAAATAGCTTTAAGGGTAATTAGGTCATGTTTTCTTACTTCTATTTATTTTCATTATTCTTAGAGGTGTATGAAAATGTTACTTAATGCGATTTAAGACAAAGCATGTTCTTCCAATATGCATGCATGCGTGCTTCGTCACTTCAGTCTTGTTTGATCCTATGGGACCCTATGTGCTGTAGCCTGCCAGGCTCCTCTGTCCACAGTATTCCCGGGAAGAATACTGAAGTGGGTTGCCATGGCCTCCTCCAGTGCATCTTTCCCACCCAGGAATAAAACCCGTGTCTCTTACGTCTCCTGCATCATCAGACAAATTCTTTACATAGAATGCAACCTGAGATACTGCCGTCTTTTTTGATATATTCCTCCAAGGTTTCCTAGGATCAGTGTCTACACTTGACACTTTTAATTATTTGTCATTGCTTTTGGTATAGGGTGTGAGGAAATCTTCCCATCTCATTCTCAGTTATATTGTTTAAGGAACCTCCACACTGCCCTCCATCATGGCTCTTACCATTCACATCCTCAATTGCAGTGGAGGAGGGTACCCTGTATCCACACCCCCTCCACAACTTACTGGAGGTCTGTGAAGGTTGTGATAGTGACCATTCTAATGTGTGCAAGGTGATACCAGGAGGTAGTTCTGATTTACATTTATCTAATACTTAATGATGTTGACAACTTTTCATGAGAGTTGTTTAAAATGGTATGATTGAAACTAGCCTTTTGAAATCAGCTTCTTTAAGGTCTGCCCAGATTTAAAATCGTTTTGGCTGACCGGCCCTAGGACATTGCCTGAGGGGAGGTTTTTCTCACTGATGCCCATTGGCCTTTGTGAGTGTTGAGTGACCATCAGCATAGCTTCTCAAGTGATTTTATGGCAAAAAAAAACAGAAGGTGACAGCGTGTCTTCAGGCCCCACTCTTATTGTTTACTGCTGTCATTTCATTATTATTGTGTACGGGTCTAGGATTCTTTTGTGTTGTATTTGTTTCTGGTGTACAAGACCTTGATTCGGTTCCACCTAAACTTTCATTAGTTTTGGGGAGATTTTTTTTTCTTTACGATGAATACGAGGTGTTCTTAACTTTTCCTGTGGTATTCAGTGTTTGTGTAGCTTATCTATTTGAAATATATTCATCTGTAGATGTTTATTCCAACCTCTTCATTGCTCCCTGTGCCCTCATATTTTCTTTCTGAGAATCAGAAGTTATTTATTTTAAGTTTCTGAGTCTGTTTCTTTGTGTAAAGTAGTTTCTTTGTATGAATTTTTAGATCCAGGAGTTAGGGACATCTTGCAATATTTGTGTTTCTGTCTCTGACTCACTTCCCTTAGTATCCCAATCTCAGTCCATCCATGCTGAAGACACTTTCACTATTCTGTTCTGTTTTATCTAACAGCAGATTGCAGCTGAGAGGTGAGCTATTAGACCTCATTTTTCTGTCCTGACACTTTTGATTTCATTCAAATGTCTTGGCTCTTGTACATCGCACTACCCTGAAAACAGGGGTGCATGTGTCATCTCAAATTCACATTTTCTCTGGATCTAAGCCCAGGAGTAAGAGAGTGGGATTCGCCAATCACATGGTTCCCCTATGCTTAGTTTTTTTGTTTTAAGGAAACTCATGCCTCTTCCCATACTTCCTATACCCTTCTACATCCCAAAAAGGGGGAAAAGGAGGATTCCTTTTTCCCTAAGCCCTCTGCAGGACTTCCTTTTAATAGACCTTTTTGATGCAGGTCCTTCTGAGCCACGTGAGGTGATTCCTCATGGTGGTTTTGATCGGCATTATTTTAGGAGTTCGTGATATGGAGTATGTTTCAGGTGCTTCTGTACTTTAAACAGTGTGAATACTGTTGACCTCTTGAATTTGGTTTCTCGAAATTGGACTCCATTCTGAAATCTTTGGGATGATATTATTAGGGACATTACTTGAGGGCAGGTGTTATTTACAGCTGCACAGGCCATTTGATACCAAGGGAGAATTCCATGCAAAGATGGGCACAATAAAGGAGAGAAACAGTATGGACCTAACAGAAGCAGATGATGTTAAGAAGAGGTGGCAAGAATTCACAGAAGAACTATACAAAGAAGATCTTAATGGCCCAGATAATCACGATTGTGTGATCATTTACTTAGAGCAAGACATCCTGGATGTGAAGTCAAGGAGGCCTTAGGAAGCATCACTACGAACAAAGCTAGTGGAGGTGACGGAATTCCAATTGAGCTGTTTCAAGTCGTTAAAGATGATACTGTGAAAGTGCTGCACTCAATATGTCAGCAAATTGGGAAAACTCAACAGTGGGTACAGGACTGGAAAAGATCGGATTTCCAATGTGCTTTTTAGGTGTCCAAGAGCTTTATTCAGATACGTATAGATGCATATCTATTCTTGATCTGAAAATTGTGTTCAGTAACATTCTCTGTGCAACTCAGTATGTCCTTTCTGATTATCTAATGGATGCATATTAGTGTGTATGTGATAATGCAAAAGTCTTAATTTATCCTTCTAATTTTTTTTTTAGTAATCATAAGTTGATTTGTGAAGTTTGTAAGTCTGTTTCTGTTTTATATAGTAGTTCGTTAGTATAAATTGACAGATTCCACCCATAGGTGATATCTGATGATATTTCTCTCTCTCACTCTGATTTACTTCACTGCACATGGTAATATCTTGGTCCATATTTGCTACTGCCAATGGCATTATTTAATTCTATTTTATGAGTGAGGAGTATTCCAGTGTCTATTTGTCTCACTTAGTCTTCATTTTTAGTCTCTGGCCTTGGTTGATTTTCTCTCTCAGCTCTAGTAAATAGTGTTTGTCTGAATATAGGGGTGCACAAGTCATTTCAAATTATGATTTTTTCCATATCTGAGCCCAAGAATGGGATTGCTGGATCATATGGTGCCTGTGTGTTGAGTTTTTTTTAAGGAACCTCCGTGCTGTTTCCCATAGTGATTGAACCCATTTACACCCCCACCAAGAGTGTAGGAAGATTCCCTTTTGTTTCCAAGCTCTGCAGCATTTAATCTTTGTGGCTGTTTCTGATGATGGCCATTCTGACCATGGTGAGGTGATTCCTCAGTGTTGTTTTGATTTGCATTGATCTGATAATTAGTCATGTGGAGGATGTTTCCATGTGCTTTTTGGTCTAATACAGTGTGAGTGTAGTTTACTGTTGAAATTGGCTTCTTGAACATTGGCCCAGTTTTGAATTCTTTTTTTGGTGATTTACCCCAAGGGTTTTATTGAAGGCAGGTGTCCTTTCCAGTCCTGCATGCCTTGTGAATATTCAGAGATCACTAGCACCAGTTTTAAAGTTGTTATTATGGGAAATGGCGGCAAAGCAGCAGCATTTCTTCCTGCCCAGCTCTGGTTACTTAGGCAACCAGAGCCTAATGGAAATCCTTTTTCCTGGACTGTCAGTTTGAGCAGAAGGTGGCAGAAGTAACAGACAGCCAGGGTTAATTGTGTCTCTTGATTTCTTGTCGCTTAACCTTTATTTCCCAGACACGTGCTAATTCCTGCAACTTCACTCTGCAGAGGGTGATGTCATCTGCATGTGGAGTAACCCCAAGAAACCAGGTTGCAGTTGGAATCCCCACCACCAAGAGCCTTGGAGCCTCGAGGACTTTTCAAAGCTCTTCCATCCCCAAATTCCAGCATCCTTTGGGTGCAGTAAGCTTGGGTTGGCTGCAGGAGGACCTCACCCACCCTTGGAGCTGGTGAGTCTTCAGGTCTTTTGATAGAGGGCTCATTGCCAGGCACATCTCACTAGCCCCCTCAGATTCAAGATACTCCAGCCCTGGGACCCAAGTCTGCACAGGTTCCAGGGATGTGACACTGAAGAGAAAATTTTAAAACTTACACTCAGCTAGAAATAATTTCATGCTTGTTCTGCTTCTGTAAGATGCTTGCTGCGCTGACCAAGGAACAAGATGATCTAGCAATCAACTATATGTAACCACAGAAAGAAAGTGAAGTCTCTCAGTTGTATCCTACTCTTTGCAATCCCATGGAACGTAGTCTACAAGGCTTCTCTGTCCATGGGATTTTCCAGGCAAGAGTACTGAAGTGGGTTGCCATTTCCTTCTCCAGGGGATCTTCCTGACCCAGGGATAGAACCCAGGTGTCCTGCATTGCAGGCAAACGCTTTACCCTCTGAGCCACCAGGGAAGCCCATATGTAACCATCAGATACTCTGATAAGCATGGAATGTTCTGTTCCTGCTTCTGTAAGTTTCTATCTGGAAATTCCCTGCATGTAAGCCATACCAAGTCCTGTGCTCTGTAACTGCTCATAGCCCATAGCAACCAGGTAGCCAATCAACCAGCTGTACTTGTGTATACTGACCCTATAAGAGTAAAGCTCACCCTGAGCTCAGGGCCCCAGAACTTCAGAGCATTAGCTCATCTGGGACCGCCAGCTCAATAAACCTGAGTTCTCCAACTCTCCAAGTGTGGTGCTTGGGTTCTTGACGGCCCAACTCCTGCAGTATTTCTGGAGGCCTCAGTGAGATTCCAACCACACCGGCCCCTTGAGCTGCCAGACTGGTGGCTCAGCCAGGCCAGAGCAGAGGAACTCTTGAGACGACCGAGGCGGCACGCCACCTGACAGTTTTCTGGGTTCTCTTTGAGACTGATGTTCTGACTTTCCAGACAGCTGAACCCTGACCAGACTCATTGGAGAGGCGGACCAACTATCCAGGTATGGCCACAGAATAAGGTAAGGAGGCCCTGGGGCACAGAACCCAGTCAAGTCCTGTCTCTGGATGGAAGAGGAACTTGACCACCTCCTACAGTCTTCAGGGAGAAGACCACCAGTTAGGGACCTTCCCAGAGTGGGGAGGCACTGTGATAAACTCTGAACTGAACGTGTGTGTGAGTGAACACTCTGGTTCGTCTTTGCTCCAGGGCGATTGTGTGGCTCCATGGCCCCGTGACTACAGACTCTGAGTGGGCCCTAACCTGCAGTTCTGTGGTAACATCATACGGCTCAGGGTGGTGTCTGTCTCTGGGGGACCCAGTCCCTTCCTGCAAGTCAGATCCTGGTCAGGAGCTTATACTGACCCACCAAAGCTAAGAGATACCCAAGTTCCCCACGGGAATGTGGCCAGGTGGGCACCTGAATGGTCTCCTCTTTTGAGGCAGCACCCGCCCTTGTTTGTCTTTGTGCCACCAACACAGGGCGGGACACACAGGGAGGGGAACAATCTGTTACTGATTTGACTTCAAAGTTGTGTATGTCCAAATGGCCCTTTTACCTAGGGCCCTCCGCCAAAATTACTTTCTTAAAAATTTTAAGGCTCACTCTCCCCTTCCATCAGTTGACTCTTTGAGCTGACTTACTGAGAAACTGGGTTTTTCTCAAAAAACTTGTCCCTTTTGCCAAACAGATCTGTACCTGCCTCTCTCTTGGTCCCCTGAGCCAGCCCATGTGGAGTGGCACACTCTGACATGCTCCTGCATATATTTGAATTTTCATTACAAGGCTGCCTTCCTCTGTCGCCTTTTCCTTCATAATCCCCTGATTCTCCAAGGATTTCAGACCCTTCACTTAGACAAGGAGTACATGTACTGCTCTCTCTGCCAGCTCAGCACACTCGAGAGGGTCAGTCACCCCAGGTCTCCTCTGGAGTCCCACCTGAAATTAATTCCTCTGTGAATCCCATTATAAGGGATCACTTCCTTCCAGTCCTGTCTCCCTGAGGCATTTAGTGATCAGGGCCATCTTCAAAGAGGCATATAATTGTGCTATCTGGGGATACTGGGCCTTCCAGGACTGATGATATCAGTGCTACCTAGGTCTCCCTAAGATGAGGCCCTTCCTGTGTGTCCCTCTTTCCTTCCTAGCCAAAGAGGTGGATGACATTTGTCAATATGGGGGGAAGCTCCTCTAAGCCAGCTGTTTTATACTGTACAATAAAAATTTTAAGAAAGGTTTTTCCTTAACCCCATTGGGTTAAGATGACCTCGGGGTTAAGATGGGGTTAAGATGACCTTGAGAAAGCTCCACACCCTGTGTGAGTCAGAATGGCCCACCTTCGGGGTGAGGTGGCCTGCAAAGGGTACTCTGCTGCTGCTGCTGCTGCTGCTGCTAAGTCGCTTCAGCCGTGTCTGACTCTGTGCAACCCCATAGATGGCAGCCCACTAGGCTCCTTTTTCCCTGGGATCTTCCAGGCAAGAAGGGTACTCTAGACCTTCTTCTAGTTAGAGCTGTATACTGAGTGGTGACAAGAACCCCCAGGCACCCAGACCAGTTTCCACACATAGATTCCTGGTTGCAAACTGCCGATCAGCTACCTCCTTGGGTTCAGTTCAGGACCACTGGATGGATAGTGATTACTGCGTTGATGGTTCGGAAGTCCTGGATGGGGTGATAGTCTTTCCTTCCAGGCTTCTTGACTGGTAGCAGCAGAGTGATCCAGGGAACCTGACACTCAATCAGAATTTCAGCATTGCATAGGCTTGGATGTGGTCCCAAATTCCCAGGTGTGCTTTCCGTGGTACTGGATATTGCCTCTGTCTGACAGGAGTGGCCCCTGGCCTCAGGTCACCACGATGGGTGCATGGTTTTTGGTCAAACCTGGGGGCCCCTTTTCTGCCCAGATAGCAGGGAACTCTTTTAGCGGGCTCTTTGGATTTGTTTGTTCTCTCCCTGAAAAATAGAGGAGCCATTCATCTTCCCTGGGCACAGTCACAGCCATCATCAGAAATGGACTCTACTGAAGTCAAGCCTTGCAGAGGCTATAAATGTTTACTTGTGGTAGTCTTCACCTACTCAGGATGGAGTGAGACCTACCCCCCACACATTGAATGGGCACAAGAGGTGGCCAGGTGCTACTAAGAGACATAATCCTGAGATATGGGCTACCCCTCTCCATAGGGTCTGACAGCAGGCCAGGGTTACCCCTCTCCATAGGGTCTGACAACGGGCCAGCCTTTGTGTCTGAGATAAACCACACTTTGTCCAAGACACTGAGAGTCAAATGAAAGCTCCACATTGAAAGCTCCACATTGAAAACTCCATACTGCTTACAGGCCACAAAGCTCAGGGAGAGTTGAGTGCATGAACTGGACCCTCAAGACTATGTTAGCTAAGCTCTGCCAGTTACCTTGGGTCGACATGCTACCCCTAGCCCTGCTCTGAGCCCGGTGCACCTTGAGGGCCTCAGGCTCTTCTCCCTTTGAGATCTTATATGGGAGACCACCCCCAGTGATAGGGAAGCTGAAGGGAGACCCCAACAACTAGCTGACCTGGAGATGTCTCAACACCTCCAGACCCTGGGAAAAGTCTTCCACCATATCACTTGAGAAACCTTAGGAAGGATTTCCATTCCTTCGGGCAATTGGGTTCATCCCTATCCATCAGGAGATGAGGCATGGGTTAAAGACTGGAAAAAGGAATCACTTCAGCTACTGCTGTTAATGTCACAGGGGTCACCCCGTGGATTCACCAAAGCCGGGTGAAGAGAACAGCACCTCCAGAAGGGTAAGAGACCTGGACTGCTGAGGCTCATCCAAACCAGACGCTTCTGGTTTTCTTTCATAGGTACCTGAATCCGGCCCAAGATCTTCAGCCCTGCTCCAGTCACTCCAGGGCTGGCTGGCCCACGCACGGCAGAAGCTTGAGGAATTCAACGCGGGACATCTGAGAATCAGGGTTACGATGGCATCCTGCCAAGTAGGGACTGGTTGCACCACTGGCCTTGATGCTTTCTGTGGGTCAAACACGGGGAGTCACTTTGGCTATAATCTACCCAAAAGTCATGGGTTTATTAAGTGCACTATAATGTTTAGTGTAATAGCGGTTTATATCCTGCTGAGCTGTAGTGCATTAGAAAGTAAAATAGACCCCTCATGTACTCCATGCATATACATGACTAGATCAGGTCAGGAGGTCACTTGGACCTTGCTTTACCATACTCACTTCTCCTGTCAAGGAGAGGTCCAAGGAACCTGTGTACATAATAAAACAACCTATTCCATTTGTCAACAAAAAGACAAACGAAGTTGTTTTGACCCCCTGTCCCCCACCAGTGAAGATCGGTTAGAGGTTAGGCACCAAGAAGGAGGGATTCTGATTAACCAGACACAAATTAAAAATTTAGACCTTCCGGTGTCAGTATACTTTGATGTGTGTGCCGCTATTGACAAAAACCCCGAGAATGTTACAAATTGTGGGAGCTTATCATGGGAACAAACATACACACACAATGACAAATATATGTGTCAATTAGCATCTCCCGGCTCCTATTGCTATGGTGACCGCTGGTTTTACTGCCCTTCCTGGAGCTGTGTCACGTGGGCAACCTGGGAAGATAAAAGCAAGATAGCTCGCCTTCAGAAGGGAACTGCTAGTTCCAGTTGTAAACTAGGGACATGTAATCCTGTCAATTTCACTATCTTCAATCCCAGAGACTCAAAATGGAAAACTGGTGTCAAAATCGGTATTTATATCGATGGGACAGGTGCTGACCCAGGAACTGTGTTAGAGTTCCGCCATATTTCTGTTCCACTCCAGACTTCTTTACACAAGGTCCCCTATTCTTTTCATGAAAAAGTAGAAAGTGATCGCCCCTACAATTTCAGTCAGAACTAAAAATCTGCTCTTAGCTCTAGCAGAGACCATAGCCCAGACATTAATGGTTTCTTCTTGCTATGTGTGGGGGAAATTAATATAGGAGAACAATGGGCTTAGGAAGCCAAAGAGTTAGATCCCCAGAGATCCTTCAACAACTCAGGGGAATTCGAGAAAACCAGGGTCAGAATTTGGTATTGAAAGACTTCCATAATTGGCAAGAACTGCCTGGCACAGTGCGGCCCATTATTCAATGTTCCAGTAGGAAATCTCTCTTGTCTTGGCCAAAAAATATTATAATGCAACTACTCACACTTCTGATTGGTGGGGAAGCCCAGACTATACAGAGCCTAATCCTCACCCTCTAGCAAGCTTCCCTGATTTAAAGACCAGCTGGGATGACTTGTCCACTGAAGGCCATTGGTCTGCTCCAGAAGGATTTTATTGGATTTGTGAGGCTAACACATATTCAGTTTTGCCTGCCAACTGGTCAGGGGCATGGATATTGGGGACTGTCCATCCCTCCTTTTTCCTACTTCCCCTACCCCAAGGTGAACCACTGGGAGTCCCAGTTTATAAAGACAGAGGTCTCACCAAAAAGTGCAGGTCTCTACAGATTGGAAACTGGAAAGATGACGAATGGCCTCCTGAATGCATAATCCAATACTGCAGGCCAGCCATTTGGGCAGAAGATGGGTTCTGGGGCTACCAAACCCCAATTTACATGGTTAACAGAATTATCTGATTCTAGGCAGGGGTTGAGATCATTATTAATGAAACGGCCAAGGCTCTTAATTTATTGGCAGAACAACAAACCAAGATACAAAACGCTATCTATCAGAATCACCTGGCCCTAGATTACTTCCTGGCTGCAGAGTAGGGTGTCTGTGGGAAGTTCAATCTTAGCAACTGTTGTCTACAGATAGATGATAAAGGCAAGGTTATAGAAGAAATAACGAGGGAAATGACTAAAATATTTCTTGTCCCAGTCCAGACCTGGAAGGGATGGAATCCCAGAGAGCTGTTTCAGGGATGGTTTTCTTATCTGGGAGGATTCAAAACTCCAGTGGGGGTAGTCCCAAGGAGGACCTTGGGACATGTGTCCTCTTGCCTTGCCCCTTGCCATTGTTCGTGAGGATGGTTTCCAGCCTAGCTGAAGCCACTGCAGACAGGAGGGCTACCACACACCTCCTAGCCTGAGAGGTTATCAGCTCCTGAGACAAGAAGATCAAGCAGTTGATGCCTTAGAAGATTTAAGGGGCATCAAGAGGAGGTCCAGAAGAGGAAAATTGAAAAGTCACCCTCAGCTAGAAATAACTTCATGCTCATTCTGCTTCTGTAAGATATGCTTACTGCGCCAAGATAGGAATAAGATGACCTAGCAATCAACTGTAACCATAAGATGTTTTGATAAGAATGGAATGTTCTGTTCCTGCTTCTATGAGTTTCTGTTTGCAAATTCCCTGCATGTAACCCATAGCAACTCCCACACTCTGTAACTGCCCGTAGCATCCAAGTAACCAATCAACCAGTGCCAACTGTTCTTCTGTGTACTGACCCTATAAGAGTAAGGCTCACCCTGAACTCGGCCCCAGAACTTCAGAGCATTAGCTCGTCTGGGACCACAGGCTTAATAAACCTGAGTTCTCCAACTCTCTGTGATGCTTGGTTTCTCAATGGTCCGACTTCTGCACCACCACCAGCCTAGGTCACCATGTCTGAAGGGACTAGAGTCAGCATTTCCATTTCTTTTTTTTTTTTTCAATTGTATCATTTGAACTGGGGAATATAAGTGGTTTACGATGTTGTAGATTTTTTTTTTTTTCCCCAACAGACAGCAACTTTATTCACGTATTGGAGAAGGAAATGGCAACCCACATCAGTGTTCTTGCTTGGAGAATTCCACAGACAGAGGAGCCTGGCAAGTTGCAGCCCATGAGGTCGCATAGAGTAGAACATGACTGAGCAATTCTCACTTATTCACTTATGTATAGACATCTGCATGTTCTTTTTGGGTGCTTTTCTGATATAGGTTATTGCAGAGTGTTGAATAGGGGTCCTTGCAGAGTGTTGAATAGGGGTCCACATGCTATACCGTGGGTCCTTCTGGATTATTTTATTATTAGGAGTGTGTACATGAACCAGCTAATTTCTCCCCACTCCCTTTCCTTCTTGGTAACCGTAAGTTTCTTTTCTATGTCTGTGAGGCTGTTTCTCTTTAGAAAAGATGTTCATTTGTATCCATTTTTGATTGCCCCTAGAGGTGATATCATATAATCCTGGTCTTTTCCTGTCTTTCTACTTCACTGGGCGTGATCACCTTTATTTTCATCTTTGTGACTGCAAATGGCCTTACTTCATCCTTCTTGATGGTTGAATAATATTGCATTGTGTCTATGTACTCATTTCTTTATCCATTCATCTGTCCTTTCACACTTGGGTTGCTTCTGTGCCTTGGCTACTGTACCCAGTGTGGCCGTGATTGCTTTAAAACTTTGGTGTCCTCAGGATCCAGAACCAGATATAGGGTTGCTATCCCATGAACTTATATGTTTAGTTCTCTAAAGAAACTTCATACTATTCTCCCTAGTGGATGTTCTGATTTACATTTTCAACAACAGTGTGGGAGAGTTCCCCTCTCTCCGTGCCCACTTTAGGATGTATTGTTGGAGATTTTTTGAGATAGCCATTCTTGATCTTGGTCATGCAGCAGGGAGATCTTCATTCACTGCCCAGGATTTGAACCTGGGAAGCCTGGATGAGAACCAGGAATCCTAGCCACCAGACCAGCAAGGGTTAGATGCTGCAAACTATTTTTCCCTGGATCTTTGCCCTCAGTGAAAAGTGCATCTGTCACAGAGGCAGAAACTATAAATGCAGGTACAAAGTTTATTATTAGAGACATAGCACAACAACAGGTGGCAGAGCACATAGATAAACTGTTTAATTAAGACAGAAGCAAGGCAGAGAAGCACACCCAGAGAGAAAGGGTGTGGGTGTCCCCCCACCCCTTAGTGAGGAGTGCAGTAAAGAGAAGGTCAAGTCATTTATATAGGGCAGTTCTTCCAGGTCTTTGTCTTCCTTCAGGCCAATGATCTTGTTTATTTTTCCACACCTGACATATCCTGGGACCCTCCCCTGGGTGTGCACGCACCGCTCAGTCAAGATGGATCTCGAAATGAAGGCTTCTGGGAGGAGCAAGATTCATTATGGCCTGGCATTATTCCTTGACTTTTGACCCACAAGGAGCTTTGCTGTGCCTGTGTGGTGTCTCCCTTGTCCAAAAAGAGGAAGGAGGGAGATCCCTTAGTCCTTTACTCATGCAGGGTTTTGTCCCCTCTTTGTCCTTGCCTTGACTACTGCCACGACTATTACCTTAACGTCTTTACAAAAGACAAACACTGGCTATTTACCCTGTTTGTTGTTACTTCCATTTTAGAGGGCAAACAGGAGGCTGATTTTAAATACCTTAACTGGAGCCCACCTGTCTCTTGTCTCAGGAAATGTTAACAATTCTAAGTATTCAGACTGCAGCCTGCTTCTTCATGCCACACGTAATGTAAACAAGAGGCCAGTTGTAAATATCAAACCTTACCCAGGGATAGAACCCAGGTGTCCTGCATTGCAGGCAAACGCTTTACCCTCTGAGCCACCAGGGAAGCCCGTATGTAACCATCAGATACTCTGATAAGCATGGAATGTTCTGTTCCTGCTTCTGTAAGTTTCTATCTGGAAATTCCCTGCATGTAAGCCATACCAAGTCCTGTGCTCTGTAACTGCTCATAGCCCATAGCAACCAGGTAGCCAATCAACCAGCTGTACTTGTGTATACTGACCCTATAAGAGTAAAGCTCACCCTGAGCTCAGGGCCCCAGAACTTCAGAGCATTAGCTCATCTGGGACCGCCAGCTCAATAAACCTGAGTTCTCCAACTCTCCAAGTGTGGTGCTTGGGTTCTTGACGGCCCAACTCCTGAAGTATTTCTGGAGGCCTCAGTGAGATTCCAACCACACCGGCCCCTTGAGCTGCCAGACTGGTGGCTCAGCCAGGCCAGAGCAGAGGAACTCTTGAGACGACCGAGGCGGCACGCCACCTGACAGTTTTCTGGGTTCTCTTTGAGACTGATGTTCTGACTTTCCAGACAGCTGAACCCTGACCAGACTCATTGGAGAGGCGGACCAACTATCCAGGTATGGCCACAGAATAAGGTAAGGAGGCCCTGGGGCACAGAACCCAGTCAAGTCCTGTCTCTGGATGGAAGAGGAACTTGACCACCTCCTACAGTCTTCAGGGAGAAGACCACCAGTTAGGGACCTTCCCAGAGTGGGGAGGCACTGTGATAAACTCTGAACTGAACGTGTGTGTGAGTGAACACTCTGGTTCGTCTTTGCTCCAGGGCGATTGTGTGGCTCCATGGCCCCGTGACTACAGACTCTGAGTGGGCCCTAACCTGCAGTTCTGTGGTAACATCATACGGCTCAGGGTGGTGTCTGTCTCTGGGGGACCCAGTCCCTTCCTGCAAGTCAGATCCTGGTCAGGAGCTTATACTGACCCACCAAAGCTAAGAGATACCCAAGTTCCCCACGGGAATGTGGCCAGGTGGGCACCTGAATGGTCTCCTCTTTTGAGGCAGCACCCGCCCTTGTTTGTCTTTGTGCCACCAACACAGGGCGGGACACACAGGGAGGGGAACAATTGGTTACTGATTTGACTTCAAAGTTGTGTATGTCCAAATGGCCCTTTTACCTAGGGCCCTCCGCCAAAATTACTTTCTTAAAAATTTTAAGGCTCACTCTCCCCTTCCATCAGTTGACTCTTTGAGCTGACTTACTGAGAAACTGGGTTTTTCTCAAAAAACTTGTCCCTTTTGCCAAACAGATCTGTACCTCCCTCTCTCTTGGTCCCCTGAGCCAGCCCATGTGGAGTGGCACACTCTGACATGCTCCTGCATATATTTGAATTTTCATTACAAGGCTGCCTTCCTCTGTCGCCTTTTCCTTCATAATCCCCTGATTCTCCAAGGATTTCAGACCCTTCACTTAGACAAGGAGTACATGTACTGCTCTCTCTGCCAGCTCAGCACACTCGAGAGGGTCAGTCACCCCAGGTCTCCTCTGGAGTCCCACCTGAAATTAATTCCTCTGTGAATCCCATTATAAGGGATCACTTCCTTCCAGTCCTGTCTCCCTGAGGCATTTAGTGATCAGGGCCATCTTCAAAGAGGCATATAATTGTGCTATCTGGGGATACTGGGCCTTCCAGGACTGATGACATCAGTGCTACCTAGGTCTCCCTAAGATGAGGCCCTTCCTGTGTGTCCCTCTTTCCTTCCTAGCCAAAGAGGTGGATGACATTTGTCAATATGGGGGGAAGCTCCTCTAAGCCAGCTGTTTTATACTGTACAATAAAAATTTTAAGAAAGGTTTTTCCTTAACCCCATTGGGTTAAGATGACCTCGGGGTTAAGATGGGGTTAAGATGACCTTGAGAAAGCTCCACACCCTGTGTGAGTCAGAATGGCCCACCTTCGGGGTGAGGTGGCCTGCAAAGGGTACTCTGCTGCTGCTGCTGCTGCTGCTGCTAAGTCGCTTCAGCCGTGTCTGACTCTGTGCAACCCCATAGATGGCAGCCCACTAGGCTCCTTTTTCCCTGGGATCTTCCAGGCAAGAAGGGTACTCTAGACCTTCTTCTAGTTAGAGCTGTATACTGAGTGGTGACAAGAACCCCCAGGCACCCAGACCAGTTTCCACACATAGATTCCTGGTTGCAAACTGCCGATCAGCTACCTCCTTGGGTTCAGTTCAGGACCACTGGATGGATAGTGATTACTGCGTTGATGGTTCGGAAGTCCTGGATGGGGTGATAGTCTTTCCTTCCAGGCTTCTTGACTGGTAGCAGCAGAGTGATCCAGGGAACCTGACACTCAATCAGAATTTCAGCATTGCATAGGCTTGGATGTGGTCCCAAATTCCCAGGTGTGCTTTCCGTGGTACTGGATATTGCCTCTGTCTGACAGGAGTGGCCCCTGGCCTCAGGTCACCACGATGGGTGCATGGTTTTTGGTCAAACCTGGGGGCCCCTTTTCTGCCCAGATAGCAGGGAACTCTTTTAGCGGGCTCTTTGGATTTGTTTGTTCTCTCCCTGAAAAATAGAGGAGCCATTCATCTTCCCTGGGCACAGTCACAGCCATCATCAGAAATGGACTCTACTGAAGTCAAGCCTTGCAGAGGCTATAAATGTTTACTTGTGGTAGTCTTCACCTACTCAGGATGGAGTGAGACCTACCCCCCACACATTGAATGGGCACAAGAGGTGGCCAGGTGCTACTAAGAGACATAATCCTGAGATATGGGCTACCCCTCTCCATAGGGTCTGACAGCAGGCCAGGGTTACCCCTCTCCATAGGGTCTGACAACGGGCCAGCCTTTGTGTCTGAGATAAACCACACTTTGTCCAAGACACTGAGAGTCAAATGAAAGCTCCACATTGAAAGCTCCACATTGAAAACTCCATACTGCTTACAGGCCACAAAGCTCAGGGAGAGTTGAGTGCATGAACTGGACCCTCAAGACTATGTTAGCTAAGCTCTGCCAGTTACCTTGGGTCGACATGCTACCCCTAGCCCTGCTCTGAGCCCGGTGCACCTTGAGGGCCTCAGGCTCTTCTCCCTTTGAGATCTTATATGGGAGACCACCCCCAGTGATAGGGAAGCTGAAGGGAGACCCCAACAACTAGCTGACCTGGAGATGTCTCAACACCTCCAGACCCTGGGAAAAGTCTTCCACCATATCACTTGAGAAACCTTAGGAAGGATTTCCATTCCTTCGGGCAATTGGGTTCATCCCTATCCATCAGGAGATGAGGCATGGGTTAAAGACTGGAAAAAGGAATCACTTCAGCTACTGCTGTTAATGTCACAGGGGTCACCCCGTGGATTCACCAAAGCCGGGTGAAAAGAACAGCACCTCTAGAAGGGTAAGAGACCTGGACTGCTGAGGCTCATCCAAACCAGACGCTTCTGGTTTTCTTTCATAGGTACCTGAATCCGGCCCAAGATCTTCAGCCCTGCTCCAGTCACTCCAGGGCTGGCTGGCCCACGCACGGCAGAAGCTTGAGGAATTCAACGCGGGACATCTGAGAATCAGGGTTACGATGGCATCCTGCCAAGTAGGGACTGGTTGCACCACTGGCCTTGATGCTTTCTGTGGGTCAAACACGGGGAGTCACTTTGGCTATAATCTACCCAAAAGTCATGGGTTTATTAAGTGCACTATAATGTTTAGTGTAATAGCGGTTTATATCCTGCTGAGCTGTAGTGCATTAGAAAGTAAAATAGACCCCTCATGTACTCCATGCATATACATGACTAGATCAGGTCAGGAGGTCACTTGGACCTTGCTTTACCATACTCACTTCTCCTGTCAAGGAGAGGTCCAAGGAACCTGTGTACATAATAAAACAACCTATTCCATTTGTCAACAAAAAGACAAACGAAGTTGTTTTGACCCCCTGTCCCCCACCAGTGAAGATCGGTTAGAGGTTAGGCACCAAGAAGGAGGGATTCTGATTAACCAGACACAAATTAAAAATTTAGACCTTCCGGTGTCAGTATACTTTGATGTGTGTGCCGCTATTGACAAAAACCCCGAGAATGTTACAAATTGTGGGAGCTTATCATGGGAACAAACATACACACACAATGACAAATATATGTGTCAATTAGCATCTCCCGGCTCCTATTGCTATGGTGACCGCTGGTTTTACTGCCCTTCCTGGAGCTGTGTCACGTGGGCAACCTGGGAAGATAAAAGCAAGATAGCTCGCCTTCAGAAGGGAACTGCTAGTTCCAGTTGTAAACTAGGGACATGTAATCCTGTCAATTTCACTATCTTCAATCCCAGAGACTCAAAATGGAAAACTGGTGTCAAAATCGGTATTTATATCGATGGGACAGGTGCTGACCCAGGAACTGTGTTAGAGTTCCGCCATATTTCTGTTCCACTCCAGACTTCTTTACACAAGGTCCCCTATTCTTTTCATGAAAAAGTAGAAAGTGATCGCCCCTACAATTTCAGTCAGAACTAAAAATCTGCTCTTAGCTCTAGCAGAGACCATAGCCCAGACATTAATGGTTTCTTCTTGCTATGTGTGGGGGAAATTAATATAGGAGAACAATGGGCTTAGGAAGCCAAAGAGTTAGATCCCCAGAGATCCTTCAACAACTCAGGGGAATTCGAGAAAACCAGGGTCAGAATTTGGTATTGAAAGACTTCCATAATTGGCAAGAACTGCCTGGCACAGTGCGGCCCATTATTCAATGTTCCAGTACGAAACCTCTCTTGTCTTGGCCAAAAAATATTATAATGCAACTACTCACACTTCTGATTGGTGGGGAAGCCCAGACTATACAGAGCCTAATCCTCACCCTCTAGCAAGCTTCCCTGATTTAAAGACCAGCTGGGATGACTTGTCCACTGAAGGCCATTGGTCTGCTCCAGAAGGATTTTATTGGATTTGTGAGGCTAACACATATTCAGTTTTGCCCGCCAACTGGTCAGGGGCATGGATATTGGGGACTGTCCATCCCTCCTTTTTCCTACTTCCCCTACCCCAAGGTGAACCACTGGGAGTCCCAGTTTATAAAGACAGAGGTCTCACCAAAAAGTGCAGGTCTCTACAGATTGGAAACTGGAAAGATGACGAATGGCCTCCTGAATGCATAATCCAATACTGCAGGCCAGCCATTTGGGCAGAAGATGGGTTCTGGGGCTACCAAACCCCAATTTACATGGTTAACAGAATTATCTGATTCTAGGCAGGGGTTGAGATCATTATTAATGAAACGGCCAAGGCTCTTAATTTATTGGCAGAACAACAAACCAAGATACAAAACGCTATCTATCAGAATCACCTGGCCCTAGATTACTTCCTGGCTGCAGAGTAGGGTGTCTGTGGGAAGTTCAATCTTAGCAACTGTTGTCTACAGATAGATGATAAAGGCAAGGTTATAGAAGAAATAACGAGGGAAATGACTAAAATATTTCTTGTCCCAGTCCAGACCTGGAAGGGATGGAATCCCAGAGAGCTATTTCAGGGATGGTTTTCTTATCTGGGAGGATTCAAAACTCCAGTGGGGGTAGTCCCAAGGAGGACCTTGGGACATGTGTCCTCTTGCCTTGCCCCTTGCCATTGTTCGTGAGGATGGTTTCCAGCCTAGCTGAAGCCACTGCAGACAGGAGGGCTACCACACACCTCCTAGCCTGAGAGGTTATCAGCTCCTGAGACAAGAAGATCAAGCAGTTGATGCCTTAGAAGATTTAAGAGGCATCAAGAGGAGGTCCAGAAGAGGAAAATTGAAAAGTCACCCTCAGCTAGAAATAACTTCATGCTCATTCTGCTTCTGTAAGATATGCTTACTGCTCCAAGATAGGAACAAGATGACCTAGCAATCAACTGTAACCATAAGATGTTTTGATAAGAATGGAATGTTCTGTTCCTGCTTCTATGAGTTTCTGTTTGCAAATTCCCTGCATGTAACCCATAGCAACTCCCACACTCTGTAACTGCCCAAAGCCCGTAGCATCCAAGTAACCAATCAACCAGTGCCAACTGTTCTTCTGTGTACTGACCCTATAAGAGTAAGGCTCACCCTGAACTCGGCCCCAGAACTTCAGAGCATTAGCTCGTCTGGGACCACAGGCTCAATAAACCTGAGTTCTCCAACTCTCTGAGTGTGATGCTTGGTTTCTCAATGGTCCGACTTCTGCACCACCACCAGCCTAGGTCACCATGTCTGAAGGGACTAGAGTCAGCATTTCCATTTCTTTTTTTTTTTTTTTTTTTTCAATTGTATCATTTGAACTGGGGAATATAAGTGGTTTACGATGTTGTAGATTTTTTTTTTTTTCCCCACAGACAGCAACTTTATTCACGTATTGGAGAAGGAAATGGCAACCCACACCAGTGTTCTTGCTTGTAGAATTCCACAGACAGAGAAGCCTGGCAAGTTGCAGCCCATGAGGTCGCATAGAGTCGAACATGACTGAGCAATTTTCACTTATTCACTTATGTATACACATCTGCATGTTCTTTTTGGGTGCTTTTCTGATATAGGTTATTGCAGAGTGTTGAATAGGGGTCCACATGCTATACCGTGGGTCCTTCTGGATTATTTTATTATTAGGAGTGTGTACATGAACCAGCTAATTTCTCCCCACTCCCTTTCCTTCTTGGTAACCATAAGTTTCTTTTCTATGTCTGTGAGGCTGTTTCTCTTTAGAAAAGATGTTCATTTGTATCCATTTTTGATTGCCCCTAGAGGTGATATCATATAATCCTGGTCTTTTCCTGTCTTTCTACTTCACTGGGCGTGATCACCTTTATTTTCATCTTTGTGACTGCAAATGGCCTTACTTCATCCTTCTTGATGGTTGAATAATATTGCATTGTGTCTATGTACTCATTTCTTTATCCATTCATCTGTCCTTTCACACTTGGGTTGCTTCTGTGCCTTGGCTACTGTACCCAGTGTGGCCGTGATTGCTTTAAAACTTTGGTGTCCTCAGGATCCAGAACCAGATATAGGGTTGCTATCCCATGAACTTATATGTTTAGTTCTTTAAAGAAACTTCATACTATTCTCCCTAGTGGATGTTCTGATTTACATTTTCAACAACAGTGTGGGAGAGTTCCCCTCTCTCCGTGCCCACTTTAGGATGTATTGTTGGAGATTTTTTGAGATAGCCGTTCTTGATCTTGGTCATGCAGCAGGGAGATCTTCATTCACTGCCCAGGATTTGAACCTGGGAAGCCTGGATGAGAACCAGGAATCCTAGCCACCAGACCAGCAAGGGTTAGATGCTGCAAACTATTTTTCCCTGGATCTTTGCCCTCAGTGAAAAGTGCATCTGTCACAGAGGCAGAAACTATAAATGCAGGTACAAAGTTTATTATTAGAGACATAGCACAACAACAGGTGGCAGAGCACATAGATAAACTGTTTAATTAAGACAGAAGCAAGGCAGAGAAGCACACCCAGAGAGAAAGGGTGTGGGTGTCCCCCCACCCCTTAGTGAGGAGTGCAGTAAAGAGAAGGTCAAGTCATTTATATAGGGCAGTTCTTCCAGGTCTTTGTCTTCCTTCAGGCCAATGATCTTGTTTATTTTTCCACACCTGACATATCCTGGGACCCTCCCCTGGGTGTGCACGCACCGCTCAGTCAAGATGGATCTCGAAATGAAGGCTTCTGGGAGGAGCAAGATTCATTATGGCCTGGCATTATTCCTTGACTTTTGACCCACAAGGAGCTTTGTTGTGCCTGTGTGGTGTCTCCCTTGTCCAAAAAGAGGAAGGAGGGAGATCCCTTAGTCCTTTACTCATGCAGGGTTTTGTCCCCTCTTTGTCCTTGCCTTGACTACTGCCACGACTATTACCTTAACGTCTTTACAAAAGACAAACACTGGCTATTTACCCTGTTTGTTGTTACTTCCATTTTAGAGGGCAAACAGGAGGCTGATTTTAAATACCTTAACTGGAGCCCACCTGTCTCTTGTCTCAGGAAATGTTAACAATTCTAAGTATTCAGACTGCAGCCTGCTTCTTCATGCCACACGTAATGTAAACAAGAGGCCAGTTGTAAATATCAAACCTGAGCCTACCTGTCTCCTAACTCATTCTGAGTGGTCTGAGGTGATATCACATTGGACTTGATCTGCCTTTCTCTTATAATTTGTGATGCTAAGCATCTTTTCATGTGTTTTACGGTCCTGTGTCTGCCTTATTCAGAGAAACGTCCACTGAGATCTTTGGTTCAATTTTTTAATTGAGTTATTTGTGTCTGTGTTTTATATTGAGCTGCATGAGCTATTTCTACATTTTGGAGTGAAATCTATTTCATTTGCAAACCATTTCTTCCCACTCTGAAGGCTGTCTTTTTCTTTCGGTTAGGCTTTTCTTTGCAGTGCAAATCCTGTTATGGTTAATTAGGTCCCATTTATTTTTTATTTTGTTTTTCATTAGTGTAAGTGGTGGATGAAAAACAACTTGCTGAGGTGCTGAGGTTTATGACAAAGTGTATCCTGACTATATTTTCCTCAAGAGTTATATAGTACCTGTCCTTTTTATCAGATTTTTAAACTGTTTGGAGCTTATTTTTGTGTCTGGTGTTAGGAAGTATTCTAATCTCATTGTCCTTTTCATTGTGTAAGGAAGCTCCACACTGTCCTCCAGAGTGGCTGTTCTCAATTTATATTGCCAGCATCCACGTAGGAGGGTTCCCCTTTCTCCACACACTCTCCAGCACTTATCATTTCTAGGGTTTTTACCAACGGCCATTCTGAACAGTGTGCGGTGACACCTCAGTTTAGTTTAGATTTGCAGTTCTCTGTATTTATCAATAGGGACATTTTTTCCATGTCATTTTTTGAATGGGTGTGAGTGAAACATGCTTCTTGAACATCTCCCTGATTTGAATCCTTTTTTGATGACCATGCCTAGGACATTCCTTGAAGGCAGGTGTTTTTTACTGATAGCCCCACAGGCCTTCTGAATGTTAAATGCCTATTAGCACAGTTTTCAGTTGTTACAGAAAATGGACACAAGGCAACAGCGTTTCTTCATGCCCTACTTTTTTGTGGTTGTAGTTTTCATTTTTATTGTGTATTGTGGTAGCGTAGCGGAGAAGGCAATGGCACCCCACTCCAGTACACTTGCCTGGAAAATCCCATGGACAGGGGAGCCTGGAAGGCTGCAGTCCACGGGGTCGCTGAGAGTCAGACATGACTGAGCAACTTCACTTTCACTTTTCGCTTTCATGCATTGGAGAAGGAAAGGGCAACCCACTCCAGCGTTCTTGCCTGGAGAATCCCAGGGACAGGAGAGCCTGGTGGGCTGCCGTCTATGGGGTCACACAGAGTCGGACACGACTGAAGTGACTTAACAGCAGCAGTGGTAGGATAGATTTCCAATGTTGTCTTTGTTTTAGGTATCTAGGAACTTGATTCAGATATACATAGACATGTATCTATTCTTCATCTGGGTTATTTTCCTATATAGTTTATTGTGGTGCATTGAGTAGGATTCCCTGTGCAACCTCACTATGTCTTTTCTGATTATCTGTTGGCTATATATTAGTGTATATTGGTTAATACAAGAGTCTTAATTTATCACTCTTGATAACTTCTTTTTGATAAGCATTGGTTTTTGAAGCTTGTGAGTCTGTTTCTGTTTTGTATAGGTTGACAGATCCCACCTGTAAGTGATACCTTATGATATATTTTTCTCTCTCTCCGATTTACTTCCCTGTGTATGACAATGTCTTGGTCCATCTATTCTTCTGCCAATGGCATTATTTCATTTTGGTTTTTGACTGAGGAGTATTCCAGTGTCTTGGATCCCACTTAGTTTTCCTTTGTCAGTCTCTGTACATGCTGGTTGATTGTCTGTCTTGGCTCTAGTAAATAGTGTTGCTCTGAAAATAGGGGTGCACAAATCATTTCAAATTTTTATTTTCTTCGGTTTTGAGCCCAGGAGTGGGATTGTGGGATCATATGGTACCTGTGTGTTGAATTTGTAAGGAACCTCCATGCTATTTTCCATAGTGGCTACACACATTTACACCCCCACCAAGAGTGTAGGAAGATTCCCTTTTCTCTCCAAGCTCTGCAGCATTTACTCTTTGTGGATCTTTCTGATGATGGCCATTCTGACCATGCTGCTAAGTCACTTCAGTCGTGTCCGACTCTGTGTGACCCCATAGACAGCAGCCCACCAGGCCCCCCCATCCCTGGGATTCTCCAGGCAAGAATACTGGAGTGGGTTGCCATTTCCTTCTCCAATGCATGAAAGAGAAAAGTGAAAGTGAAGTCGCTCAGTCTGTCCGACTGTTAGCGACCCCATGGACTGCAGCCCACCAGGCTACTCCGTCCATTGGATTTTCCAGGCAAGAGTACTGGGGTGGGGTGCCATTGCCTTCTGACCATGGTGTAGTGATTTCTCAGTGTTGTTTTGATTTGCATTGATTTGATAATTAATCATGTTGAGTGTGTTTCCATGCAGTTTTTGATCTTATACAGTGCAAGTACATTGTACCTGCTGAAATCTGCTTCTTGAATATTGGCCCTGTTTTGAATTCTGTTTTTGATGGTTCACCCCATGAGATTACCTGTGGTCAGGTGTTTTTTCCAGCCCCTCAGGCGTTGTGGATAATCAGAGGCCATCAGCACTGGCTTTGAAGTTGTTGTTATGGGACATGGCCAGCAGCAGCATTTTTTCCTGCTCAACTCTGGTTACTTAGGCAATCAGAGCCTGTAAGAAAGCCCTTCTCCTGGATTGTCACGCAAAGCAGAACGTTCCAGAAGAAATACCTTCCCCCTTACCTTTTATCCCCTGGACGTCGACCAAGTCCTTCAACACCCTTCTGTGGAAGGTGATGTCATTCGTAGGTGGGGCTACCCATAAAGAAGGAGGCTGGAGGTGGGAATTTCACCACCAGGGACTTGGTACCCAGGGGACTTTTCAAAGCTGTTTCATCTCAGAGGTTCAGAATCCTTTGGGTACAGTATTCTTGGTTTCACTGCAGGACACCCCCCACCCCGGATCTGGTGATCATGGACTTATGCAAAGGGCAGCAGGAAGTCCAGGTCCAACCAAAGGAGGCTCATTATCTGGCACATCCTCTCAAGCTCCCTCAGATCCAGGACACTGCAGCACTGGGACCCAAGCCTACTCAGGCTCTACATCAACACTGGTCACCATACCTGAGGGGAATGGAGTCAGCATTTCTTTTCCACTTTTTTAAGATATATTTTTTCTTAATTTGTTTATTTTTAATTGAAGAATAATTACAATATTGTGATGGTTTCTGCCATACATCAACACGGATCAGTCATAGGTATACATATGTCCCCTACCTCTTGAGCCTCCCTCCCACCTACCACCCATCCCACTCCTCTGGGTTGTCACAAAGCCCTGGTTTTAGTTCCATGAGTCATACAGCAAATTCCCACCGACTATCTATTTTATATATGCTAGTGTATATGTTTCCATCTACTCTCTCCGTTAGTCCCACCCTCTCCTTCCTACCCACCATGTCCATAAATCTGTTCTCTGTGGTTGCATCTCCAGTGCTGCCCTGCTAATAGGTTCATCAGTACCATCATTCTAGATTCCATATATATGCATTAATATATGATATTTATTTTTCTCTTTCTGACATACTTCATTCTGCATAATAGGCTCTATTTTCATCCATATCATTAGCACTGACTCAAATGTGTTCCTTTTTATAGCTGAGTAATATTTAATTGTATATGTGTACCATAGCTTCTTTATCCATTCATCTTTCAATGGACATCTAGGTTGCTTCCATGTCCTACCTATTGTAAACTGTGCTGCAATGAACACTGGGACACATGTGTCTTTTTCAGTTTTGGTTTTCTCAAGGTATATGCCCAGTAGTGGGATTGTTGGGGCATATGGTAGTTTTATTTCTAGTCTTTTTTAAGGAATCTCCATACTGTCTTCCACAGTGACTGTCTCAATTTATGTTCCCACCAATAGTGCAAAAGGGTTCCCTTTTCCCCATCCCCTCTCCAGCATCTGTTGTTTGTAGATTTTTTGATGATGGCCATTTTGCCTGGTAAGAGGTGATGTCTCATTTTAGTTTTGATTTGTATTTCTCTAATAATGACTGATGCTGAGCATCTTTTCACGTGTTTGCTGGCCATCGGTATGTCTTTATCAGAGAAATGTCTGTTTAGGTCTTCTGCCCACTTTTTGATTGGGATGTTTTTCTGGTATTGAGTTGCATAAGCTGTTTGTATACTTTGGAAAGTAATCCTTTGTTAGCTGTTTCAGTTGCTATTATTTTCTCTCATTCTAAGAATTGTCTTTTCACCTTGTTTATAGTTTTCTTTGCTGTGCAAAAGCTTTGAAGTTTAATTAGGTCCCACTTGTTTATTTTTGTTTTTATTTTCATTATTTTAGAAGGTGGGTCATAGAGGATCTTGCTGTGATTTATGTCAAAGAGTGTTCTGCCTATATTTTCCTCTAAGAGTTTTATAGTTTCTGGTCTTACACTTCGGTCTTTAATCCATTCTGAGTTTCTCTTTGTGTATGGTGTTAGGAAGTGTTCTAATTTCATTTTTTTCACATCCAGCTATCCAGTTTTCCCATCACCACTTATTGAAGAGACTATCTTTACCCCATTGTATATTCTTGCCTCCTTTGTCAAAGGTAAGGTGCTCATAGGTGAATGGGTTAATCTCTGGGCTTTTGAGCTTGTTCCATTGGTCTATATTTCTGTTTTTGTGCCAGTACTATATTGTCTTGATGACTGTAGCTTTGAAGTATAATCTGAAGTCAGGAAAGTTGATTCCTCCATCTCCATCCTTCTTTCTCAAGACTGCTTTTGCTGTTTGGGGTCTTTTGTGTTTCCATACAAATTGTGAAAATGCTTGCTCTAGTTCTATGGAAAATGCCATGATAATTTGATAGGGATTGCACTGACTCTGTATATTGCATTTGATAATATACTCATTTTCACAATACTGATCCTTCCAACCCAGGAACATGGAATCTCTCTCCATCTTTTTATGTTGTCTTTGAGGTCTTTTATCAGTGTCTTACAGTTTCTGTACACAGCTTTTTTGTCTTCTCATTTTTTAAAGATATAATTTGAATTGTAGTATATATATAATTTGAGGGCATCTCTGATGGCTCGGTGGTAAAGAATTCGTCTGCAAAGCCAAGAGACGTGGGTTTGAACCCAAGGTAGGAAGACCCCCTGGAGAAAGAAATATCCACCCATTCCACCGTTCTTGCCTTGGAAATCCCATGGACAGAGGAACCAGGTGGGCTACCTTCCGTGGGGTCACGAGAGTCAGACACAGCTTGGTGAGTAAACCACCACCACATGTATGCGATTACAATGTTGTGGGGTTTTCCCCTAATATGAAGCAACTATGTGGCTTCCCAGGTGGCACTAGTGGTAAAGAACTCACCTGCCAGTGCAGGACACATAAGAAATGCAGGTTCGGTCCCTGGGTCAGGAATATCCCCTGAGTGGGGCATGGCAACCCATTCCAGTATTCTTGCCTGGAGAATCCCACAGACAGAGGAGCCTGGTGGGCTATAGTCCATGGGGTCATAAAGAATCAGACACGACTGAGGTGACTTAGCTAGCTAGCTATACAGCAGCTATATTCACTTGTACATTGGTGTTTATATTCTTTTGGGGGTTCTTTTCCTATATAGGTTATACAGTGTTGAGTAGGGTGCCTTGTGCTGTACAGTGGGTCCTTGTGGATTGTTTTATAAATAGTAGTGCATATATATTAATCTGAACCAGCTAATTTCTCCCACCCCACCCCACCCCCAGCTTTTTTTCTTGGTAACCATAAATTTATTTTCTAAATCTGTGAGGCTGTTTCTCTTTGGAAAAGAAGTTCATTTGTATCCATTTTCAGATTCTTCCTAGAAGTGATATCATATGATCCTAGTCTTTGCTTGTCTCTCTTGCCTCACTTAGCTTGATCGTCTCTACTTTGCTCCCTGTGGCTGCTGCTGTCATTATTACATCCCTCTGCATGGCTGAGCAATATGGCACTGTGTTTATGTACCCCATCTTCTTTATTCATTCATCTGTCCTTCTCCGTTTAGGTTGCTTTTGTGTCGGCTATTGTATCTACTGTGGCCATGATTGTAGGGGTGCAGGTGTCTTTGAACATTTTGCTATTCTTCAGATCTACACCCAGGCATGAGATTGCAGGGTCCCATGGTTCTTGTGCTTTCTAACTGTGGTGTTGGGGAAGACTCTTGAGAGTTTTTTGAGAGCAAGGAGATCAAACCAGTCAATAATAAAGGAAATCATCCCTGAATATTTATTGGGAGGACTGACGCTGAAGCAGGCCTCTGACCTTGCCTCTAATTGCCTGGACACTGCCCTGACTGTGAGTGCCCTGACTGCCTGCTGTGAGTGCAAGACTGTGGCACCACAGATAAGATAATGGACAAATCTTGCAATTGTTGAGCCCCTAAAGGGGGGTTGGATGACCAAGCCCCAGGCTGAACAACATTCCATTTTCAAGACAAAACAAACCGTATTAACATGAAACCACAGCTGCAATTTGCTCACAGATTGGTGAAGATATCAGTTTGTATCCTGGGATTATCAGCAGGATCCCTGAACTGCAATCTTTGCACTCAAACCCACAAAGTAGACTTACTGCCTGGGACCTTTTCCCAATTGGGACTCCAGATGTGCTGTGACATAGGACTTCCCAAAGCCATTTGAGTCTGAACGTTGGTCAGAACCCAATTTGATGATGTAGCCTCTGCTGTTTTTATTTCTGTTTTCTTTTAATGTTAGTATATTGAAAGTCAGCTGGATAATTCTCTAATAAATATTGGTATTATTTATTTATATAGAGCAAGTGGCCTATTTTGTTACCAAATCCTTTGAACCTGAGATGAAAGTGAAAACTTTCAACAAAACAATAGCCCCCGCTTTTTTTTTTTTTTTTTTTTGGTCTAGGAGGTTATTTGTATTTTTGATGAAGCTACAAGAGCTGTTTATGTGTATTACAGGCCAATTCATCCTGGGTATCTTTGCCAATATTTTTCCTATTCGTAGAGTTGTCTTTGTCTTTCCTTTAGGATTTTAATTTGCTGTGCAAATGATGTTGAGATTAATTAGGTCCCATTTTCTTATTTCTGGTTTATTTTCCATTATTCTATGAAGTGCGTGCAATTGATGGCAAAGAGTGTCCTTCTGAAATATTCCTCTGGAATTTCCTAGGATCTGTGCTTACACTTGAAACTTTATATTACTTGGAATTTCTTTTGGTGTATGGTGCTGTTGCAGGAAGGGGGACCCATTCCAGGGCCCGAAAGTGGGCTCTTGTCTAACACTCAGAAATGAATTGTCTGAGGAGACATATGTGCTGACAAAGCGAGAGACTTTACTGGGAAAGGGCACCCGGGTGGAGAGCAGTAGGGTAAGGGAACCCAGGAGAACAGCTCTGCCACATGGCCTGCAGTCTCAGGTTTTATGGGGATGGGATTAGTTTCCGGCTTGTCCTTCGCCAGTCATTCTGACTCAGAGTCCTTCCTGGTGGTACACGCCTTGTTCAGCCAAGAGGGATGCCAGAGAGAAGGATTTCTGGGAGGCAGCTGGACAGGTGGTGTCTCCTTTTGGCCTTTTCTGAACTCTTCTGGTTGGTGGAGGCTTATTAGTTCCCTGTTCCTTACCAGCACCTCCTGTCGTAAAATAACTCATGCACACGGTTACTGTGGTGCCTGGCCAGGCTGGGTGGGTGGTTTCAGTCACGTGCTTCCCCTAACAGTGTTAGCTAGCCTTCCCATCTCATCCTGTTTTTCATGATTTGAGGAACCTCCACACTGCTGTCCATCATTGCTCTTATTAAGGTCCGTCCTCAATGTCAATGGAGGTGAATTCACTTTTGCCCACACTCTCTCCACAGCTTACTGTCTGTGCAGTTTCTGACAATGGCCATTCTGACTGATGTAAGCTGATAGATACCCCGTGGTACTTTGGATTTCCATTTTTTGAACACTTAGCAATGTTGGCAACTTTTCATGGGACTTGTTTAGAACGGAGTGATTGAAACTTACCTGTTGAAATTGGCTTCTTGACGGTCTGCCCAAGTTGCCCTTCCTTTTCATTGACCAGCCCTAGGACACTTTGTGAGGGGAGGTATTTCCTACTGGCTGCCTTGTGGGCCTTATGAATATGGAGTGCCCATCCACACACCTTTGCAAGTAGTTTTATGGCAGAAAGCCATGTCTTCAGGCCGCACGCTGATTTTTTTCTGCTATAATTTCATTGTGATTGTATGTTGGAGTAGATTTGTGTTCTCCTGTTTGTTTCTGGTGTACAAGAACTTGATTCAGTCCCACTTAGACGTTCATCTATTCTCTTTCAGGTTCCTTTTTCCTATGAGGTGATTACAGTGTGTTCTCTAGCCCTTCCTATGGTATTCAGTAGGCCCTTTTGGCGTCTTCATTTGATATCTGTTAAAGTGTATGTCATGGTCTGTGCATGGGCTGGAAAAGAATTTTCAGACGGGAGGCAGAATGAGAAGGAATTAAAGTTTATTAGAGTGGGAGACACTGTCAGAACAGTGGGTGAGCTCAAGGGAGAACTGACATTGAACAGGGGTCCTTAGTCCACATTTATACCCAGGGTTCAAGGAGCGAGATAGGGGTCTTGCAGGGCATTTGCCATATGGATGAGGCACATATACTGGGTGGGGGAAGAGTAAGGCAAACACCTTCTCCCTGTGTGGGGTAGTGGGGGAAACAGGTTCTGCTGCTCAGGAAGACCTGAAATTCCTTCTGCCTTAACATTTTCTTTCTGAGAATCGTAAGCTGGCTTTTAAGTCTGTGAGACTATTTCTCTTGTGTAAATGAGTGCCGCTTGTCACACGAGTGTATGTTCCTCAGTTCTTTGTCGTCACAACAAAGATTTGGAGTGACGGACATTAAAGCCCCCTCGGCCTGTCACATTTCTCGGGTCTTGGACAGACCGTGTTATAGCTCTCAGGTCTCGAAAAGACCATGTTATAGCTCTTAGACAAATCAGTGTTACAGCTCAGTGTTACAGCTCTATTTTATTTAGAAGATAGCAGGAAAATCCATCTCTGAGGCATGAGGGCACGTCGATTCAAAGACGTGAAGAGAAGAGCGCCCCAGCACGCAGGAGACAGAGAGAGAGAGAGCTAGCTTGGGCTCCTCTTTTTATATGTTTATCTCTCCCTGGGCCTGTCCTATGTAAATTGGGCCAGCCAGGAGTGTTGTTTTACCTGAGGTCCTCACTCCGGTCCTCGGACCTTCTTTTGTTCTATTTTCGCGGGCTTTTCCCTTCCTTGTCTTTTAGCCACCGCCATTTTGGACTCCTTTTCCCTATTCTACCTACCTAACATTCCCCCTTCAAGAGATGGGAGGCCCATTTCTTTGGGAATAGGGGCGCCGAGGTCTTTCTGGCTACTTCCTGCTCAACTGGGACGGCGAGGGGTATTGGGCCTCCCCCTCTTGCTAGTCTCAAGCCTCAGAGTCCTTAGAGCAGTACTGTTGTTGAACTGGCACTGCATGTTGTAGCTTGTTGACCTGGGCAGAGACAAAACAGGTTAGACAACTGACAGCACATGGAATAATCATAAGCATCATCAATAAAGCATAACAAGGACTAGTAGGGGCATTAGTCAATTTTAAATTCACATCGCCAGGATGGCTCAAGTCCCTCCTTGTTCAGGGATCAGAAGATCTATCTCCTGTCTGTTTTGAAGTAAAATCTCTGTCAAGCTGTGTTGGCTCTTTAGAGCTATCCTGAGAAATCTTATCCCCAGGAACCAGATTTTGGGGGTGTTCATTAGAATGGCACTCACTGGTAGTCCTGAATAGGTATCTGAATTCTCGCAGGGACTCACAGGTGTATTGAGTGTCCTCTTCTGTTTTCTTCCACGGCTTGACTCATGAGTAGTGAATCCAGGAGTCATGTCCTGGTACCTTGACTGCTGTGGGGGTAGAAAGTATTACAGGGTAGGGGCCCTTCCATGTGGGCTGGAGTTGAGCCTTTGGGGGCTCATCTTTCCTCTGGAGCATATAGTGGTGATTCTTTTGGGAGTCATATAGTGGTATCTTTTGGATTCTAGTAGACACCCCACAAGTGTATATCCTGTTGGAATTGCCCAATGGCCATGGTATAAGACTGGAGGGTCTGAACCTCTGGATCTAGGAAGAGGTCATTGACATAAACAAAAGGTCTCCCATATAGCATCTCATAAGGATTAAGACCAACCTGTTTCTTAGGGGCAATACAGATGCGGAGGAGAGCTATTGGTAAAGCCTCCTTCCATCCCAGGGAGGTCTCCTGGGTTATCTTTTTTATTGCTGATTTTAAGAATTGATTGGCTGTTTCTACTTTTCCTGAATATTGAGGCCTCCAGGCACAATGGAGATAATAAGTAATGCCCAATGCTTTCGAGACCCCTTGGGTGACCTTAGAAGTACATGATGTCCCGTTGTCATTTTGTAATGACCTGGGCAGACCAAATCTTGGAATGATTTCATGGAGCATTTTTTTTTTACCACTTCCTCAGCCTTCTCAGTCCGGGTGAGAAAGCCTTTAATCCATCCTGTGAATGTATCTATCGTGACCAATAGGTATTTATACCCTTGAGAAACTGGCATCTGGGTGAAGTCCATATGCCAGTCCTCTCCTGGATAGGTCCCACGTCGTTGGACGGGCTGGGCCAGCTGGGGTCTTCAAGCTCCTTGGGGGTTGTTTAATTGCCAAGTGGGACAAGAGGAAATCACTTGTCTTATAGTTGTTTGGAGGCCAGTTCCTCTGAAGGGCCTTTCTAGTAATCTTTGGAGGGACTTTTCCCCTAAATGAGTGGTGGCATGTAAGGAGTTAACCAACTTCCATTGGAGGTTCCCAGGCAGAAATGTCCTAGGTAAATTGGGCCAGCCAGGAGTGTTGTTTTACCTGAGGTCCTCACTCGGGTCCTCGGACCTTCTTTTGTTCTATTTTCGCGGGCTTTTCCCTTCCTTGTCTTTTAGCCACCGCCATTTTGGACTCCTTTTCCCTATTCTACCTACCTAACATTCCCCCTTCAAGAGATGGGAGGCCCATTTCTTTGGGAATAGGGGCGCCGAGGTCTTTCTGGCTACTTCCTGCTCAACTGGGACGGCGAGGGGTATTGGGCCTCCCCCTCTTGCTAGTCTCAAGCCTCAGAGTCCTTAGAGCGGTGTCCACCTAAGGGTGTGTGATATTTTCTGTGGTCAGCTGTAGTTTTATGTCCTTGTTGAACTGGCACTGCATGTTGTAGCTTGTTGACCTGGGCAGAGACAAAACGGGTTAGACAACTGACAGCACATGGAATAATCATAAGCATCATCAATAAAGCGTAACAAGGACTGGTAGGGGCATTAGTCAATTTTAAATTCACATCGCCGGGATGGCTCAAGTCCCTCCTTGTTCAGGGATCAGAAGATCTATCTCCTGCCTGTTTTGAAGTAAAATCTCTGTCAAGCTGTGTTGGCTCTTTAGAGCTATCCTGAGAAATCTTATCCCCAGGAACCAGATTTTGGGGATGTTCATTAGAATGGCACTCACTGGTAGTCCTGAATAGGTATCTGAATTCTCGCAGGGACTCACAGGTGTATTGAGTGTCCTCTTCTGTTTTCTTCCACGGCTTGACTCATGAGTAGTGAATCCAGGAGTCATGTCCTGGTACCTTGACTGCTGTGGGGGTAGAAAGTATTACAGGGTAGGGGCCCTTCCATGTGGGCTGGAGTTGAGCCTTTGGGGGCTCATCTTTCCTCTGGAGCATATAGTGGTGATTCTTTTGGGAGTCATATAGTGGTATCTTTTGGATTCTAGTAGACACCCCACAAGTGTATATCCTGTTGGAATTGCCCAATGGCCATGGTATAAGACTGGAGGGTCTGAACCTCTGGATCTAGGAAGAGGTCATTGACATAAACAAAAGGTCTCCCATATAGCATCTCATAAGGATTAAGACCAACCTGTTTCTTAGGGGCAATACAGATGCGGAGGAGAGCTATTGGTAAAGCCTCCTTCCATCCCAGGGAGGTCTCCTGGGTTATCTTTTTTATTGCTGATTTTAAGAATTGATTGGCTGTTTCTACTTTTCCTGAATATTGAGGCCTCCAGGCACAATGGAGATAATAAGTAATGCCCAATGCTTTCGAGACCCCTTGGGTGACCTTAGAAGTACATGATGTCCCGTTGTCATTTTGTAATGACCTGGGCAGACCAAATCTTGGAATGATTTCATGGAGCATTTTTTTTTTACCACTTCCTCAGCCTTCTCAGTCCGGGTGAGAAAGCCTTTAATCCATCCTGTGAATGTATCTATCGTGACCAATAGGTATTTATACCCTTGAGAAACTGGCATCTGGGTGAAGTCCATATGCCAGTTCTCTCCTGGATAGGTCCCACGTCGTTGGACGGGCTGGGCCAGCTGGGGTCTTCAAGCTCCTTGGGGGTTGTTTAATTGCCAAGTGGGACAAGAGGAAATCACTTGTCTTATAGTTGTTTGGAGGCCAGTTCCTCTGAAGGGCCTTTCTAGTAATCTTTGGAGGGACTTTTCCCCTAAATGAGTGGTGGCATGTAAGGAGTTAACCAACTTCCATTGGAGGTTCCCAGGCAGAAAAAGGAGTCCCTTCTTTTGGAACCACCCCATATGATCTTCTTGAAAGCCCTCGCTCTTAGCTTTAAGAGTCTCACCTTCAGTATATGAAGGAGTTTCTGGAAAATTAGTCTGTGGAACTAGGGTGGCAACCCCTATTAGGTCATAGTTCTGTAATGCTGCTCTCTTAGCTGCCTGATCAGCTGCTTGGTTCCCTCTTGCCACGTCTATGTTCCTTTTTTGGTGTCTTTTACAGTGGGAGACTAAAACCTCAGTGGGCAGATGGACTGTCTCCAAGAGTCTAAGAATCTGATCACCATATTTGATTGGGGACCCTCGGGTGGTCAAGTGGCCCCTTTCTTTTTCCTTTTCCAAGCTCTAAAGCTTGAGTCTGGGCTATGAGCTCAGCTAATTGGGCTGAAGTACTTGGTGGCAGAGGCTTAGCCTCTATGGTCTCAAAATTGGAGACTACAGCATACCTGGCTCTTCTTTTTCCATCTAAGACATAGCTGCTTTCATCAGTGTACCAGATTTCCTCAGGATTGGTCAGAGGATCTTCTGACAATCCCTCTTGGGGTTTTGTCCAGTGGTCCTAGGTTTCTAGACAAGAGTGAAAGGGGAGAGAGCCCTCGGGGGTAGGCAGGAGGGTGGCTGGGTTAAGAACCTCACAAGGGGATATAGTGAGGGCTGGATTTTCCATCAGCATTACTTGATATCTGAGGATTCTTTGATCAGACATCCATAAATGGCCTCTCCCATTTAAGAGTTGTTTTACTTGGTGGCTGGTAAAAATAGTTAGTTTGCCCCCAAAGGAGATTTTAAAGCATCTTCTATCATGATTGCAATAGCTGCAAGATTTCAAAGGCAGGGGGCCCAGCCTCAGGTGGTTGGATCGAGCCTTTGGGATACGTAATCTACAGGCTGGGCTGTAGATTACTTATCTACCCTCTGAGTTAACACACCCCAGGCTATTCCCTCTCTTTCATGGACATAAAGTTGGAATGCTTTTTCTGGGTCTGGCAGCCTCAAGGCAGGTGCCTGAGTTAAGGCCTGTTTTAGTGTGGCCTCTGCCTTCTTCTGAGGAGTTCCTCACATCAGTGGGATTGAATCATCTCGTCCCTTTAAGCTTTCATATAAGGGCTGGGCAATTAGACCATAGTTGGGTATCCAGATTCTACAATATCCAGTTAGCCCCAGGAAAGCTCGCAATTGTTTTCGAGTCATGGGGGAGGGCAACTGGAGGATTCCTTGTACCAGATCAGAGGATAGCCTCCTAGACCCGTGTGTAATCTGAACTCCCAGGTAAGTGACCTTTGTCTCGACCATCTGTGTCTTAGCACGGGAGACTTTATATCCCCTTTCTGCCAAGAAGTTTAGAACCAGAATTGCATGTTGTTGGGCACTTTTCTCATCTGAANCGCAATTGTTTTCGAGTCATGGGGGAGGGCAACTGGAGGATTCCTTGTACCAGATCAGAGGATAGCCTCCTAGACCCGTGTGTAATCTGAACTCCCAGGTAAGTGACCTTTGTCTCGACCATCTGTGTCTTAGCACGGGAGACTTTATATCCCCTTTCTGCCAAGAAGTTTAGAACCAGAATTGCATGTTGTTGGGCACTTTTCTCATCTGAAGAGCAGATTAGTAGCTCATCTACATATTGTACTATTTTCCCTTTAGGTCCCAGGTCCAGATCTAGGAGATCCCGGCTAAGGGCCTGTCCAAACAGGTGGGGGCTATCTCTGAACCCCTGAGGTAATACTGTCTAAGTCATCTGTTGGTGTTTTTCTCCTGGGGTCTCCCACTCAAAGGCAAAAAGATATTGGGATACTTTAGCCAGCGGTATGCAAAAGAATGCATCTTTGAGATCCAAGACTGTAAACCACTTGGCACTGGGTGGGATTTCTCCCAAGATTACATAGGGATTGGGTACTGTGGGATGGAGGGGGACTACAGCTTCATTTATGATCCGGAGAGCTTGACCCATTTGCCAGGTTCTGTCTTTTTTTCTTTACTGAGAGGATTGGGGTGTTACATGGTGAACTGGTGGGGACCAATAGCCCACAAGCAAGGAATTTATTTATTAAAGGCTGGAGTCCCTCCCGAGCCTCTCTTTTCAGAGGATATTGTTTCCAGTTAGGAAACCGAGTGGGATCTCGGAGGACAATGATGACCGGTTCAGCTTGGTGGGCTCATCCAGGAATCCCCTGGTCCCACAGCTGGGGGTTAATTTTGTCTTCCCATGGTTTTTGGTCCCTCGCTATTGAAGGTGTAACTTCAGTAGTAACCAGGAGCTGCAGGGCTCTAGGGCTGAAAAGCTTCCCATCACAAGGGTGGTCCCCAGTTCAGTGAGTATATCTCTTCTCAGTAAGGGAGTAGGACACTCAGGGACCACCGGAAACTGGTGGGAAAATATGTGTCCATCCCAGCAACAAAGAAGTGCTCGGGTGAATCTTTTAGTAGCTGCTTTTCCTGTGGCACCCAAAATGGTACAGGTTTGGGAGGAGAAGGCTCCAGAGTAGGAGATCAAGACCGAGTAGGTAGCTCCTGTGTCAACCAAGAAATTCTCGGACCTGCCTGTCACATCCAATTGCACCCTTGGCTCCAGCCCCGTGATGGTTATCTGTGACAGGCGGGCTGGCTGCTTCAGTCCTCTTGAACCATCATGAGGGAGGCTAGGCACTTGACCTTGAGGCTCTTGGGGCCTGAGGGCAGAGTGCCACCCAGTGTCCCAGTTGACGGCATTTGTGGTAAGCCGTTTTAGACTTGTCACGGTTTGGACACTCTTTGGCCCAATGCCCCGCCTGTCTGCAGATCAGGCATTGGTCTCGTGCCTTGTCCTTCAAGGACTCGGGGTTTGCCATAGGGCTTTTCTGGAGGGCGGCCAGCATCTGGGCGTACCTTGTCTCTTTCTTTCTCTCCTTCTCCTGGGCCTTGGCCTCCTCCTGTTCTCTGTTATATAAGGTATTTCTCTTTGGCCCAATGCCCTGCCTGTCTACAGATCAGGCATTTGTCTCGTGCCTTGTCCTTCAAGGACTCGGGGTTTGTCATAGGGCTTCTCTGGAGGGCGGCCAGCATCTGGGCATGCCTTGTCTCTTTCTTTCTCTCCCTCTCCTGGGCCTTGGCCTTCTTCTCCTGTTCTCTGTTATAAAAGGTATTGGTGGCTGTCTGGACCATCTTATCTAAAGAGGCAGTAGGGTCCTATTGTAGCTGTTGTAACTTAATTCTGATGTCTGATGCACATTGGGACAGGAATTTGTCCTTTAAAATTACCTGTCCCTTGTAAGAGTCTAAGTCCAGGTTGGTAAACTTTTGTAGTACCTCTTTTAGCCTTTCCAGAAAGGCAATAGGTTCTCACTGGGCTCCTGAGTTATTGCTGAGACTGGGCACAGTCCCACAGCTAACAGGCTTCCTTCTGTTTCCATGGGTGGACTTCCTTAGGGGTGAGTCTTTCTGAAGCTTATCTTACCCAGAACTGTTGCAACCTGAGAGCCAGGCATCCCCCGGTCAGGGTGCAGATCCCCAGGCAGGCTGAGGCATGACAGCCTCCTAGAGATAGAATCCCCAGGCAGGTCAAGGCATGACGGCCTCCCAAGAATTGGGTCCCTGGGCAGGCCGAGGCGTGACAACCTCCTGGGACCCCTGGGACTGGCAGATCCCTGAGCAGGTTGAGGTGTGACAACCTTTCGAGGACCAGATCCCTAGGCAGGTCAAGGCATGATGACCTCCTGGGAACCCCGGACTGGAGTTTGGGTGTCCCCAAGGTCTCTAGCATGACCAGTAGTACTGGGTAGGATTAGGGGGTTGGATATTATAGAGTATTTCCCTCCCAAGGCCAGCTATTTTCTGGTTGTCTCTCCAGAAGATTGTAGAGGCAATCTTGTGGGTCTGGATGGGGCTCAGGAAAAGAGCATGAAACAGGAGAGAAGGGGGCAGAGCACAACCTTTGAAAGAATGACATAGCACAAGGGTATAATGTAAACCAATTAAAATCAATTGGGTCCAAGATGACAAGTCAAATTCAAGTAAACCTTAATCTCCAATCTATAAACCAACAGACACATCCAGAGGTGGCAGGACAGCTCTAAGGCACTGTCAAAAGATGGAGGAGTGGGTGGTTCCCCAATGGCTGGGATGATCCTCTCTCTCATTAGCATATGAATTCACCCTGCTCCCAAAAACCTAGCCAGGCCGCATTCCTTGGCCTGTACCCTGTAGAGTGCTGCGCTTCTCTCTGAATTCTAACAAATCCACCTCTTACTTATCGCTTTGACTCTCAGTGAATTTTTGCAATGAGACCTCATAGCCTGAGCTATATTAGGTACCCAAAGCCATTCTGGGTTTTGGTCGGGCTCAAGTCCTGGGGGAGGGCTGAAGGATAGGAGGAAAAAGCAGTGGGGAAAACGTGCCAAGAGATCCCCTTCATAGCCTGCTGGAAAATTTGCTAAATATCTGACCAGTGCTCACAGTTTCATTGGTCTGATCCTTGGCACAGACAAGAGAAAGGACAGAAGAACCCCCATCGGCTTGTGTAAGAGCTACTGGGGCTCAGCAGATAGCGCCTTTGGGCCGTGCTGAGGAGTAGCCTCTCCAGAGCCCCTCAATTGTGCCCCCTGCCACCCGCCTGTTCGAGGGAGATCCGTGGAGACAAGAAACGAGAGATTGTAAAGGAATTAAGATTTCGTTAGGCATGTCCCTCTAGCCATGGGAGCGAGGACCTCCTACCTTAACCAGAGGTCTTCTGGAATCTGAAACTGAGAGGCGTGAGCTTTCTGCTGAGTTTGTTTTTCACTGTCCCGGTTTCCAGCACGTGGGCCTTCCCCTGAGCTGGATTTTCTTCGCCTTCTGCTTCTATGGCTCGCTGAGTTGGTCTCCTGCTGTGCTTGGCCTCATCTGCTCAGAGGTTGTATCAGTCAGGTTAAATCCAAGGCATGGCACCATAGATGTCACACGAGTGTATGTTCCTCGGTTCTTCGTCGTCACAACAAAGATTTGGAGTGGTGGACGTTAAAGCCCCCTCGGCGTGTCACAGCCCTCAGGTCTTGGACAGACCGTGTTATAGCTCTCAGGTCTCAAAAGGACCATGTTATAGCTCTTAGACAAATCAGTGTTACAGCTCAGTCTTATAGCTCTATTTTATTTAGAAGATAGCAGGAAAATCCATCCCTGAGGCGTGAGGGCACGTCGATCCAAAGACGCGAAGAGAAGAGCGCCCCAGCGCGTGGGAGAGAGAGAGCTAGCTTGGGCTCCTCTTTTTATATGTTTATCTCTCCCTGGGCCTGGCCTGTGTAAACTGGGCCAGCCAGGAGTGCTGTTTGTTTTACCTGAGGTCCTCACTCCAGTCCTCGGACCTTCTTTTGTTCTATTTTTGCAGGCTTTTCCTGTCTTTGTCTTTTAGCCACCGCAATTTTGGACTCCTTTTCCCTATTCTACCTATCTAACACTTTGTATGAATTTTTAGATTCCATCAGTCAGGGTTATATTATGCTATTTTTCTCTCTTACTTCCCTTAGTATCCCAGTCTCTGGGTCCATTCATGCTGTGACCACTGGCATTATTCTGTGCTGTTTGATGACTTAGCAGGATGCCAGCGGAGAGGTATACCTCTTAGATTTCAATTTCTGTTTCTGGACAATTGGTTTGGCTGTTGTAAATCACACTGCTCTGAAAGCAAGAATGTGTGTGTCATTTCGAATTCTGATTTTCTCTGGATCTAAGCCCAGGAGCGGGACAGTAGAGTGGGACAGCTTGATCAGAAGTGTCGACTAAAATTTATAGTCATAACCTGAAAGTAGAAAGTTATTTTATTTGGTGGAAGGTTTAGGACTCTGANAAATCACACTGCTCTGAAAGCAAGAATGTGTGTGTCATTTCGAATTCTGATTTTCTCTGGATCTAAGCCCAGGAGCGGGACAGTAGAGTGGGACAGCTTGATCAGAAGTGTCGACTAAAATTTATAGTCATAACCTGAAAGTAGAAAGTTATTTTATTTGGTGGAAGGTTTAGGACTCTGAGCCCAGGAGATAGCATCTCAGTAGCTTTGAGAAACGTGCTGCAAGGAGGCAGGAGGGGGAGTCAGGCTATATGCAAGTTTGCAACAGAGGCAGCAGGTATTCTGAATATCAAAGATCAGGTATCAAATCAAGGAATTTAGCATTCTATGTATGGGGAGTTGCAAGCCTCCAGCTCACTGATTTCTTCCTTTCATATGCATCTCAGCTATCTGGCGTGAATCCTGTGTCCTTGTTCACCTTGCTTCTTGCATTCCCCAGCTCCTCAGCAGTCACCCTGAGGGTTGGCAGCATCTGAAGGATCACAGTTAGCGGCGCCCTCATTCACATTTGGAGGCCAGAAATCCCTGATGGCTGTGACATGTCCTGTTTATTAATACTGCAGGAGGTATTTTCACTTTAAAGAAGGTTATCCTGTGCTTAGTTTTTTTTTTTTTTTTTTTTTTTTTAAGAAATTCCTATGCTGGTTTGCATATTTCCTGTACCCATTTGCATCCGAATGAAGAGGAAAGGAGGATTCCTTTTTCTCTAAGCCCTTTGTGGGACTTAGTTTCAGTAGATCTTTTTGATCCTGGTCTTTCTGAGCAATATGAGGTGATTCCTCATGGTGGGTTTGATTGGCCACGTTTTAGGAGGTAGTCATGTGTGATAGGGCCCACGTGGGGTCTCATTGATAAGATGGCTCATTATGTCAGCCTCGCAAACAAAGAATAAATCACAGTGATCCTTGAGACTGACCAAATTGCCCAAATGGCATCCCGTAGTCTCACTGGCGCCTATCTTCTCAAAGCTGTGAGACCACCATATTCCAGACCTCCGGCTACATGACCATCCCTTCAGAGAATTTTTCACTGGCGGGGGGTGTAAGAAGGACTCCGTCAGAAAGGGAGGATGCTGGTTCTCCTTAAGGGCTAGTCACCATCTCTTTTCCCTCTAATAAATTTCCCTTTTCTTACCTGACTGCTGGCTCGCTCTCTTTTTCTCTGCACTCACCTTACAACGAGGAGTATGTTTCCAAGTGCTTTTGGACTTGGACACTGCTTTGAATTCTTTTTCGATGATTTTTCCCACAGACGTTACTTGAAGGGAAGGAATCATTTACAGCCTCTCAGGCCTTTTGAATAAAATTAAGCTTCCCTGGTGGCTCAGTCAGTAAAGAATCTGCGTGCTATGCCAGAGACCAGGGTTCAGTCCCTGGGTCGGGAAGTTCCCCTGGAGAAGAAAATGGCAACTCACTTCAGTTTCTTGCCTGGAGACTGCCATGGATGGAGGAGCCTGGCAGGCTACAGTTCTTGGGGTCACAAAGAGTTGGACACGACTGAGCGACTAAATCACCACAGGCCTTTTGAATAGTAAGACTCCTTGAGGACTGTTTTTAAAGTTGTTTTACCGGACACAGCCACAAGGTGGCAGAAGTTCTTCATGCCCAACTGGCTCCTTGGGCAAGCAAGAGCCTCAGGGACAATCCTGTCCATGGATTGTCAATTACAGTGGAATACTTTGCCCACCTGATGCGAAGAAATGACTTATTGGAAAAGACCCTGATGCTGGGAAAGACTGAAGGCAGGTGGAGAAGGAAACAAAAAANTTTAAAGTTGTTTTACCGGACACAGCCACAAGGTGGCAGAAGTTCTTCATGCCCAACTGGCTCCTTGGGCAAGCAAGAGCCTCAGGGACAATCCTGTCCATGGATTGTCAATTACAGTGGAATACTTTGCCCACCTGATGCGAAGAAATGACTTATTGGAAAAGACCCTGATGCTGGGAAAGACTGAAGGCAGGTGGAGAAGGAAACAAAAAAGTATGAGATGGTTGGATGGCATCACTGACTCGATGGACATGAGTTTGAGCAAGCTCCAGGAGTTGGTGATGGACTTAGAGGCCTGGAGCGCTGCAGTCCATGGGGTCGCAAACAGTTGGACACAACTGAGCAACTGAACTGAACTGATCAGCACAGCTTTCGATGTTGTTGGTATGGAAAATGGCCACAAGGTGGCAGCATTTTTTCATGTCCCTTTCTTTTTTTCCTTTTCTTTCTGTGCAATTTCATTTTGATCTTATATTGGAATAGAGTTGATTTCCAATGTTGTGTTTGTATAAGGTGTACAGGAACTTAATTCAGTCATGCATAAATGCATATCTATTCTTTTTCAGGTTCTTCTTTCCATATACAGAAAATCCTAAGAAGTACTGGAGAAGCAAAAGTCAGAGAAGAGAAAAAAATGCAGCAAGAGGTGGTGAAGGTGTTGGAAACAAATGCAAAATCCAAGAAAGGTAATCCAGTAGAAGTAGGGCTCTACAAATTTAAAGCATGGAAACTGGATTCTGGCATTCTTTTACAGTGGGTGCATTTTCCCTAGGAAACTGCCAGAGAAGACACCCAACGTGCCTATTGGCTTTGATTTTGAAATGGAGAAAAGCATCAAACAGCGAGAAGCAAAGAGGGTATTGGAGGATAAACAATTTAAATTTAAATGAAGACTTACCCTGTGGTATCTTGTTAGGTACTGTGGGTGTTCCTGATAAAAAAGAAATTCCACTCACTGTCCCCAGGACTCCTGCCTTTGTTCAGAAAAAAAAAAAAAAAGAATCCCCAAACCCACCCAAGACAATGAGAAGCAGCCAGTAGTGATAAGAGCTCAACAATTGTCCCATTACAGGGTACCTTTTAAGCCCAAAATGCCGGTGAGGAGAACTGTGGAAATACACTGTTTCTCTTTTGATTCAAAAAAAGTCACTTACAGAAAGAGAAGAAAATGAAACAGCTGCAGAAAGGGGAAGTGCCCAAGTTCCAGGAGCTTCCTTTGCCTCATTTTACCACCACTAACCTGCAGCAGAAGGAGGTGAAGAACACAGCTCAGGTTGAGCCTTCGGCTTGGAGTCTGGCAAAAGAGGAGCCTGAATGCACAGACGTGCATTGGTGCCCTGGTGACAAAGAAGGCCCCTCCTGGTGTGAAGAAAAGAGCAGCTCTGATTCCCAGATAGTGTCTGCAGCCGAGTCTAGCGGTGGAGTTGACTGGAGAACTTGGGTGGTACCCACTTAGTCAAGGCTGCTCACTTAGAGTAATCTGTGTGGCTTCCATCCTTCTCCTCTTTTTTATATAAGCCAGAATATATAGTTGATTTAGTCACTTAAAGTGTAATTTTTACTGCTTTTATCCTTCACTACTTATATTTAAATTTAAAAATAAAGATACTTGATTGAATGTATAGTTTATGTCTGATTCTTTCCTCTTCTCTGTGCAAAATGAATTTGGGGTTAAGGAGCCCCTTGCTATGAGGGGGGAGCCTTGTTAACCGCCTGACAAGGAAGAGACTGGACTGATACGTCCCTCACCGAGGCTGTCTGCCGGCTTTGGGTGAAGCTGCTGTTCAGGTACCTTCTTCCCTTGCTGGTTCTGACAATGAGGGAACACCGAGCAGGACATGTTTTGAGTCTTCCTGTCATATGGGCTGGAATCAATATGTTTGTCTTACTAAAAATTTAAAGAGGCAGTTCCATTCTCTCAACGGTGATTGTCAGCATTTTTGTCTCATCAGCACCGTGAGTGTGCGCTTTCCTCCTTGTCTTCTCCACCAGTCACCTTCGTAGACTGAGGATGGCCTTTCAAACAGGTGCAGTCTTCCCTCGCTGTGCTTTTGATTTGCACGTCTCTAACAATTCCTGGTGTGCAGCACATGTTCATGGGCTTTGATTTTAACTAGTGTGTGTGAAATTGACTGTGGAAATTTTCTTCTTTACAGTCTGCCCAGTTTTAATTTATTTTCAGTTAGTTACCCGTGGAAATTTTTAAAGTGCTGGTATCATCAGAACCCTTGTGAAACGAAGTATTTATGCCTTGCAGTGAAATTAAAAAAGAGTTTTCTTTTTCTCTTTTGTCTTTTGAGTCCTTGTCTACTTTAACTGTTCCTGATCTACAGTCTGCATTGATAATTAAGTTTCCTTCTTTTCAGAAGGCTAACCTGTTATGTAAACTATATCCTACAACTGTGTGTGTGTGCACACATGTGCGCGTGCACACGTGTGTGTTAGTTGCTCAGTTGTGTCTGACTCTTTGTGATCCCATGGACTGTAGCTCACCAGATTCCTCTGTGAATGAAATTCTCCAGGCAAGAATACTGGGGTAGGTTGTCATACCCTTCTCCAGGGATATCCCGCACCTATCACCCTCTAACCCTGCATGAGCCACATTTGCAAATGAGCCACATTTGCATCTATTATATTTTGAGCTTATGCTAGTCATATCCTGATGCTTACCTTTATGTGTTCTCTCTACAAACCTCCCCTTATAGTTTGTTTTCCCCTCATTTTGCATTACAGAAAGAAAGTTGCAGTGCAGTCCACAAAAGACAATGGACCTACCTCCTGGGACTGCCTGCCAGACCCAAGTTACTGAGCTCTCTGATGCCAGCCTATTGACTGTTTTGAAACAATGTAAAAAGAAAGAATACAGGATCCTTACATGTTTGTTCTTTATCTCCAGCCTCTAACTATGAGCTCCAGCTGTGTGATCCCCTTGATTCCCCATGGGGGGAGACACAGTTCTTGAGGCACAAGCCTACCTGTTCTCTCCCCTACCAACTTGGAGATTAAAGTCATCTTTCTATTTCCTCCAAAAAACATTTATTTCCTCAAAGGTATAAGGGGCCTATATTCTTGTTCCTTTTTGCATTGTTTCAAAACAATTAATAGGTTTATCTTCCGAAAAGAAGGAAACAGTTATCAATGCAGACTGTAGATTAGCAACAGCTAAAATAGAGAAGGAATCAAAAGGCCAAAGAGAAAATACTTTTTCTTATTTCACTGCAGCAAAAGAGATGGCTTTAACGTTTCTGTTGTGGGAAACGGCCACAAGGAGGCAGGATTTCTTCATGCCCTACTCCTGTTATTACAGTAACCAGAGCCTTAGGGTTACTTCTAGTCCATGATTTCTTCTGACACATGCCAGAAGCCTGTGTCTCGTTAATCCTTTTTTGTTTTTTAGGTTAGTGTTTACTTTCTTTGGGGGACAGCCGATTTACAATGTTGTGTTTGTCGGTGCAGAGATTCTTTGTCAGTTATTCCTATACACATATTGATTCATCTTTTTATTTTCACATACACATTATTATAGTGTGTAGCACACCACCCTTTCTAAAATAGGTTCATGTTGATTCTATAGTCTATACATATTTGTGAGTGTAAATGAATCCCAACCTCCTAATTTATCCCTTCCACCCCCACTCCCCTTCGGTAACCATGTTTGTTTCCTAAGAGTGTGCGTGTATTTTGCTTTTATAAAATAGCTCATTGATATCAGTTTCTCCTTCTGAAGTACTTCACTTACTGAGACTGTTCTAAATTAATCTATGATTGTTCTAGACTATCCTTGCAAAAGCCATGATGTTTTTTCATGGCCGAATCATATTCCACTCTATGCATATATGACTTCTTTATTCATTCATCTGTCCACTTACATTTTGGTTACTTCCATGTCTCAACTGCTGTAAATGCTGCTGCAGAGCATGTTTGTGTGCATTGTTGTTCAGTTGCTACTTTTATTTTGCAAAACCGAAACAGCCCCCATGAGACACTCAGCCCTCATTCCCCTCCTCAGCTGCTGGCACCCACCATCCTGCTTTCTGTGTCTATGGAGCCTTCTTTGAGTGGACTCAAGCATCATTTGTTCTCCCCTGTCTGCCTTATGTCACTGAGCATAATGCCCTCAGGGTTCATGCTCGCTGTAGCCTGTATCAGAACTGCCTTTCTTATCGGCTGGACAACATTCATTGTGTGGATGGACCATGGTCTGCTTGTTCGTTCTGTCGAGGGACACATGGAATATCTACATTCATCTCTCACGTCTTTTAATATTTGTGGAATAACTTCAGAAAGTCCCATGATCCAAAAGTCATTCACCATTAACTACTTTATAAACTTTTTATTTTGAAAACCATCAAAGCTCAGAAGTGAAGGATGTATGTGAAATTCACTTGTGTTTAGGAACGAACGCTTTAGGATATTCATTTTATTCCCCAGTGTGTGTGCCATGCGTGTGCATGCATCTGTTTGCAGACATGTACTGTTCGTGTGCACGGTGTGTGTAGGTGTGTGCGTGCATATATGTGTGCGAGGGTGGTGGTGGGTCATGGGATTGGGGCTTGGAGCCCCAGGTGAGCAGACAGGCGCAGGTGGGAGCTCCCCATGGGTTCTCTGCTCTAATGGCATCTATCCCTACCTCTGCCCACATTCTCTACTTGGATGCAGCCTGGTACCCTGTGGGCGTCCGCCCCAGCATGAAGTCACCTGACCGGGAGCCTAGGAGGTGTCAGCCGCCTCCCATTCCCCCAGGCTGCGGGGAAGCAAGACCTAAGTGCGCTCCACCCAGAACTGACCTTCAGGATGGACGGACTGGCTCTCCACGCCGGACTGTGAGGGACTGTCCTTCCTGGGCCTCGGGGCAGCGCCGCCTGCTGGAAGCCTGTGACGCTGCAGCCGCGCCACTTGCAGTCTGTCCTTGAAGGACACTGGGCTGGGCTCCAGGAGGTTCCTGGCTCTCACCTGGATCCTGACCACCACGTGGCTGCAGAACCTGGTCGCAGTTTTGTTTTGCTCCGTTGAAACGATTAGTGACAAAGCTTTTGTTCTATTTCCTGATGTGGGTGAGGTATGGCGCCCAGTAATGATTTCTTCTTCAAGAACGGTACATCCGAGTTCCACACGCCAGTGAGCCCCCGTCCGACAGTGAGAGACCCCAGGTGTGTGACTTGTGCCTCCTGGGAGCGCAGCCCTGAGCTGACCAAGTTGTGTCTGCATGGTAGATTCAGACCTCGCCAAGTCCTGTCTACACTGATTATGTTTAGATGAGATCGTGTGCCGCTACGATGAGAGCATTTACACCTGACCGGGTTCTCTGTGCGGTAGGACGTGGAGGCCTGGGTAAAGACCCGGCTGGCCTCCGTCCTGGAAAACTCCGTGCCTGCATCTGAATGTCAGTGCTCAGATGTCTGGGGTCTGGATCTGAGATGGCTTTCTCTGTTCAACCGTGCTCCTCTCTGAGTGGGGTTCCATGGCTCTCCCAGGGGTCAGTGTTGAGGTAGGGCTCTTAGGCTTTCCCTCTGAGAAGTACACCTTCCCTGGGTCTCGTCGAGACACCTCAAGTCGGCTCCCTGCTTTTTGTTGTTCAGTCTCTAAATCCTGTCCGACTCTTTGGGACGCCATGGACTGCAGCATGCCAGACTTCCCTGTCCTCCACTATCTCCTGGTGTTTGCTCAAACTCACGTCCGTTGAGTCGGTGATGCCATCCAGCCATCTCATCCTGCATTAGCAGGACGTGTCTCCTGCACTGACAGGTGGATTTACCCCTAAGTCACCAGGGAAGCCCCCAGCCATCTGTATTTAAATAAGCCTCTACGTGATACTGTTGTGTTCTAAAGTGTGAGAACCACTATTACAAGATATCAGTAGAGCTGTGATGAATGGACCTGGGGAGGAGCGTGTGGCAGCAAGATGCCAAAGATAAAAATGGGTTGATTGATGTACCGGAAAACCAATACAGTATTGTAAAGTAAAATAAAGTAAAAGAAAGAAAAAAGAAAAAAAAAATGGGTTGAAAGAAGAGGGATTTCCACTTCCAACCAGGGAGCCTACCTGACGTGTCTCGATGAGTCAGCATTTGGTGGCTCACCAGCCCAGCATCTGGTGTGTTTTCTCAGCGGGACAACAGGTTCGAGCCTGCAGGAACCAAGGTAGTGTGTTCAACATTTTCATGACAGCTGTAAAAACAGTTAATATCACACAAAAGCAAAGAGAAAAGAGGAGGATTTCTCTGGGACAAGTGTGGGGGGAGGAGAAAGACCCTCCACTTCTATCTACCAAGCCAGGAGGTTATAGGAACTTGCTCATTTCCACTATAGGGGCTCAACCAGCAGAGACCTGGTGTCCTAACCAAGGGTCATGGGAATCTGGGTGCAGGGTCTAGGGAGAGGGGTCACCCTGAAGACTCCAGACTCGTGATCACAGTGGCAGGGTCTGGAATGAGGGTTCACCCTGGAGACAGTGGACATGTGACCCCAGTTTCAAGGTCTGGGGAGAGGGGCCACCCTGGAGACTGTGGACGTGTGCCCCCAGTTTCAAGGCCTGGAGAGGGGGGATCACCCTGGTGACTGTAGAAGTGTGACCCCAGGTAGAAGATCTGGGAAGGAGGGTCATCCTGGATACTGTGGACATGTGACCCCAGTTTCAGGTTCTGGGTTGGAGCCACCTTAGAGATTGTTGATGTGTGACCTTAGGTGTAGGGTCTGGGGATTGTGTGGGTCTCACCCCTCTGCACCAGTCAGGATCATGTGTACCCAGAAACCCCATCTCTGCCCTTTTCCTGCAGCGTGTCTTGTAGCCTCTGAGATTTCCAGCATCCTGGTTAGCCTGTGGTCCTTTGTCTCCTCCTGTCACAGTCATATGAAGTCAGGCCCTTGGGGCAGCTGTGCTCCATGTTCTGCTGAGTGACTGATAACCCTTGGTGAGCTCTTTCTGAACCCCACTTGAGTCTGGCCCAGGCACAGGGAAGTCTGTCCACTGACCACACGTTGTGGTGAAGGAAAGGAAGCATGTGTTATAGGTGCTGAGCAAGGAGTCCAGGGTACCCTGTGCTTAAAAGGCTCACACTCTCTGAAGACTTTCCTGAGAAACTTAAAGACAAGGTTAAGGAGGGCGTTATGGAGTGGGTGATCTGCTCAGAGACCTTTTCCTGATTGGCTGGTGGTGAGGTCATCTGGAGTCAGCTGCATCACCTTCTGGTTCTGAGGGGTCTGGAGTCTGTGTGCTTGTGGGCAGCATGCAGTCAACTTCTCCACCTGTTGGGGGTATCAGCATGTATATGACAGCTCACAGGACACAGCTCAGAATATTATCTACAGCCGTTGAGGAAGAACATATGTCCTTGACTTTGTTTAATGGCTAACATGGTTTTGTCTTCTTTGAGTGTTTTCCTTTCATGTTCTCACTTGAAAGAACCTCCTGTTCTCACTTCTCTGTTAAATGTACTTTTTGAAACTCAGAGAAGCCTGGGAGTCTAAAGGTTTTCTACAGACAGGAGGGAGGCAGAGGACACGCTATGTTATCCCTTAAAATTTGATTGTTTTTTGGATTAATGGATTAATCAATGTTTCCTTTCATGTTCTCACTTGAAAGAACCTCCTGTTCTCACTTTTCTGTTAAATGTACTTTTTGGAACTCAGAGAAGCCTGGGAGTCTAAAGGTTTTCTACAGACAGGAGGCAGGCAGAGGACACGCTATGTCATCCCTTAAAATTTGATTGTTTTTTGGATTAATGGATTAGGTTCTTCGTAGGTTCTTCTCTTATTTTATTCCCACCTCATCCTGGGAAGGTCAGTTTCACTGATTAAAGGACATGGTAGGGATTTCCCTGGTGGTCCCATGGCTAATAGTCAGCGCTTACAGTGCAGGGGGCCCAGGTTCATTCCCTGCTCAGGGAACTAGATCCTACATGCCACAGCTAAAAGATCCCTCGCGCCAGACTGGGCCCAGTCAAATATTATAATAAATATATTACACATATAAATAAAAATTCCAATTAAAAATGAAATACTTGGTAAAAACCCACACGTAGCCATTCTTGCAAGTCCTTATTCAGAGAGCACATGGCCGTGCTCCATGTCCACAGATGGGATCCCATGACAGTTAGAGAGATGTCACCGGACAAGCAGTGCCTGGAATACCTGAACTCTGAGAGGCAGTGTTCTCGATAAACATGCAGGATTTGTGATTGCAGAGTTCATTCACTTATTTCACTCTTTCCTTAAATGTATGTCTGTGCTTGAAATAGAGCAAGACCCTGTGGTCCTTGCCCCCCCACATCATGTCTTCTGCCTGCCTTTTGTCTGTAGAAAATTTCAGTCAAAGAGTAACTCTAATCAGAGAAATGCAAAATGCTGAAACAAAGGAGAACAGTCTAAGGAGACTAAATAATAATAATGTAGTCATTAAGCATCGTGAAGGACCTTTTGTTCCTTCTCAAGGTCTGTAAATAATATTCTGAGTCACAGCCTAGAGCTGTCTTATAGATACCAAAACATCAGGTGGAGAAGTTAACTAAGAGATGTAGGTTCTTACATCTGTATGCATCCTGGCATCAAGAGGATATATGTATACCTTCGCTGATTCACTTCACTGTACAGCAGTACAATGAAGTGAAGTACTGGATACAGTCTGGTCATCTTTTTGATGACCAGTCTGTACCCAGGACATGAGCTGCCACAACTCAGAGAACTGGCTACAAAGAAATGGGAACAAATGGACCCTGGAACTGAAGACTAACTGCGCTTTAAACAAGCTAATGCTGATCAGACTACCGGTGACCAACCTCAAGATGACTGTCGGAGCTGACTGTGCTGTTTCTGCCTCTATCCCCACCCCCGCCCCATCTATTAAAGTTCTTACACCCTGCTTGTGGGGGAGGGAGGGGAGTCAACCTTAGACAGACATCCAGCACCCCACCCCCCAAGCTGCTGGCATCTAAAATAAAGCAAACATTCCTGTCCACCCACCTGGCCTGTTTATTGCCTTTTGAGCAGCGAGCAGCCAGACCCCACGTACTCTTTCAGTAACAGGCTGATTAATGATTGTTTTGATAAATAATTAGCTATTGGTTTAGGTTTATTTTACTGTTAACTATCTGTGGGCTTATGCATTCTGATATAAGCTTTATGCAAGGAGAAATATTTCTTGTTACTAATATGAACACTATTGGGTCTATTAATTAATTCATTCATCCGGTATTAATTCATAGTTGATGTATTTACTATTGGTATTTAGGCGATGGTGTGACTGACCTTGAATGCTTTCGTAATCGATGGCAGCTTTTAAGCCAACTGCAGTGTTGAATATGCTTATTCTCTAGAGACGTCTGCTGGTGTTGCCGTTGTTCAGATGCCCAGTCATGTCTGACTCTTTGCAGCCCTATGGACCGTGCCCCGCCAGGCTCTTCTGACCACGGAGATTCTCCAGGCAAGAATATTGGAGTGGGTAGCCGCGCCCTTCTCCAAGGAATCTTTCCCACCCAGGAATCGAACCTACATCTCTTACATCTCCAGCACTGGCAGGAGGATTCTTTACACCGTACTACCAGGGAAGCCCAGAGACCTTTGTACCCTGTATCTAAAAACCTGCATCTAAAAACATGTGTCTTTTAAAATAACACTGAAAGTTATATTAAAAGTTATGTTCTTAAATAATATTTAAAGTTGAACTAAAGTTCTTTTCTGGACAACCAGCTATCACCAGGCTTAAAAGGCTTATTAGCTCTACTCATAAATCACTGGATGAGTTTGTTCCTGTAACTTTCCATGAGCAGCTCCTCTGGCTCCAGGATATTCAGCTTCTTTCATTATCCTTTATGGTACTTTATCTGCAGCACCAGCTTTAAATTTCTACCTTCTACACATAGATGCTAAGTGAATCTTTCATTTACTTATGAGAGTTGAATTGGTGGGAAGTTTGGGCTGATTTTAACACAAAGTGTTTTGAGGTTTAAAATCTCCTCTAGGCTTCACTTGGCCTTCCCTGGTGGCTCAGACGGTAAAGCGTCTGTCTACAATGCAGGAGACCTGGGTTCAATCCCTGAGTCGGGAAGATTCCCTGCACTTTGATCCATCCAAGCACACTTTCCAGGATGCTCATCTTATCAGGACTTATTTCTTCTTGTATGTTAGGAGCTTATTAATGGGTTATGAAGTTACTGATATTGGAGAAGGTGATTGTGTGTGCTTCATGACTCAATCAAGCTCTCTCTTCTTTATTTACCCCTAAATTCTCCCTTGGTTTTTAATTTCATAAAAACTTTTGTATAAGTTATGTTCCTGAGATACAAAATGGAGCCTACATCTTCCCCTCCCATGGGCTATGTCTTGACATCTTGTCGAACATCTGATAATTATGTTAATTATGCTTTCTGCTGTTCCTCACCAGGGTTCCCCAAGGATGGAGTTTACCAGAGTATGTTGGTTATCAAACAGGCTCCTCTAGAGGAGCATGAATCACTGTCAGGTTCTCTAACTTTTAGACTGATGCTCATCCTATTCCAGTGAATGACTTTGTGTTATAATTATGTGAACATAGGGTTAAACATAGAGGGATATCTAATCCCAGTGGGGATCTTCGTTTTGGTGTAATCAGAAGTGTTAAAGTCAGCTTCTTAGCTTATTTATATTTTTTATTATTTTATTTTTTTAATTAAAAAAAACTTGTCTTCCACTTTTTTGATATGTAATTGACATATACCACCATACAATTTTAAAATATACAACATAAGTCAACTTACATACATGAAAGGATTACCACAAAAAACTTAGTGAACATCTAATTTTATATAAATACATTAAATAAATAAGAAATATTTTTTTTGTGTGTTGAGAACTCTTAAAACTCTCTTAACTTTCATATGCAACTTACGCAGTGTTAATTTTATTTTGTAGCTTATTTTCTTTTAGCTATGGATTTTTACAGCTTCACTAGGACTTAACTTTATTTTGAGGTAATCTAACATGCTTTACACTGGATTTCTACTGATGTGAGTTAATCTTAGGACCAAAGTGGCTGACATACAATGTGCCAACCCTAATTTTTAGTTGATATAACTTACTCAGACTTCCTCTTATGCTTGCTTAGTCTCTCAGTGGTGTCTGACGCTTTGTGACCCCATGGACTGCAGCCCACCAGGCTCCTCCGTCCATGGGATTCTCCAGGCAAGGATACTGGAGTGGGTTGCCATTTCCCCCTCCAGGGGATCTTCCCGACCCAGGGATGGAACCTGAGTCTTCTGTGTCTCCTGCATTGCAGGCAGGTTCTCTACCTGCTGAGCCTCTTCTTAGGGCTTACCTTTCATTCCAGCCATTTCCCACAGGGCAGGGTTATACTGCTGCTGCTGCTGCTGCTAAGTCACTTCAGTCATGTCCGATTCTGTGTGACCCCATAGANACCTGGACTGGCGATTCATATCACATGTGATAATATACATGTTTCAATGCCATTCTCCCAAATCATCCCACCCTCACCCTCTCCCACAGAGTCTAAAAGACTGTTCTATACATCTGTGTCTCTTTTGCTGTCTCGCATATAGGGTTATTGTTACCATCTTTCTAAATTCCATATATATGCGTTGCTGCTGCTGCTGCTGCTGCTAAGTCACTTCAGTCGTGTCCGACTCTGTGTGACCCCATAGATGGCAGCCCACCAGGCTCCCCCATCCGTGGGATTCTCCAGGCAAGAATACTGGAGTGGGTTGCCATTTCCTTCTCCAATGCATGAAAGAGAAAAGTGAAAGTGAAGTCGCTCAGTCTGTCCGACTGTTAGCGACCCCATGGACTGCAGCCCATCAGGCTACTCCGTCCATTGGATTTTCCAGGCAAGAGTACTGGGGTGGGGTGCCATTGCCTTCCCTGCAGGGTTATACAAGGCATAGTTTTTATGCACCTAGTATCTGCTCCTTTTAATCGTCTATGTTTAGAGACCATTCTCACTGGAGTCAGATAATTACATGTGTAATTGTATCAATATTAGACATTAATAGACTGGAACTTGTGTGTTTGTGGGGTTATTAAATCCATCCAGGCATTTACAGGGCTTCACTTTCATTATTAAGCTACATCACCAGGTTGAGTAGGACTTTGCATGTATAAGATTTATGTATTTAAGTGATATATTGGTATTCAGCATAGTAGTTTGGGTTGGGTTAAAATTAGAATTGAAATATTTAACTTTTTTTTCTTTTGAAGATTATTAAAATATACTTTATTGCTTCTTTTGTTTGAGGTACATGGCAGGTCCAGAGGGATGTCCTTTTTTTTTTTTTTTTAAACATACATTACCTTTTTTTATTGGGGTATAGTTGCTTTACAATGCTGTGTTGGTTTCTGCTGTACAATGAAGCGAATCAGGTAAGGTATACATATATCCTCTTCCACTTGAGCCTCCCTCCTTCCCATCCCACGCCCCCGCCAAGTCATCACAGAGCACAGAGCTGAGCTCCCTGTGCTAGACAGCAGCTCCCCACTAGCTGTCTGTTTTGCACCTGGTAATGTATATGTATGTCCATGCTCCTCTTTCAGTTCATCCCACCTTCCCCTTCCCTGACTGTGTCCGCAAGCCTGTTCTCTTAGGTCTGCATCCCTACTGCTGCTCTGTGAGTAGGTTCATCATCCAGTCGGCATTTTCCTTCAGGAGGCCCAGACCCGGGGGCCAGGACGCGGGGGCCTGTTCATTATCCCACCTTCCCCTTCCCTGACTGTGTCCACAAGCCTGTTCTCTTAAGTCTGCATCCCTACTGCTGCTCTGTGAGTAGGTTCCTCATCCAGTCGGCATTTTCCTTCAGGAGGCCCGGACACGGGGGCCAGGACGCGGGGGCCTGTTCACGGTTTCATTAGCTGGAGCACAGTTAGCTCCTCGTGCTGTCTACTCCTTGCCCAGTGGCCAGAGACAGACTGGTCTGGAGGGGAAGGGGCATATATTCAACAAACTAACTGGGAAATGAGACAGCAGGGGAGGCAAAATCATGATAATTTAAAGTGGCACTGCCTGGCGGCTTTTGTTAAAAGCACAAAAACAGAAACCCGGTTCCAGAAGCCTGTCCAGGAGCCAAGCCTGCAGCTGACTCAGAGCATCTGTACCAAACCCAGCTGTGCCACTCTCGATGTGTCACCACATGACCATGCACGCGGAGTCTGTCGGTTTATTGGGCTTTCCTGGTGGCTCAGCTGGTAAAGGATCTGCCTACTGTGCAACACACCTGGGTTCATCCCTGGGTTGGGAAGATCTCCTGGAGAAAGGAACCCACTCCAGTATTCCGGCCTGGAGAATTCCATGGACCATAGAGTCCATGGGATTACAAAGAATAGGACACAACTGAGCAACCTAGACAGCATATTGAAAAGCAGAGACATTACTTTGCCAACAAAGGTCCGTCTAGTCAAAGCTATGGTTTTTCCTGTGGTCATGTATGGATGTGAGAGTTGGACTGTGAAAAAGGCTGAGTGCTGAAGAATTGATGCTTTTGAACTGTGGTGTTGGAGAAGACTCTTGAGAGTCCCTTGGACCACAGGAGATCCAACCAGTCCATTCTGAAGGAGATCAGCCCTGGGATTTCTTTGGAGGGAATGATGCTGAAGCCGAAACTCCAGTACTTTGGTCACCTCATGTGAAGAGTTGACTTATTGAAAAAGACTCTGATGCTGGGAGGGATTGGGGGCAGGAGGAGAAGGGGACGACAGAGAATCAGATGGCTGGATGGCATCACCGACTCAATGGATGTGAGTCTGAGTGAACTCTGGGAGTTGGTGATGGGCACGGAGGCCTGGCGTGCTGCGATTCATGGAGTCGCAGAGTCGGACACAACTGAGCGACTGAACTGAACTGAGCAACTTTCACTTTCACTTTGTCAATTTATTACAACTATTACACTCAACAACACTTTAATACACCGTGGGTATCTCTGCAGTTTGCTATTGTAAAATCATGTAGAACGTATGATGATACAGCTCAATTCAGTTGCGGGTTTCCATTAAACAGCTTCAGTTTACTCATCCGTAAGATAAACTTTTAACCATGGTCAGAGTGGGCCTATCCCAGCTCACAGGATGGTTTTAAAAACCAAGTGACGTGATTCACTTATTTATCTATTTTTGGCGGTGCTGGGTCTTCACCGCTGCTCAGGCTTTTCTCTAGTTGTGGCGAGCGGAGAACACCCTCTCGCTGTGGTGTGTGGACTTCTCACTGCGGTCGCTTCTCTTGTTGCAGAGCACAGGCGCCCAGGGCCCAGGCTCAGCACTGGGGTGCACAGGCTTAGTTGCCCCACAACATGTAGGATCTTCCTGGGTCCGGGACTGAACCTGTGTCCCCTGCACTGGCAGGCGGGTTCTTGACCACTAGACCACCAAGAAGCCCATGAAGTAACATAAACACAAAAGAATTTTATGGAAGCCATACATGCAAACAATTCCAGTAGTTGAGATTCTTCAGAAGGAAGTAATGAGCATATAATTTCAGTTTTATATTCAAAGCTTTGCTTGCATAATAGCTTAAAGTCATTTCTTAAAAACACAGCAATATACATGCCTCCAAACAGGAAATTGATGTAGTAGAATGCTGTGGAGAGAAAGCAGGGAACTGTGGGTTTATCTACACACACAGTAATCAGAAATATAATTAGTGGCTGTTTTCTCTGGGTAGTGGAATCACAGAAAATATCTAAAACTTTCTGTTTGCTTTGCAGTGAATAATGAATTTTCCCATATATGTGTAACTTTGATAATTTTTTAAAAAGGAGAATACTTGAGGAAAAAAAGTCAAAGTTTCCCTGTAAAACAGCATTTAGATAGCTCTTCCCAGAATCTTCATTCTACAGAATTCCATTATTTGAGGCTTGCAGTAGAACGGTAAGTGCAAGGCCATTCCTGAGCACTATCAGAAAAGTCTGTTTAGCAAAATTACTGCCTTTACAAGTAAAAGGAGAATACTTGAGGAAAAAAAGTCAAAGTTTCCCTGTAAAACAGCATTTAGATAGCTCTTCCCAGAATCTTCATTCTACAGAATTCCATTATTTGAGGCTTGCAGTAGAACGGTAAGTGCAAGGCCATTCCTGAGCACTATCAGAAAAGTCTGTTTAGCAAAATTACTGTCTTTACAAGTAATCACAGCAGCAAAAGAAAAATTTTCTTTTCCATTTCCCATCATTATAAGTTCAAATTAAATTCTCTCTTCTCTTTGTTTCTTTGTTCTCACATCTGTGCTGTTTCTCTGTGGTTTAGAACAGGATCATTTTGTGACACTGTCTTGTCTCCATGGAAACTCTAAGAAAATACAGAAAGAATTGGCCAAGTTGGAGCAAACACCAACAGTGGAATCCGTTCCCTTAGTCCTTTTGTGGACTGTGATTGGCCAGTGTGTTTCTGTCTTCTCCGGTTCTGATGCTGAAATGCTTCACCTCCTGGGTGTATACAGCCTCAGCTACCTCTGAGACACGGTGTCCCTCTGACCGGAAGAGGAAGGGTTTGCTCCCTACACAACAGCACTGGCAAGAAAGTTGTTCTCATCTGGGCTAATGTGTCTGGGGATTCGAGGTAAAGGAAACAATGCTTTCCTTGCTTTGTGTATTCCTTTTCTTCTTGATGGAAGCTAAGGTTCTATAATGTTATTGTATTCTATAAAGACTACTTAGCAAAAGGGTTTAGCTTTTCTTCTCTACTGAAACTCAAATGAGAGCCTTTAAAAATGTAACTTCTCTCTTCAGGTAATGCAACAGTAACATATATTTGATACATTTTGCCCAGATGGACTTATTGTTAGGGTCCACAAGGGGCTCATAGTGTATTATTTAAAAATGATCCATTGTGCTGACCTGCCAAACAAGGGATGAAGTCACAGTGGCCACGTTGCCCTGTGGCATCCTGTTTTTTTCCTTAAAGTGATATCCTATTTTTCCCTGCTGCTGCCAGTTTCTCAAGACTGTGTGACCACCTGACCGTGAGACCCTTCTGACTACATGATCACAAGACCCCAGCTGCCGGCTAAAGATAAACTAAGGGCCCCTCCCTTCAGGGCACAGTTTCCCATCTATCAGGTATAAGAAGGGTTGGTTGTAAAGGGAGAGCATTGGTTTCTCTCTAAAGCCAGTCACTTGCTTTCTTCCTATAATAAATCTTTCTCTGCCTGACTGTCTGGCTCATTCTCTTTTTCTCCACTCTCACTTTACACTTACAATAGCAAAAGTTTCAGTGAAATTATTTAATATGTACCAATTTCCAAAATATGCCTGTTGAAGACCAGCCAGTGGATGAACTGAGTAGATGCTCCAAGGCACTTCCCAAAGCCACACTTGCAAGGAAAAAATGTCTTGGTAAATGTCTGGTGATCTGCTGTCTGAACCGATCCATTACAGCTTTCTGAATCCCAGTGAAACGATTACATCTGAGAAGTATGCTCAGCAAATCAATGAGATGCACCAAAAACTGCAAGGCTTGCAGCCAGCATTGGTCCACAGAAAGGGCTCGGTTCTTCTTCATGACAGTGCCCCACTCCACATTGGCACAACTAACATTTCAAAAGTCGAACAAATTGGGCTACGACATTTTGCCTCATCTACATTCACCTGACCTCTCACCAATTGACTACCACTTCTTCAAGAATCTTGACAACTTTTTGCAGGGAAAACGTTTCCACAACCAGCAGGAGGCAGAAAATGCTTTCCAAGAGTTCGTCTTATCCCAAAGCATGGATTTGTGTGTGTGTGTGTGTGTGTGGTTACAGGAATAAACAAACTTATTTATCATTGGCAACAATGTGTTGATTCTAATGGTTCCTATTTTGATTAATAAAGATATGTTTGAGCCTAGTTATAATGATTTAAAACTCATGGTTCTAAACCACATTTACGTTTGCCCCAAACTAAGAGATGGACAGGCACATAATAAGATGCTCAGCATCACTAATTATAAGAAACGTAAATCAGTTGAAGTACCACCTCAAACCAGTTAGAATGGCCATCATCCAGCCCTTCTCGTAGATAGGACACAACTCAGAAGTCTTTATGTATCCTTGTACCTACTTGTGTCTTTCACTCATAAAAATGATTAATAACAGAGAAGCAGAAAGTAGCATGATGTTTTGAAAGGTTCTTAATTCTCATCAAATGAGAATTTCTAGCAAAGCATTTATTTTAGATAAAACTGAAAGATGGTATAAAATGTGAAGTTATGAAAAGGAAGGAACTGAAGGAGCTCTGATGCAAACATTATTGAATTATTTTGTCAATCACAGGAAGAGGGTACTAAATGTTTAATGGCATTTTAATTATGATAACCTCAGAATTAGATTTCTCCAGCAGTGTTAATGCTGAGGGAGGCTATTTAGTACATTTCTAAAATGTCGTGTAGGTGGAATTTACATAGATAGGGGCAGTTATATACACTTTCAGATAACTAACATTTGCTTTGCTAACATGTATCACTGTAAATATAAGACAGGACACAAAACAATAGATTAAAACATTTGTTGAATGAGTGAAACACGCAAATTAGCTAGTTGCCATGGATTTTTTTATTGGAAAATTGCCGAGTAGATCCAGGTATGGTACGGTATTTTAAATTAGTATCTTCCTTTATCAGATAATTTCAATAATTTGAGGATGTGAGAAAGAATCAGCACATCTTTTGTCTTCCGTAGTTTGTGATTGCATGAAAAGGGTGTTCAATATTCTATATCTGAAAGACTGGAAGGCTTTTAGTCCTCAGAGCAACAAGCAATGTGCTGTAACTCTGTTCCCTTGGGCACATGGAGCTTTAGAACTTCCTATAAACCCAACTTCAATGCTGTTCCTTTGCTTAAGTCTCACCTCTCTGAGTACGCTAGTAGTTATGCTACCTTCAAGGAGCATGGGTAAGCAAGTTTCTTCTAGAGAACTAGAGTGCATGCCCACAGAATTTCATGTAGAAAGAAAATAATCCCTCAGTCCAAAGCACAAGGTCTTGTCTGTTTAGTAAACACAACAAGTGTCTTCTTGCCTAAACCCTTTAGTGTTGCAAGTTATTGTTCTAATCAACACTCTAATAAAACTTCAACCAAGTCAGTATAATTAGGAGAAAACTTGATTAGAAAAGGAGTCTATGTCCCCTGCCAGGAGAAAGCTCTAGATAATAATACTTGACCAAGAAATGTGTCCATTCCAGGCTGTGTGACAGCAAATTGTTTCCCTTTTTTTTTTTTTTTTCAGGTATTTATATTTATGGACTTCCCAGGTGGCTCAGTGGTAAAGAATTCACCTGTCAATGAAGGAGGTGCAGGAGATGCAGGTTTGATCTCTGGATTGGGAAGACCTGTGGAGGAGGAAATAGCAACCCACACCAGTCTTCTTGCCTGGGGAAACGCCATGGACAGAGAAGCCTGGTGGATTACAGTCCATGGGGTCACAAAGAGCACAAATGACACAATCATTTAACAGTTTGCAAAGGACACAACTCAGCACTATCATTTAATAGTTGCGAAGGTCAGGACTGAGCACAAGCATTTAATAGTCATTTTATTTCTTTTTTTAAAACCAAATTGTATAGAGAGAATAAAAGCTGATGCACAATTGAGTTCTCAGGAGCTAGAATGGATATTCAGCCTATTAAATTGATCATATCACCAAACGTTAGCAAAGTCCTTCATATTCCAGTCTTATCAGCAAACTCATCGTCCGTAGAGGTATTTAATAATGCAGACCTGAGACAAAGCAGAAGCTGGGAACACACGGTTTGCTTTGATTTGAAGAATTTTTTTTTTTTTAATCAAAACAGCATTTTCAATGTGAAACAAGGAATGGTGAAGCCCTGTAACTGATGGTTAGTTTTATTTTCAGTACTGCTTGCAAAGACTGTTTCAGTATAAATGGTTTGTGCAAGAGAGACTTCCCTGAGTGGGGTCTGAGACCAGATCCAGGGCACTCTCTTACTAACATCATTAAAGACAAATCTCGAGTGAGCACTCCTGGATGGCAACTTACTCTTGGCCTGTGGATCCATCAGACTGGCTTTTACATGGAAATTCCTGAGGATGAATGCGTGTGATTTAATCTGCTTCTCAAACCCAGGACACCTGTACACTTGCTCGAGATCCCCAAGGAAAACAGATCTTGAGAGGACAAAGCACACTTCATCACCAACTCCTTTATGATGTCTCTGGTGAGAGACATAACAACACGGAGAACAGGCCTACCATCAGATGGTCCCCAGAGCCCAGGGCCCCCAGCAGGAGGACTACAGCCACGACCACAGGCCAGCCAACTTGGAGCATGAGACCTTCGCTTCCTACCACGTCTCCCAGCATGCAACGAGCATCACCCTCATGACAATGAAAGACGATCTGGAGCAAAAAGCCTGGATGGAGGAAACTGTGCTTATCTCATCACCTGTAAAATCTGAGAGTCAGCGGCCTTATCCTGTACAACACACACACACAACACACACACAACATATGTGGGGACACACACACAGCACACCCAGAACACACAGAGAGAACACACACAGTACGCACACACACAACCTTTTTCATGGGAGTAGAGTGAGGGGAGGGCCTTGGTCCCTTTGGGCTGCTATAACAAAAGACACAGGCTTGGAGGCTTATAAACAATAGATGAGTCTGGAGGCTGAAGCCCAAGTGTGGTTTGGGTCAGGGTCAGGGTCGGGTCCCCGTGGGCCTCACAGAGAGAAAGGGGGAGGGGCTCCGTGGTCCTTCTATAACATCTCTGACTCCATTCCTGAGAGCTCCACCCTCACAATGAAGCCTCTCCCCTGGGCCCCACCTCCTAATACCGTCACATGGGCATCAAGATCTAACACATGAATCTAGGGGAGACACAAACAACGTAGCAGTAGCTGAAGTGAACATCCCTGGGCCAAACTTTTGAGTAATTGCTTTTTCTATCTCTTTACTTAACAAGATAAATTTAAAAGCCAGATGTGATTAACCAGGACCATTATTCTTTTTAAAATTAATAGAAATGTTGCAACAACTTTGCATACTTGGGATAAACCTCCCTTGACTGTGGTGTATAACCATTTTTATACATTGTTGGGTTCTATTTGCTAATATTTTCGTGTAGATTTTTCTGTGTGTGTTCATGAGAGATATTGGTCTGTAGTTTCCTTTCATTTTTTAGAATTTACTTTTGGCTGTGCTGGGCCTTCATCTCTGTATGGGATTTTCTCTAATTGTGACAAACCGGGGTTATTCTCCATTTGTGGTGTGTGGGCTTCTCGTTGAGGTGGCTTCACTTGTCGTGGAGCACAGCTCTAGAGCACAGGGTCAGTAGTTGTGGTGCATGAGCTTAGTTGCTCTGTGGCATGTGGGGTCTTCCCAGACCAGGGATAAAATCTGTGTCCCCTGCATTGGCACATGGATTCTTATCCACTGTACCAACAGGGAAGTTCACTACATGACTTTTGTTGTTTTAAATTTGTTAAGGTGTGTCTGTGGCCCAGAATGCAGTATGGTATATCTTTGTGAATCTTCCATGTGAGCATGAGAATAATGTTGCCATAATTAATAGATGTGATGGATGCTATTTTTAAAATATTTATTTATTTGCCTGGGTCAGGTCTTAGTTGCGGCACTCAGGATCTTCATTGTGTTATGTGGAATCTTTTGTTGCAGCTCACAGACTCTAGTTGTGACGTGCAGGCTCAGTAGTTGGAAGGTGTGGGCTCTAAAGCATATGGCTTCAGTAGTTGCGGCACATGGGGTTAGTTGCTCCATGGCATGTGGGATCTTAGTTCCTGAGCCAGGGTTTGAACTCATATCCTTTGCATTGCAAGGCAGATTCTTAGCCACTGGACCACCAGGGAAGTTCTTAGATGTTATTGTTGAGTTTAACCGCATCCTTCCTGATTTTCTGCCTGACGATCTGTCCATTTCTAATAGGTGTTGGAAGCTCAGATAGTAGGTTTACCAATATCTTTGCAATGCTATTAGTTTCTCCTTCACACAGTTTGTCTGTTATTAGGTTCGTTCACATGAAGGATTGTTATGTCTTCCTGATAACTGATCCCTTTATCATTGTTTAGTTGGTGATGGACAGGGAGGCCTGGTGTGCTGCGATTCATGGGGTTCCAAAGAGTCGGACACAACTGAGTGACTGAACTGAACTGAATGCCTTCTTTATTCCTGATACCTTTCCTTGCTTTAAAGTTTGTTCTCTGTGAAATTAATAGGCCACTCCTGCTTTCTCTTGACTACTGTTTACATGGGTATTTTCCGTCCTCTGTCTGTCTTTATACACAGCATGAGTTTTCTATAGTCAGTGTATGACTGATGCAGCTTACAATCAGTTATTGGTCATTTAGATCACTGACTTTCAATATGATTATTGATGTAGTTGGATTAGTATCTACCATATCTGTTACTGTAGTTTATTTGTTGCCCTTTTCTGTCTAATTTTCTTCTACACTTTTCTGTCTTTTGTGATTTACCTGACCATTTTGTATGATGTCATTTTCTCTCTTTTATTAGCATATCATTTAAATATTCCTTTTTACTTTTTTAGTGGTTGCTGTAGAGCTTGCATCATACATTTACAGCTAATCGAAGGCCACTTTCAAATAATGTCGTAATTCAAAGGTAGTATAAATACCTAAAAACAACAGAATAATCCTAGACCCTTCATTCAGTCCCTTGTATCTTTGCTGTCATTTTTAAAATTTATATACAAGCATGTTGTCGTTGTTGTTGTCTAGTCGCTAAGTCCTGTCCGACTGTTGTGACCCATGGACTGTAGCCTGCCAGGCCCTTCTGTCCATGGGATTTCCCAGGCAAGAATACTGGAGCAGGTTGCCATTTCCTTCACCAAGGGATCTTCCTGACTCAGGGATCGAACCTACATCTCCTGCACTGGCAGGTGGATTCTTGACTGTCGAGCCACCTGGGAAGCCCATATACAAGCATGCATAAGCATATGTAACCATATAATATAGGCTTACGTAATTGAATATAACACCGGTAGTATTAGTTAACAAAATGTTATCTGATAGATACATGAGAAATAAGAAAAGTAAAAGTCTATTTTGACTTCACTTATTCTTTCTTACTTTATATAGGCCCAAGTTTCTGACCTTCTCTCTAAACCACTGTTTGTTCCTTCTGTTTAAACAATGTATTATTTTCCTTCTCTAAACATCTTATTTTTACCATTTCTTGCAAGGCAAGAAATTCACTCAATCTTTGTGTGGCTGGGAAAGTCTATATTTCTCCTTCATCTTTGATAGATAATTTTGCAAGATATAGGATTCTAAATTGGTCATTTTCTCTCAACACTAAATACTGTACTCTCTTCTTACTTTCATGGATGCTGAGAAATCAAATGTAATCCTTAGCTTTGTTCCTCTAGGGTGTTAGAGAATGATTAAAGAAAATTTAGGCAATACAAACTTTAACCCTTCATGAAGCAAACAGTCTTCACTAGGAAAACTGCAAAATGGGGGAGAAGGCAAGAAACTTTTCTAAGAAAGAATGAAGAACAAGATGGAGACATATATGAAATTTCTGATTAGCTGGGCAACATAGTCAATCTTATTTAGGACTAGAAGGAACAAGGTAATAAGTATAGAGCCCAGAATTGGCTTGGCCTTTGGGGATTTACTGGCTGGGTTCAGAGAAGAACATGTCCAGAGACACAAAAGTCATGTTAAGTTTCAATTTGCTGCCATGGCATCCTAGGCAGGAGCAGCTCCATCTTGGACCTAGAAAGTTATTTCAACACCAGACAAGATGCTTTTCTTGGTTTTCCCCCCTCTGGTATCTCTCAAGACTTCTTGTTTATCTTTGGTCTTATGTAGATTGAGCATAAAATTCCAGCCATTATTGTTTCATAACCCTAAAAAAAGAAGATGCCATTAAAGTGCTGCACTCAGTATGCCAGCAAATTTGGAAAACTCAACAGTGGCAATAGGACTGGAAAATGTCAATTTTCATTCCAATCCCAAAGAATGTTCAAACTACCATACAACTGTGCTCATTTCACATGCTACCAAGATAATCCTCAAAATCCTTCAAGCTGGCCTTCAGCAGTATGTGAACTGAGAACTTCCATATGTACAAACTGGATTTAGAAAAGGCAGAGGAATCAGAGGTCAAATTGTCAACATCTATTGGATCATAGAAAAAGCAAGAGAATTCTAGAAAAATATCTACTTCTTTCATTAACTATGCTAAAGCCTTTGCTTGTGTGGATAACAAGTTGTGGAAAACTGTTAAAGAGATAGAATACCAGATCATCTTACCTGCCTCCTGAGAGACTTGCATACACATCAAGGAGCAACAGTTAGAACTGGGCATGTAACAACGAACTGGTTCAAAATTGGGAAAGGAGTCCATCAAGGCTCCATATTGTCACCTCGCTTATTTAGCTTCTCTGCAGAGAACATCATGTGAAATGTGGGACTGGATGAGTCACAGACTGGAATCAAGATTGCCAGGAGAAATATCAATAACCTCAGATATGCAGATGATACCCCTCTAATGGCAGAAAATGAAGAGAAACTAAAGAGCCTCTTGATGAGAGTGAAAGAGAAGAGTGAAAAAACTGACTTAAAACTCAACATTCAAAAAACTAAGATTATGACATCCAGTCCCATCACTTCATGGCAAATAGATGGGGAAATAATAGAAACAGTGACAGACTATTTGGGGCGTGGGGCTTCAAAATCACTGCAGATGATGAGTGCACCATGAAATTAAAAGACACTTGCTCTTTGGAAGAAAAACTATGACAAGCCTAGACAGTATATTAAAAAGTAGAGCCATCACTTTGCCAGTAGGGGTGTGTCTAGTCAAAGCTATGGTTTTTCCAGTAGGTATGTATAGATGTGGACCATAAAGAAGGCTGAACGCCAAAGAACTGATGCTTTCAAACTGTGGTACTGGAGAATACTCTTAAGAGTCCCTTGGACAGCAAACAGATTAAACCAGTCAATCCTAAAAGAAATCAACCCTGAGTATTTATTAGAAGGACTGATGCTGTAGCTCCAATACTTTGGTCACCCGATGCTAAGAGCCAGCTCATTAGAAAAGACCCTGATGCTGGGAACGATCGAAGGCAGGAGGAAAAGAGACAGCAGAGGATGAGATGGTTGGATGGCATCACTGACTCAGTGAACATGAGTTTGAGCAAGCTCCAGGAGACCATGAAAGACAGAGAAGCCTGGAGTGCTGTAGTCCATGGGGTTCCAAAGAGTTGGAAACAACTTAGCGACTGGACAACAACTTGTTTCATGTGTGTCATTTGTTTCTTTCTCCCTGTGTCTTAAATTAGGCTCTGATGATCCCCTGGCGGATTAGGTTCGCATTCCTAGGTTCCCCAAGTGCAGCCTTATTAAGAAGAACAGAGTGCTCTCTCTGTTAGAGTATAAAGAGTTTTCTCATCAATATTTAATGTGAGGACCTGATTGAGCTCCTCTGGAAAAAACCCACAATCTTGTGGGTATCCCCCCACATCACTAGGTCCTTCTGGAGTTTTCAACACAAGTTGGCGCCATTGAACCTCTGGCAACTCATAAATTACAGTTAAGGCTTTCGTACCCCTGCACTGGGTCCGGTGGTAATTTCCAGTCCAGATGTTCTGTTCTCCCATGTCGGGTGCAGGAGTGCAACAGAGGTGGGTAGGTCCTGGCCCCAGGCAGCTAGGCAGTGAGGAGACCTGAGTAGGTTAGCCTCTGTAAAGTGGTTTCTCTTGAGTTCAGGCCTGGTGAAGGCCTAGAGCATTGGGAAAAAATGATACTCAAACACAAAATCGTCATGGAAAAGTCCGTGGACCTTATAAGCAAAAGCAACATTCCTTTGTGTCAATAAAAAGTGCACATTGGGTTCTGACTTGATTTACTGATCATCGATCCTTCAGTTGAGAAGATCCTTTGGAAAATGGAATGGCTACCCACTCCGGTATTCTTGCCTGGAGAATTCCATGAACAGAGGAACCTGTTGGGCTACGGTCCATGTGGATTCAAAGAGTCAGACACAATTGAAGTGACTGACACACTTGCTTCTTATCCAGTGTAATGGAGCCAGATGTCACCAGTGACATGATGTTTATAATGACATTTATATGATAATAACTTTTAAAGTTCTGGAAATTCAGTTTGTTAGAGGAGTTCATCCTCCCTATACTCAGAAACCACGCACTGTAAGTACAAGCTGGGAAGACATCTGTGCAAGTAATTCAGGGAAACTTGAGAATGAGACTGTGTCAGCAGGATGTGATGAACTCCATGGCAGACACGTGTGTGTGAGTGACTGGTTGTCTTGGAGATGAGATATTCAAGACCACAAAGGAAGACAGTTCAGACATTGTCTTGACCGAGGTCTTCCCAACAGGGCAATTCCTAAATGACAGACTCTAAAGAATAAGTGGTCTGTTCCTGGGAACCACACGAACATCTCCTCATCAGATGTTTGTTTACATAACGAATCATTGTCTGAGATACTGAACCACCCTGAATCCTTGACACACTGTTTTTGTGCAATATAGAAAATCACAAGTGTTGTCTTACATGACCTTACATACCACGTTAAATATTTTAGCAGGTTCAAGGCCACTTCTGCTTTCACCTGACTCATTCTTTTTAGAGAGAGAGAGACAGAGCTGATTTTAAGGTTGGGTTTAAATGATACATGAGACCAGAATCTCTTTTTTCCCTCAAAAAAAAAATTTATTGGAGCATAATTGCCTTTCAGTGTTCTGTTCATTTCTACTGTACAGCAAAGTGAATCAGCTGTATGTATAACTATAGCCCCTCTTTTTTTTATTATTTCCATCTCCTTTAGGCCACCAAGGGGGACAGAGGGGTGAGATGATTTGGGAGACTGGCATTGACATATGTATATTAGTGATCTATGAATAAAATAGATAATTAATGAGAACCTACTGTACAGCACAGAATCTTTTTGAAAAATTTTTCTTTCTTTCTTTGTTTATGGCTCTGCGGGGTCTTCATTGCTGTGTGGGCTTTGTTCTAGTTTTGGTGCATGGTAGCTTCTCTTGTTGCGGCTCCCAGGCTCTAGAGCGCAGGCTCAACAGTTGTGGCACAGGCTTAGTTGCTCTGCAGTATGTGGGATCTTCCCAGACCAGGGATCAAACTCACGTCTCCTGCATTGGCAGGTGGATTCTTTACCACTGAGCCACCAGAGAAGGCCCCAGAATCATTTAGCATAGTCTTCTCTTGGCCATTAACACACTCTGGCAATCAGATTGATACACTTCTTAAATAAATTTAAGTTTCTTTTTCTTTGAGTAGGGAAAGTTAATACTGCTTCAAATATTTTCTAAAGCTAGCTTTTAAAGTTCACATTCGTATATCTCAGGAGGTAGGCGGGACTTTCCAATATATGATGGTAACAGACAATCACACTTAAATTTATGTTTAATCATAACAGGCATTCATTTTGTAAATGTGCATAAATTATTAATTACAGCTCATTAAATTTTCACAAATGGCAAGCCACACAATACTCTTGCCTGGAGAATCCCATGGACAGATGAGCCTGCCTGGCTAGAGTCCATGGGGTTGCAAAGAGTCAAACACAACTGAGCAACTAACACTTTCACTTTCAACTTTTCTCGAGCAAAACATATCTAGGTATCTTTTGTTCACACTCTCATAAATCAAGACTGTCTTGTTAGGATCTGTTGGCACTGTACCTTGGTCTTCATGGTCTGAATTTCTGTGGCTTCTTCTCAAAATGCCTCTAGCCATTGCCAGAGCTACTCCTGGTCTCTACTCAAAACTTGCCCCTCCCCACTTTTAGCAAGAGTGAGCATACGTTTTTAAGTTAAAGGGTCCAGAGATCTCAAGGCAGACTGCTCAAGAAGTTTCTGGTCAGTTTTGCAGGGGCCATAAACTTAACCCTAGAACACTGACCAAGATGACGACTCATCCAGGGGACAACTTCTCCAGGGGACCCAGGAAGCCAGCTCCCAGTATCAGAGGCGGGTTGTCTTCTTTCAGCCTGCTCGCCCATGTTCTCTCCTTGTCCTCACTTTCTTCTTCACTTATTTAAGAATCTAGATGACTAACAGATACTCAAACCTCTTAGCTACAATGTGTACATGTTTCCCATCTTTCATTTTTCTTTTGATGCTTTGAGTCACTCCTTTGTGTGTCTTTTGATTAAGAAGCATGTTCAGTATAGTTATTGTTTTTACTTATGTTCCTTTCAATGACAGCCAGCTTCTTCTGATGCTAGTTCATTGCAATAAGAAAGGTGATTTGCTGTGTAATTGGAATCAAGCAATAAGTGCTTTTTAAATGACAAAACAATGAGTCAACTGGCCAGAAAAATAAAACTCCCATGAAAAAAAAAAAAAACCTAGACATGAAGATGTCTGTTCATTTCTAGACATGAACAATAACAACACTTGGCAACTTGGTAGGCCATGTGTCACAGAAATAGAGGTTGGGCATCCTTAGCTCCTGCTGAACTCAGGACTACAGACCCCAAGACATGTCTTTCTTGGTATTATTCCATGTCGCTTTGCTGAGATAGGTGAGGTGAAGGTGAGGTCGCTCAGTCGTGTCCGACTCTTTGCGACCCCATGGACTGTAACCTACTAGGCTTCTCCGTCCACGGGATTCTCCAGGCAAGAATACTGGAGTGGATTGCCATTTCCTTCTCCATCAGCAAAATCCGAAATACTGACAAAGGGACTTTGTCCCTTCCAGTGATCCAACAGGTGATCTTTGAGCAAAAAGAAATAGCAAATCTGACAGTAACAGATTCTGGAAAACTGCCAGCAGAGCCTTATCATACATCCACAACTCACCAAAAACCAATGAAGATGGAAATTGCTTCTGTTTGCAAACAATGGCGTTGCAACCTCCATCCTGGGCTGACAGGGATGTCAAGGGGGAGGGGCTGAGAGCTTAAACCCATGTGATTTTGGTTTTCCCCGTGATTAGAAACTATACATCTCCAAGATTCATTTCTGTCACTATGTGAATACTGAGAAAAATGAAAGACAGGGTAAGTCTGGCTCTGAGAAATACCCCTGAGTATCAACTGTAAATCAGCAAAAGCTCCTGACTTTCCAAGACTGTTGAGCAAACTCGGCTTGGAATTTGGTCTCTTATGCGTGTGCTGCTACTGCTCCTAAGAATAGGTGAATATGTTACTTATATCCCATGCTGCTGCTAAGTTGCTTCAGTCGTGTCCGACTCTGTGCGACCCCATAGACGGAAGCCCACCAGGCTCCCCCATCCCTGGGATTCTCCAGGCAAGAACACTGGGATGGGTTGCCATTTCCTTCTCTAATGCATGAAACTGAAAAGTAAAAGTGAAGTCGCTCAGTTGTGTCCGACTCTTAGTGACCCCATGGACTGCAGCCCACCAAGGCTCCTCCGCCCATGGGATTTTCCAGGCAAGAGTACTGGAGTGGGGTGCCACTGCCTTCTCCGCTTATGCACATGAGTATAGGGGTTTTGTATCTCACACACTGCTGGGTCCCAGGGAGTTCCCAATCTCACAAGACTCGTCTGAGAATCTGTTACCCAGCCAGACCCTACAAACCCATCACTCCACTCTTCCTGTCTGGGCGGTTAAGATCCTGCCAGAGTGTTTTCCTTTCTTCTTTCAGCAAATCCAGCAAAGTAAGCCTTGTCTTCTCAGTGGGCCCTTTTGACAGCGTTTTGCTAAAGCCTAAAGTTGACAAAAGCTATAAACACAAAAACCAATCGTTTATCTGTAGAATAGCAAGGCATGCCTAGAAACAGAATTGGAAAACAATCTTTCCACAATATGTAGAGCAATAATAAAATGCCACAAGAAAGCACAGAATCTGTATAAATAAAACAATTGAGTCCTTCTGATAGAAGTAATAGAAAATGCCAACAAAATGAAAGAAGAATAAAAATATCAGTTTCTTGCAAATTATCATAGAATTCATATAGTCTTAAATGACCATAATGCTTTACAAACATTTTACCATGTTAAACAATCACCACCATTCTCAAATTGGTAGCTTTAGATGAAATATGAGTGGAGTGTTACATTTGTAATTTATTTTGGCAGGTAAATGATATTAAACTAGGTAGGCATTAGTCTTATCTTTATAAAAATAAGATTTAATTCCATCTTCAAAAGTATGTAAATTCAGCTTATTTTAAGTCATTCTAATTTCTTCATATTTCTCACTCTAATTTATCTCTTAATTTTAAAGATAATGTTGAAGTGATATAATTTTCATTGAACAAATCAAGGTTATCTACTGAAGGGAAAATGTTTAGATGAAAAAAAATTGAGTCATGTTTTATAAACTGTATTTACTTTCATGTTAGCAAAATCACTGTTTTCAATTATTTATATAAATATCCTTTCCCTTCAACAGAACACAAAAGCTGTGCAGTGATAGTCAGCAGTCTTGGATATGTTCTTAAGTTTCAGCCACATTGCACTCATAATGGACAGAAATGGTATGTACCTAACAGAAGCAGAAGATATTAAGAGGTGGCAAGAATAAACAGAAGAACTGCACAAAGAATATCTTCATGACCCAGATAATCATGATGGTGTGATCCCTCACCTCGAGCCAGACATCCTGGAATGTGAAGTCAAGTGGGTCTTAGGAAGCATCACTATGAACAAATCTAGTGGAGGTGATGGAATACCAGTGGAGCTATTTCAGATTCTAAAAGATGATGTTGTGAAAGTGCTACATTCAATATGCCAGAAAATTTGGAAAACTCATCAGTGGACACAGGACTGGAAAAGGTCAGTTTTCATTCCAATCCCAAAGAAAGGCAATGCCAAAGAATGCTCAAACTACCGCACAACTGCACTCATCTCACACTCTAGCAAAGTAATGCTCAAAATTCTCCAAGCTAGGCTTCAACAGTATGTGAACCGTGAACTTCCAGATGTTCAAGCTGGTTTTAGAAATGGCAGAGGAACCAGAGATCAAATTGCCAACATCCGCTGGATTACCAAAATAGCAAGGGAGTTCCAGAAAAACATCTATTTCTGCTTTCTTGACTATGCCAAAGCCTTTGACTGTGTGGATCACCACAAACTGTGGAAAATTCTGAAAGAGATGGGAATACCAGACCACCTGACCTGTTTCTTGAGAAATCTGTATGCAAGTCAGGAAGCAACAGTTAGAACTGGACGTGGAACAACAGACTGGTTCCAAATAGGAAAAGAAGTATGTCAAGGCTGTATATTGTCACCCTGCTTATGTAACTTATATGCAGAGTACATCATGAGAAACGCTGGGCTGGATGAAGCACAAGCAGGAATCAAGATTGCCGGGAGAAATATCAATAACCTCAGATATTCAGATGACACCACTCTTATGGCAGAAAGCGAAGAACTAAAGAGCCTCTTGATGAAAGTGAAAGAGGAGAGCGAAAAAGTTGGCTTAAAGCTCAACATTCAGAAAACGAAGATCATGGCATCCGGTCCCATCACTTCATGGGAAATAGATGGGGAAACAGTGGAAACAGTGTCAGACTTTACTTTTCTGGGCTCCAAAATCACTGCATATGGTGATTACAGCCATGAAATTAAAAGTCATTTACTCCTTGGAAGAAAAATTATGACTGACATAGACAGCATATTAAAAAGCAGAGACGTTACTTTGCCAACAAAGTTCCATCTAGTCAAGGCTATGGTTTTTCCAATAGTCATGTATGGATGTGAGAGTTGGATGATAAAGAAAGCTGAGTGCCGAAAAACTGATGCTTTTGAACTGTGGTGTTGGAGAAGACTCTTGAGAGTCCCTTGGACTGCAAAGAAATCCTACCAGTCCATTCTAAGGGAAACCAGTCCTGAATATTCATTGGAAGGACTGATGCTGAATCTGAAACTCCAATATTTTGGCTACTTGATGTGAGGAACTGACTCATTTGAAAAGACCCTGATGCTGGGAAAAATTGAAGGCAGGAGGAGAAGGGGATGACAGAGGATGAGATGGTTGGATGGCATCACCGACTCAATGGACATGAGTTTGAATAAACTCTGGGAGTTGGTGATGGATAGGGAGGCCTGGTGTGCTACAGTCCTGGGGTCGCAAACAGTCAGACTCAGCTGAGCAACTGAACTGAACTGAACTGAGCACTCATAATTTCACACATGTTAAAGTCTTGTTTTGAAGATTCACATATTATTTAATAGTTTATTGGCATTTGTAATTTTATTTTTAAACAGGTAAACACATCACACACTCACCTCACTTGCACTGTTGCTCATGACCCTTAGGAGGGGCTGCAGGGGAGTTCCTGAATTCATCTGTAAAGCTGGCAGGTGGGTGAGGAAGCGCTGGCATCCTGAGGAGCTGGAGTGGGGGACGGGTCACAGATAGAGCCTGGAGGAGCTCTAGGTCCAGAGAAACTATGGAGGGGCTTTGACCGTGGTTTCTTGACCACAGTACTTATTTATTTTTACTGTGGTATCTTTATTCTTTTATTTGTACCTTTTACTACTGTAATACAGACAAAATGGAAGACCAGTATTGGACTGTGGTAAATTCAGCAATGTCATATCACTTAAGACCTATCTAGTCCTTGGTGAGGATTATTCTCAAAGTCATAATCTATGAAACTATAGCATTGATTATTGTCAGACCCATTTTGTATATGTATGAAAATACATATCTGAAATATTTCTGAAACAATCTTGTAAGAAATAGAAACTTTCATTTGTTTTTTAAATATGTATTTATTTTTCTGCACCTGGTCTTGTTTGTGACATGTGGGATCTAGTTCCCTGACCAGGGACTGAACCTGGGAGAAAAAATTGCATCTCCCAATTGCATTGGGAGAAAAAAAATTTTTTTCCCTAATTTTTATTTAGTTGTTAGCTCTGAATATGGCCACTAAGGCTCTATATAGAAAGGTCTGGATATGATAAAGAATTTATTAGAAGACTTAGAGAGGAGTTTTGTGGTGGTAAACAAACCAAAACAGGAGAAAGGGCAAGTAACAGTTTGCTTTAAATGTGAGACAAGTACAAGTTCAAAAACACGAAATTTGGTGGATAAGGCCTCTTCAGTATTTATTGAGGAAAATATTGTGTGATGGGCCAGGCAGTTTCCCATCCTGTGAACTGTACATTCCAGTGGGCAGAGGGGACACCCCATTTTCTGAACCCCAAGCATGCCCTTGGTGTGTTTTTCCTAGAGAATGTGATTGAACCTATTTGAGTTGCTGTGTGAAGCAGCAAAATCCGGTGAGTGAAAAATGCACAAGTTCTGACATTCTGCAGGTTATGAGGAAGGCACTACCAACAGGTTTCAGTGAACAGATTTCACTCCTTGTGTTGCTTCCATTAAATATTAACAGTTCTGTGATGAGGAAGAACCAAGCAGGGTCAAAACCATGCATTGCAGGGATCAACTGGAGTGGGACTTTTAAAAAAAATGTTTGCCGGGCTAAGTCACTTCAGTCTTGTCCAACTCTTTGTCACCCCAAGACTGTAGCCCAGCAGGCTCCACTGTCCATGGGCTTCTCCAGGCAAGAATACTGGAGTGGGTTGTCATTTCCTACTCCTTAAAAGAAAAAAAGTTTATGGGTTTATTTATTTACAGCTGCGCTAGGTCTCTGTTGCTGCGTGGACTTTTCTCCAGTGGCAGGGAAGGGGGGCTACTCTCTAGCCGCGGCGCATGGGCTTCTCACTGCAGTGGTGGTGGGCAGGATTCCTCCTTGTGGCACGTGCACGCAGAAGTCGCGGCTCCCGGGCTCTGTGGCGTGTGTGCTTAGTAGTTGAGGCCCAGGGGCTTAGTTGCCCCACAGCATGCAGGGTCTCTCTGGACCAGGGATGGAACCCATGTCTCCTGCACTGGCAGGAGAATTCTTTACCCCTGAGCCACCAGGGGAGCCTTGGAGTTAGTCTTTTGATAAGTGAGCCTCAAAAAGAAATAACTGAGCCTTATGGATGATGATGGTCATCTTACTTGCCTTCATCTCCCTAATAATAATCCCTGGTATTTATTGAGTGCTCTTTGTGTACCACGCAATGATCATGCACTTTAAATGCATTATCCATTTTGTTATGTAATTGTACCAAAGATATGTTGGATATTGATGTTTAATGTCCCATTTTCAAGTAAAGTGCATTCACCACCATCTATTAATACTCTGTTTCCATGAGCTCAGCTTCTTTGGCTTAATCCTGTTATGGAAGGCTTGCAAGACACACGTTTCAGCAGGTTATAGTTGAAGGATTTTCTTCTAATGCATTCTTTTATCATTCACATTTAATATTTTGTGTTATGCCTACTGGTGTTGTTTCTTACTGAAATTAGTCCATTTCCACACAAGTACATCTCATAATGTTAACACATTATTTGTAAATTCCATAATTGTAGCTTAAATTATGGATGATACTTTGACTTTTTTTTAAATTTTGTAGTCTTATTTTTGTTTTTTATGCAACACCTTCTCCTTCTCACTTTGTCCTTTCCTAGCTGTCTGTGATTTTTATCTGTTTCTTACAACTTAAATTGATTTGTTACAAAATCACATCATCCAGGTGGCCTGTAAAATACTTTCTGTTAATTTTAGATAAGAAAAGGGAGAAATGAATTCCCTGGTGGTCCAGTGGTTAGGGGTCCATGCTTCCACTGCAGGGCCTCAGGTTTGATCCCTGCTCAGGGAACTAAGATCCCACAAGCCACTGGGTCACTAAGCCCATGAGCCACAACTAAAGAAGAGCTGTGTGCTGCAAGGAAGACCCAGCACAGTAAAAATAAAAATGTTCCCTCCCTCCTGTGCCCCACCTCATCCCATGCCCTAGGCTTACATATGTATGCTGCTGCTGCTAAGTCACTTCAGTCGTGTCCGACTCTGTGCGACCCCATAGACGGCAGCCCACCAGGCTCCCCCGTCCCTGGGATTCTCCAGGCAAGAAGACTGGAGTGGGTTGCCATTTCCTTCTCCAATGCATGAAAGTGAAAGTGAAGTCGTTCAGTCGTGTCCGACCTTCAGCAACCCCATACTCATGGCTGATTCACATTGTTGTAGGCAGAAACCAACAAGGCATTGTAAAGCAATTATCGTCCAAACAAAAATTTGAAAAAAAAAAAAATCAGGCCTCCCCTCAAAAAAATCAATGGAATACGTAATGAAGGTATATGAGTCAAAATTCAATTATTTGAAAAAAGGTTAAAATTTATAAATTTAAATGAAAATAAAAATTTAAGTCATGAACTTTGCTTTATCTTCCTGGTTTATTTATTAACCTTTTCCCTTCCCAGTGCTAGGGGGTGGAAATCTCATGAACTAAAACAGAATATATTCAAGAAAGACAAGTATTTGAGAAGAATTGCAGCAAATTTGCAAATATGTATTGGCTTGTGCAGATTCAATAGCTAATTCACTTTATGAATGTTTCCTTTTTCGCTCATGAACACTTTCTAAATGACTCAAGATGCTGTCATTGGTAACTCACATGGATCCTGGCTATTTTTAATTATTGGGTCAGAATTCAGAAAGACAAGTAAATACATATGCAAGTGTTTGTGTATTCATTCAAATTTTCATTTAAAATTTCAGAATCAATAGCAAATAAATACATTAACTCTTTTGCCCTAGGGATTATATTTCTATTTTCAATATTGGTGGTGGATGCTTAGTCACTAAGTGTGCATCCAGCTCTTGTGACCCCCTGGACTGTATAGCCTGTCAAGCTCCTCTGTCCATGGGATTCTCCAGGCAAGGCTACTGCAGTGGGTTGCCATGTTCTCCTCCAGGGGATCTTCCCAACCCAGGTATTGAACCTGCATCTCCTGCACTGGCAGGCAGATTCTTTACCACTGAGCCACCAGGGAAGTCCATTTTCAATAATAAATTACTACAATTATTGTGCATTTTTGAGCTGAGTAAGATAACACAGAATCAAATTTTGTTATTTTCCTATTCATGAAACAATAGTTAATGTGATGAACCAAGGGCAAAGTCATTCTTTGAAACTGTATTATCAGAGAAGAAATATATAATTAAATTAACTTTTAACCCAAGAAGTCTCTGAAGTGGTGATCTGACATTGATTAAAGTTGTATTAAACCACAAAATGTTTGCACAAACTGTTTCAGAAGAGAGAAAAAGTTGTAACCATGCATCTAGGTGTATCTTCCCTTCCTGAAGTCGCAGTGCCTTTCAGAAACGCATGTCTTTACCCCTGTCCCAGAATTGATTTTCAAGTGTGCACAGTTTCAATTATTAATCAGTATGGAATCATGGGAAACAAATCCTTTCTTAGATGCACTCATCTTTACCAGTGATATCATCCTTGTCTTTGGTACATTCAAACATCAGCTTTTCACCTCATTGGCATCTACCGTTGGATCCACATACATTTCTGATATTTTTTGAGACCAGAAAAGCCTAAGGAAGAAGAAAGCCCAGGAAACAAATAATTACGTTGTTTTCTCCACGTGCACTTGTGAATTGTCAGCAAGTTCTCATTTTTCCATGACCTGAGTTTAGTTTTCCCTTCGTGACTTTTTCTTCATACTTTTAATATGTGCTGCATTTTATCACAGAAAATGCTGCTTTTCAATGAATTCCAATCTCTTCTTTGAAAGCTCTCAGAAACGTTTAGCCTTGTGTGAATTAAAGAACAAAAACCACCTAGAACAAATCTGAAACTGTAATACCTGAATGTCATTCTCCACAAAGAAATAAACAAGTGTTTTAGAACAGGAAAATAGTAATATATGAAAAATAAGATTGGGAGTCACAAAAGAATCAAGCAATAAAGTTAGAAGACACTCTTTAGGTCAGGAAAGCAAACATAAGTTGTGGATAATTTGTTTGTGCTCAAACAAATTAGTTAGTGCGCTTTCATGGTGAAAGGCAGATTGCTCTGTTTAAAGATGTTTCTTTTTATCTAGACAGACATCTTAATGCCCAATCCAAGTGGAAGATATCTAAAAGTTACATTACATGTGCACTATAATTATATCATCTCCGTAGTTTGAGTAATTCTGAGTTTGTATATTTACATAAAAAGTTTCACTGGAAATCCAGAACCACAACTAAATTTGTTCAAAAGGTCAGTGGTATTGACGGCTAAGAAGCAAAGTCAGGTGAATCATCTGGAGAACAGAGCAGAAACTATTTTAAAATAAACACCAGTTTAAACTGTTTTGACTATGGCATTCCGTTTGCATGAGTAAACATGATATTGTTTCATAAGACAATTTTAAAATGACATGAGAAAGAAAACAGCCTTCCAAATAAGTAGCTTAATGTCCATTTTGTAGTACTGAAATAAAAGGACGAAGATTTTAAAAAGAGAAGAATCAATAAAAACATATTTGTGAGGAGATGAGCGTACCCACCTTTTGTTTACATAGTGTATTGATTGAATCCCTGGAGAAGGAAATGACAACCCACTCCAGTACTCTTGCCTGGAGAATCCCATGGAGGGAGGAGCCTGGTAGGCTACAGTCCATGGGGTTGCAAAGAGTCAGACATGACTGAGAGACTTCACACCATTGACTGAATATTGGCTTTGATTACTGCATTCAGCCTTTGAAACAGTTCCATCCACAGCCCTGATGCTGACTTCCAATGTCATGTCAGGGCTGAGTCACCAGAATTGGGTGGTGGAATTTTACTAGTAAGGCTTTGTGACGCCCCATGTCAGCGTGGACCACAGGAGAATGTGGGAGACAATGCAGGGCCTCAGGCAGAATAGGGTTAGGATGAGCATGGTCCCTGTAAGCTGATGTGCTGGTGATAACTCGCATAATAAGATGCGACTTCAGAGGCAGATGTTATTGAATGGTAAAAAAAAAAAAAAAAAAAAAAGATATTTCCCTTGATATGAAATTAACCCTCAGTCCTCATTACTAGGCATAAAATAGATAATAAATGAGAACCCGCTGTGTAGCACAGGGAACTCTACTCAGTGCTCTGTGGTGATTTAAGTGGAAAGAAATTCCAGAAATGAGGGGATTTATGTACACGTATAGCTGATTCACTTCGCTGTGTGGTAGAAATGAACACAAAATTGTAAAGCATCTATACCCCATTAAAAAAACAAAAAAAAACAACCTGATTGGATACAAGGCACTTGTGTAGGCTCTAGGGTTGCAAGCATTGGACAAGCAATCAAAACCTGTCCTCGTGGAGCTCAAGGTCTAGTGGGTAGAAAGAGAAGATGGGGGATTAATAAATCCATAAACAAAGGAAACTGCAGAGATATACGTCGTTAAGTGCTGTGAACAAAACAGGAGTGAAGCGATTTAGGGAATTTCTGGCGATGATACAGTGTCTGTAAAGATGGCTAAGGGTATCTCTCTAAGAAGGTAGCATTTGAACTACAGCCTGAGAGTGCAGGGGCTACATGTGTGCCAGAGACGAGGGGACACTGGTGGAAGCGTGTTCTGGGGAGAGGGAACAGGACCTGCAAACACCCTGAGGCAGGGGCGCAGTGAAGAAGGCTGAGTGGCCAGTGAGTGGGAGCAGGACTGAGGAGACATAGGACTCGCAGGTTATTTACTGTGATGCCTGCGACTCCTGCTCCAAGTGACAGGAAGGCTTCTGAGGGAATGGTAAAGAGAGGTTTTTGTTGACTTAGTGTGAACAGCCATTAGATTTACATTTAACCTCCAATTCTGTCACACTGAGGATTTAAGTTTCCAATATAATATTAAGGCTTCTTAGGTGGTGCAATGGTAAAGAATCCACTTGCCAGTACAAGAGATGCAAGAGACACAGGTTCGATTCCTGGGTTGGGAAGATCCCCTGGAGAAGGAAATGGCAACCCACTCCAGTATTCTTGTCTGGAGAATCCCATGGACAGAGGAGCCTGGGGGCCTATGGTCCATGGGGTCGCAAAGAGGCAGACACAACTGAGCATACTGTCAAATGAAGAAAAGCATTAGAAATGCCCAGAGGTCCAGTGGCAGCTGGAGACTGAGATGTTGACTGTTTCACGAATATGAAACCATCTTAGGAGATGATACAGTTTCTCTAGTATATAAATCCTTCTATAACCGTCAGTTCAGTTCAGTCCAGTCACTCAGTCGTGTCCGACTCTTTGCGACCCCGTGAATCGCAACACGTGTTTGGTGGACGTGACTCAATGCCTCCCTTTGCCTTGTGGTTGCTCATTCAAAGTGAAAGTGTTAGGTACTCAGTTGTGTCCAACTCTTTGGGGCCCTGTAACCCGACAGGCTCCTCACTCCATGGCATTTCCCAGGCAAGAATACTGAAGCGGATTGCCGTTCCCTTCTCCAGGGGATCTTCCTGATCCAGTGCTCAAATTCATGTCTCCTGCTTGGCAGGCAGATCCTTTACCACTGAGCCACCTGGGAAGTGCTGAACTACTCCCTAGGTGAGAGCAAAGCCAGGGAGTGGAGGCTGGCCCCACAGTCATCGGAGCAAACAATGCGCTCCTGCTTCATCAGGGAAGGCACCTCAGGTTCATCTCCTCCAAGTGTGTCTCACTGGAAATAAAGCTGTGATGATTATCCGTCTACTAACTCCTGAGAAACAGTCATCAGAAGCATTAGTCTAGTTTTTATTGATGTAAACACACAATTTTTCACAGTGAAACATAGTAGGTGCTGAAATGTTTCTGTCGTCCTTGATGCTTGAGGAGAACAAGTTTTCCCTTTTTTTGTATTACATTACTAGTCATGAGTAAGCAAGTCTAATCTTTTTTTTTCTTGACACGCCTGGGTAAATAATTCAAATATAATCACCATCAGGAATGGCGGCGGTAAGGAGATACCCCTCGTCCAAGGTAAGGAGCAGCGGCTGTGCTTTGCTGGAGCAGCCGTGAAGAGATACCCCTCGGCCAAGGTAAGAGAAACCCAAGTAAGATGGTACGTGTTGCAAGAGGGCATCAGAGGGCAGACACACTGAAACCATACTCACAGAAAACTAGTCAATCTAATCACACTAGGACCACAGCCTTGTCTAACTCAATGAAACCAAGCCATGCCTGCGGGGCAACCCAAGACGGGCGGGTCATGGTGGAGAGGTCTGACAGAATGTGGTCCACTGGAGAAGGGAATGGCAAGCCACTTCAGTATTCTTGCCTTGAGAACCCCATGAACAGTATGAAAAGGCAAAATGATAGGATACCAAAAGAGGAACTCCCCAGGTCATTAGGTGCCCAATATGCTACTGGAGATCAGTGGAGAAATAACTCCAGAAAGAATGAAGGGATGGAGCCAAAGCAAAAACAATACCCAGTTGTGCATGTGACTGGTGATAGAAGCAAGATCCGATGCTGTAAAGAACAATATTGCATAGGAACCTGGAATGTCAGGTCCATGAATCAAGGCAAATTGGAAGTGGTCAAACAAGAGATGGCAAGGGTGAACGTCGACATTCTAGGAATCAGCGAACTAAAATGGACTGGAATGGGTGAATTTAACTCAGATGACCATTATATCTACTACTGCGGGCAGGAATCCCTCAGAAGAAATGGAGTAGCCATCATGGTCAACAAAAGAGTCCGAAATGCAGTACTTGGATGCAATCTCAAAAACGACAGAATGATCTCTGTTCGTTTCCAAGGCAAACCATTCAATATCACAGTTATCCAAGTCTATGCCCCAACCAGTAATGCTGAAGAAGCTGAAGTTGAACGGTTTTATGAAGACCTACAAGACCTTGTAGAACTAACACCCAAAAAAGATGTCCTTTTCATTATAGGGGACTGGAATGCTAAAGTAGGAAGTCAAGAAACACCTGGAGTAACAGGCAAATTTGGCCTTGGAATGCGGAATGAAGCAGGGCAAAGACTAATAGAGTTTTGCCAAGAAAATGCACTGGTCATAGCAAACACCCTCTTCCAGCAACACAAGAGAAGACTCTACACATGGACATCACCAGATGGTCAACACCGAAATCAGATTGATTATATTCTTTGCAGCCAAAGATGGAGAAGCTCTATACAGTCAACAAAAACAAGACCAGGAGCTGACTGTGGCTCAGATCATGAACTCCTTATTTCCAAATTCAGACTTAAATTGAAGAAAGTAGGGAAAACCGCTAGACCATTCAGGTATGACCTAAATCAAATCCCTTATGATTATACAGTGGAAGTGAGAAATAGATTTAAGGGCCTAGATCTGATAGACAGAGTTCCTGATGAACTATGGAATGAGGTTCGTGACATTGTACAGGAGACAGGGATCAAGACCATCCCCATGGAAAAGAAATGCAAAAAAGCAAAATGGCTGTCTGGAGAAGCCTTACAAATAGCACTGAAAAGAAGAGAGGCGAAAAGCAAAGGAGAAAAGAAAAGATATAAGCATCTGAATGCAGAGTTCCAAAGAATAGCAAGAAGAGATAAGAAAGCCTTCTTCAGCAATCAATGCAAAGAGATAGAGGAAAACAACAGAATGGGAAAGACTAGAGATCTCTTCAAGAGAATTGGAGATACCAAGGGAACATTTCATGCAAAGATGGGCTCGATAAAGGATAGAAATGGTATGGACCTAACAGAAGCAGAAGATATTAAGAAGAGGTGGCAAGAATACACAGAAGAACTGTACAGAAAAGATCTTCACGACCCAGATAATCATGAGGATGTGATCACTAATCTAGAGCCAGACATCTTGGAATGTGAAGTCAAGTGGGCCTTAGAAAGCATCACTAAGAACAAAGCTAGTGGAGGTGATGGAATTCCCGTTGAGCTGTTTCAAATCCTGGAAGATGATGCTGTGAAAGTGCTGCACTCAATATGCCAGCAAATTTGGAAAACTCAGCAGTGGCCACAGGACTGGAAAAGGTCAGTTTTCATTCCAATTCCAAAGAAAGGCAATGCCAAAGAATGCTCAAACTACCGCACAATTGCACTCATCTCACACGCTAGTAAAGTAATGCTCAAAATTCTCCAAGCCAGGCTTCAGCAATATGTGAACCGTGAACTCCCTGATGTTCAAGCTGGTTTTAGAACAGGCAGAGGAACCAGAGATCAAATTGCCAACATCCGCTGGATCATGGAAAAAGCAAGAGAGTTCCAGAAAAACATCTATTTCTGCTTTATTGACTATGCCAAAGCCTTTGACTGTGTGGATCACAATAAACTGTGGAAAATTCTGAAAGAGATGGGAATACCAGACCACCTAACCTGCCTCTTGAGAAATCTGTATGCAGGTCAGGAAGCAACAGTTAGAACTGGACATGGAACAACAGACTGGTTCCAAATAGGAAAAGGAGTACGTCAAGGCTGTATATTGTCTCCCTGCTTATTTAACTTATATGCAGAGTACATCATGAGAAACGCTGGACTGGAAGAAACACAAGCTGGAATCAAGATTGCCGGGAGAAATATCAATAACCTCAGATATGCTGATGACACCACCCTTATGGCAGAAAGTGAGGAGGAGCTAAAAAGCCTCTTGATGAAAGTGAAGGAGGAGAGCGAAAAAGTTGGCTTAAAGCTCAACATTCAGAAAACGAAGATCATGGCATCCGGTCCCATCACTTCATGGGAAATAGATGGGGAAACAGTGGAAACAGTGTCAGACTTTATTTTTTTGGGCTCCAAAATCACTGCAGATGGTGACTGCAGCCATGAAATTAAAAGACGCTTACTCCTTGGAAGAAAAGTTATGACCAACCTGGATAGTATATTCAAAAGCAGAGACATTACTTTGCCAACCAAGGTCCGTCTAGTCAAGGCTATGGTTTTTCTTGTGGTCATGTATGGATGCGAGAGTTGGACTGTGAAGAAGGCTGAGCGCTGAAGAATTGATGCTTTTGAACTGTGGTGTTGGAGAAGACTCTTGAGATTCCTTGGACTACAAGGAGATCCAATCAGTCCATTCTGAAGGAGATCAGCCCTGGGATTTCTTTGGAAGGAAAGATGCTAAAGCTGAAACTCCAGTACTTTGGCCACTTCATGAGAAGAGATGACTCATTGGAAAAGACTCTGATGCTGGGAGGGATTGGGAGCAGGAGGAGAAGGGGATGACCGAGGATGAGATGGCTGGAGGGCATCACGGACTCGATGGACATGAGTCTGAGTGAACTCCGGGAGTTGGTGATGAACAGGGAGGCCTGGCGTGCTGTGTGATTCATGGGGTCACAATGAGACGGACATGACTGAGCGACTGAACTGAACTGAACTGAATTGAATCCTTTCTTTTAAGTCATAATAAATTGTAAATTGTCTAATATGTGCTTAACGGACTTTGCACTTAAGATCACTAACTGTGAGAATAAAAATGATAATAGTGAAAACAGCCATTATTTCTGCTGCTGATGAATTTTTAATAGTAAGTACAGAGCTGAACCTCTACTATTCTCTTGCCATTTATGTAACATGCACCAAAATATTTCCATTTTAGATCCCATTACATTGTATTATAATTGTGGAAATTGTCACAGTTCTCCACTCTACACTTTAGGAATGTGTTGTAACAAATTTTTATAAGTCAAGATATTTAAGTCAAGCAAGTTGTTTCCACTTGGAAAAATAACCAGGCTCAGCCTGCTGCAAACCTTCAGGAAGCATCTCAGTGGGCTTTTTAAGTTGGCAGAATAACATGACAAAAAAGAGAGCCAATTACATGAGAAAAATAAGGACCACTTTTGTCAGCCATAGCATACATAGTTTTCTTGCAATAAAATGATGGTTATCATCCTTGTTTATCTGAAGTTTTTAAATGTTGTATTACAATAATATTTTCCTTCAGGNTTCCTATGTGCAAAACTCAAAGCCTCTGAGACGGTACACAGAAGTGCTCCTAATCTGAATCTGGTAAATCGCCCTCACCTTCTCTTATACCTGTCTCTTATACACATCTAGATGTGTATAAGAGACAGCAATAATATTTTCCTTCAGGACATTTCACTATCTTGTAACATTTCTTTGCAATCATATAACATTACTCAATATTCTTACTTAGGAAAAATGGACTCAATCTTTTTTTTTCTTAAAACTTATTTTGAAATTTATTTGGTTGCCCTAGCTCTTTGTTGCAGCATGTGGAATCTTTTGCCTTCATTGCAGCATGCAAATTCTTTAGCTGTGGCATGCGGGATTGAACTCACACCCCCTTCACTGGGAGCGTGGAGTCTTAGCCACTGAGCCACCAGGGAAGACCCTGGACTCAGTATTTTTGATTCCTCTAATTGCCACTGTCCTTCCTTTTATGATATATTTGGTCTTGTGCTTGAGCGTTTACTACTTGAAATAAATTCACTATGGTTCCATTTTTTTATGTACTTTTCTCCACTGCAACATGGTACCTTAGATTCCATCTGGTTTAGGTCATGGAGATGAGAGTGAGGCATGAAGTGTGTATGGAGCTAACAGTACCATCAGTCCCAGTTTTCCCAAACATGAATTTAGAAATACCCTTCACTCCTCCATCTCTGAGTCACTCTGTCCTGTGGGACACACCAAGCAGAGCTGATCAAATAGAGCTTTACTGTTTTCCTTCAATCTGTCATTGTTAATGGGCTTCCCTGGTGGCTCAGACGGTAAAGAATCTGCGTGAAATGCTACAGACCTGAGTTTGATCCCTGGGTTGGGAAGATCCCCGGAGGAGGGCATGGTAACGCACTCCAGTATTCTTACCTTTAGAATCCGAATGGACAGGGGAGCCTGGAGGGCTACAGTCCATGGGGTCTCAAAGAGTCAGACATGGCTGAGCAGCTAAGCACAGCGCAGCATGTCACTGTTGATATAGCAATTACAGGCCTCCCCTAGTGGCTCAGTGGGTAAAAAAATCCACCTGCAATGCTGGAACCACAGGAGACACGGGTTTGATCCCTGATCAGGAAGATCCCCTGGAGGAGGAAATGGCAACCTGTCAGGGAACGTTTAATTTTAAGGAATCCTATATGTTGGTTTCTGTTTCTCAAAGGCCCTCTGTTCCCTGTCAGTTCCTGGAAAGCTGCACACAGTTCTCAGGACTAAGGTCATGAGACAGAGCGCATACGTGGATTCCTTTCAGTAACCTTTTACTTTTCTGTAAAACTACTTAGTCATGTTCCTATTTGTCAAGATATGGATTGTCTTCTGGCCCTGTGACATTGTTATTCCCCTAGTTACTGTTGTTATGGCCCTATGACAATTGTTATTTCCTTAGTTACTACAGTTATGAGTCTGGTTTCAGTGTTTTTGCTGAACTTTATTTTCTGCCTAAAGCTTCCTTGTATAACAATATATAAGCACATGCTGCCTAAAATAAAGCACCCTCGTTTCACTCGAGACTTGGGTCCCCCGTGTCCTTCCTTTCATCACTTTCTCTTCATTGACTCTCGTCCCTGGGTCCTGGTCTGCAAAGACCATTACAGCAACCCATTCTGGTATTCTCAGCTGGAGAATCCCATGGACAGAGGAGCCTGGCTGGCTACAGTCCATGGGATCACCAAGAGTAGGATGTGACTAAAGCACGCACCCATGCATATGGCAATTACCCTTCAGTACTTCAGTGAAATAGTTTAAGGAACAGTAACTACCAGTAATCTAGATATTTTCCATTGTGCTTCTATACAAATAACAGGAAATACTTTTTTTTTTTTTTAAATTGGGTCTTATATTCACTTTGTTTCTACTCAGTCGCTAAGTTGTGTTCAACTCTTTGTGATCCCATGGACTGACTGCTGCCTTTTCATACTGTTCATGGGGTTTGCCAGGCAAGAATATCGGAGTGGGTTGCCATTTTCTTCTCCAACGGACCACATTTTGTCAGAACTCTTCCTTATGACCTGTCTGTCTTGGGCAGCCCTGCGTGGCATGGCTCATAGCTTCAGTGAGTTATTGCAGGCCGTATAGAATCCGCCTGCAATGCGGGAGACATTGTCCTGCCCCTTCGCCAGGACAAGGCTTTTATGCATAACATAGATAACTAATGAGAACCTACTATGTAGCACAAGAAACTCTCTATTCAGTGCTCTGTGGNTGGCTCATAGCTTCAGTGAGTTATTGCAGGCCGTATAGAATCCGCCTGCAATGCGGGAGACATTGTCCTGCCCCTTCGCCAGGACAAGGCTTTTATGCATAACATAGATAACTAATGAGAACCTACTATGTAGCACAAGAAACTCTCTATTCAGTGCTCTGTGGTGCCTTAAATAGGAAGGAAATCCAAAAAAGAGGGGATGTGTGCATACACGAGGCTGATTCCCTTTGCCGTACAGCGGAAACTAACACCACAGTGGAAAGAAACTAACTATACTCCAATGAAAGAAAGTAAAGAAAAATAATGAGACAGTTCCAGTTCTGTTCAAAGGTATTAGAATGAGCACAGCTCAGCTGGAGATACATGAATCTTCCAAAGCCTTATGAAGTACTCAAAGCATAATTCATGAGATAAGAAAATGATGAATAAGATGGATGTTAGCTAAGCCTACCATGGTAATCATTTCACAGCATATATCAATCAAAACTGTCATGCTGTTATGCCTTAAACTTATACAGTGATGTACGTTAATTATTTCTCAATAAAGCTGGAAAAGTAATAAAATAAATTTTTAAATTAAAAAATAAAAAATTAGGTCTTATTGGAGCCATTTAGATCAGCCCCCCGAGAAGCCTTCTGTCTTCAGGGGTCTTCCTTCAAACACCAACCTCCCTTCTTGAAGTTTCAGTGTTTCCTCAGTTCCTATGTGCAAAACTCAAAGCCTCTGAGACGGTACACAGAAGTGCTCCTAATCTGAATCTGGTAAATCGCCCTCACCTTCTCTTATACCCAAACATTTAGTCATTTGTGATTATTTCTGTTCATCTTCTCTGCCCATGTTGTTCTTTCCTGACTGCCTGGAAAATTCCCAGCATCCTCTAAGAGGTAACCTAAGTGTTAACATCTGTAAATTGAATCCTATTCAGGATTGAGCACCTCCCCTGAAAGGTTTTCTTCTGGACCCTGGACCCGCTTTCCCTGCACTGGGGCCTGGCCGAGCCTGGTGACCTGCTATGCTGAAGCCCCACAGTGAGCTGTATGTGCCGTGAGTAATTTTCATCATAAATAATTTTTATAATTATTTCATAATCATAATTATGTATCAGACATATTACAAATCATAATTTGTATCGGACACCACTGAGCGACTGAACAAAGACTCACAGGCAAATCTATGACAGTTGCTATTGCAGGGAATGGCCGCAAGACTACAGGCTTTTCTCAAGCCCAATTGTGAGTACCTGGGAAATGAAAGCTTTTGAGAGTTTTAATTCAGGGCTGTAATTTAATGTGGAATGTACCCGAATGAAAACCCAAAAGCTTTTGTGTTTTTCCTGAGTATTCTTTTTTAAATTAACCTTTACTTCTTATTGCCTTCCCTGGTGGCTCAGGCAGTAAAGTGTCTGCCTGTAATGTGGGAGACCCAGGTTCAATCCCTGGGTCGGGAAGATCCCCTGGAGAAGGAAATGGCAGCCCACTGCAGTGCTCTTGCCTAGAGAATTCACTTTGCTTCACTTTGCTTTACTTCTTATTATAGTAACACTGATAGGCAACATGCTATCGGTGGCAGGTGAACGGAATATATTTTCTATTTTGCTGTTATGTTATTTCTGTTATCTCACCATTGTGCCCTGATTAAATTCTAGAGACAACTTCAGTTTCTTTTTAATTTGCCATCTAAGCCACTGGGGAAGCCCCTCATCGCATTAGCAGAACAAAAATAATATCACCAAAGTTAGAAATCTGATTTTGAAATAACATGTTCCCAATATTTGGAAGTAGTTAGGTCTTTCTTTTTGAAAGGAATGATTTTGAAATAACCCAAACTTTGGTCGATCTTGCATTTCTGTGTTAAAATAGCAGAGGTATTTGAAACATTCTTTCCATTTATTTGAACTCTTCTCTGACAAACTAAACCACACAGTTCTTTTGCCCATTAGACTCAGGCAGTTTGATAAAAGAGAATGAAAAAAAGAAGACACCTCAGATGCCCTGAGACAGTCTGGTAAGTGACTTGTCTCACAAGGAACTGCGAGGCTTGAGTTTCCTGCTGCTGGTGCATAATACACCTCATAAGCATGGAAGGGCCATTGATACCCATACATGTCATTGAGCGTAATCTTCTGTCAACCAGAGACCAAGGGTTCAGGAAAAGTGACAATAAGCTCTCTCCTCTCACTGACTCTGAATCTCTGTGACTTTCTAAGCTCCTTGAAAGTGAAAGTCATTCAGTCGTGTCTGACTCTTTGTGACCCTATGGACTGGACTATACAGTCCATGGAATTCTCCAGGCCAGAATACTGGAATGGGTAGCCTATCCCTTCTCCAGGGGATCTTCCCAACCCAGGAATCAAATCAGGATCTCCTGTATTGCAGGTAGATCCTGAGCTCCTTACTTTAATGAATTCCATCCCCTTGCTTTCCTCCCTCATGACTGATGGTGACAATAGCCCACAGATCAGAAGTTCTGGTCCGATAACTGACTATGGGCTCTTCTCTTCCCTTTCTAGTCCTGCCTTTTCACCTCTTTCTCTTTTCTCTGCTCATTGGTCACCTTTGCCATTATCGTTGGGAGGCAGTGGACAGGCATTATCCTTCATCCAAAACAGAACAAGTGAAAATGCATTGCTATCCCAATAGGAACATTTTAATTTAGACATAAGGGCAGCTCACAATGAATATGGACTTGTACGGTTTTCCATAGATTTGTTATTGTTCAGTCACTCGGTCGTGTCTGACTCTTTGGGACCCCATGGACTGCAGCACACCACGCTTCCCTGTCCTTCATCATCTCCCGGAGTTTGCTGAAGTTTATGTCCATTAAGTCAGTGATCCAATACAACCATCTCATCCTCTGTCACTCCCTTCTCCTCCTGCTCTCAATCTTTCCCAGCATCAGGGTCTTTTCCAATGAGTCAGGTTTTTGCATCAGGTGGCCGAAGTATTGAGTTTCAGCTTCAGCATCAGTCCTTCCAATGAATATTCAGGACTGATTTCCTTTAGAATTTACTGGTTTGATCTGCTTGCAGTCCAAGGGACTCTCAAGAATCTTCTCCAACACCACAGTTTGAAAGCATCAAATCTTCAGTGCTCAGCCTTCTTTATGGCCCAACTCTCACATCCATACACAACTACTGGAAAAACTGTAGCTTTAACTAGACAGACATTTGTCAGCAAAGTAATGTCTCTGCTTTTTAATATGCTGTCTAGGTTGATTATAGCTTTTCTTCCAAGGAGCAAACATCTTTTAATTTCATGGCTGCAGTCACCCTCTGCGGTGATTTTGGAGCCCCCCAAAATAAAGTCTGTCACTGTTTCTATTGTTTCCCCATCTATTTGCCATGAAGTCATGGGATGGGATGCCATAATCTTCATTTTTTGAATGTTGAATTTTAAGCCAGCTTTTTCATTCACCTGTTTCACCCTTATCAAGAGGTTCCTTAGTTCCTCTTCACTTTCTGCCATAAAGGTGATGTCATCTGCATATCTAAGGTTATTGATATTTCTCCTGGCAACCTTGATTCCAGCTTGTGATTCATCCAGCCCAGCATTTCAGTGATGCACTCTGTACAGAAGTTAAATAAGCAGGGTGACGATGTGCAGCCTTGATGTACTCTTTTCCTGATATGGAGCCGGCCACTTCCTCCTCCTCCCCTTGGGACCCTTGTTGGGCGGATGTGGCTGCCACATGATGGGGGACATTGTAGCTCTGGAGAAGCCCAGGTGACCTGGAAGTGGGGCCTCCCTCCCACTCTCACCTGTGCAGCTGGACCACACAGAGGCAGATGCACCAGTTCCAGGCAAGCCTTCCTGCAGTTCCCATGACACTCTGCGTGCATCCTGCAGACATCGATCTCCCAGATAACTTGCCCCAAGTGTCTCATAAGACAGAGAGCAGTGAACAATGAGATACATGTGTCTTTCTCAATTTGGATGACAATATACAGCCTTGTCCAGTTCTAACTGTTTCTTCTTGACCTGCATACAGATTTCTCAGGAGGCAGGTCAAGTAGTCTGGTATTCTCATCTCTTTAAGAATTTTCCATATTTTATTGCATCCAGTTTATTAGAACTGGACATGGAACAACAGACTAGTTTCAAATTGGGAAAAGAGTACATCAAGGCTGTATATTGTCACCATGCTTATTAAACTTATATGCAGAGTACATCATGAGAAATGCTGAGCTGGATAAAGCACAAGCTGGAATCAGATTGCCGGGGAAAATATCAATAATCTCAGATATGCAGATGACACCACCATTGTGGCAGAAAGTGAAGAAGAACTAAAGAGCCTCTTGATGAAAGTGAAAGAGGAGAGTAAAAAAGTTGGTTTAAAACTCAACATTCAGAAAACTAAGATCATGGCACCTGGTCCCATCACTTCATGGGAATCAGATGGGGAAACAATGGAAATAGTGACAGACTTTATTTTGAGGGGGGCTCCAAAATCACTGCAGATGGTGACTGCAGCCAGGGAATTAAAAAACACTTGCTCCTTGGAAGAAAATTTATGACCAACCTAGACAGCATATTACTTTGTTGACATTACTTTGTCAACAAAGATCCATCTAGTAAAAGCTGCGGTTTTTTCTAGTCATCATGTATGGATGTGAGAGTTGGACTATGAAGAAAACAGCGCTGAAGAATTGATGCTTTGAAACTGCAGTGTTGGAGAAGACTCGAGAATCCCTTGTACAGCAAGGAGATCCAACCAGTCCATCCTAAAGGAAATCAGTCCGGAACCTTCATTGGAAGGACTGATGCCGAAGCTGAAACTGCAATACTTTGGCCACCTGATGTGAAGAACTGACTCATTGGAAAAGACCCTGGTGCTGGGAAAGAGTGAAGGTGGGAAGAGAAGTGGATGACAAAGGATGAGATGGTTAGGTGCCATCACTGACTCAAAAGACATGAGTTTGAGTAAGCTCTGGGTGTTGGTGATGGACAGGGAGGCCTGGTGTGCTGCAGTCCATGGTGTTGCAAAGAGTCAGACGCGACTGAGAGACTGAACTGGACTGAACTATTGTGATCCACACAGTCAAAGGCTTTGGCATAGTCAATAAAGCAGAAATAGATGTTTTTTCTGGAACATTCTTGCTTTTTCTCTGATCCATCAGATGTTGGCAATTTGATCTCTGCTTCCTCCGCCTTTTCTAAATCCAGCTTGAACATCTGGAAGTTCACCTGCTGTTGAAGCCTGGCTTGGAAAATTTTGAGCATTACTTTACTAGCCTGTGATATGAGTATAATTGTGCGGTAGTTTGAGCATTCTTTGGCATTGCCCTTCTTTAGGATTGGAATGAAAGCTGACCTTTTCCAGTGCTATGGCCACTGCTGAGTTTTCCAAATTTGCTGGCATATTGGGTGCAGCACTGTCACAGAATCATCTTTTAGAATCTGAAATAGCTCAACTGGAATTCTATCACCTCCGCTAGTGATGCTTCCTAAGGCCCATTTGACTTCACGTTCCAGAATGTCTGGCTCTAGGTGACTGATCACACCATCGTGGTCATCTGGGTCATGAAGATCTTTTTTGTATAGTTCTTCTGTGTATTCTTGCCACCCCTTCTTAATATCTTCTGCTTCTGTTAGGTCCATACCATTTCTATCCTTAATTGTGCCCATCTTTGCATGAAATATTCCCTTGGTATCTCAGATTTTCTTGAAGAGATCTCTGTTTCTTCAAGAATCTTGAAGAGATCTCTATTTCTTCAAGAAAATTTCTTGAAGAGATCATGTAGGCCCAATCAGCTCCCAGGGCCCAATTTCCTCATTTGGTGTTGTTTTGATATGACTGAGTGAGAGTCCATCATACACGTGGAGCACATCTTGTTGAAGCTTTAATCTGTTGGTGAGGATTTTGCTGTTTATCGCTGATGCCTCTTGGTGGTGCTGCAGTGCTCATTGGGATGCATGTGTCTTTTGAATGATGGATTTCTTGGGATCTAGGACCAGATGGGGTAATGTTAGATCCTAGACCTAGCCTCTCTCAATAGTTTATTTTCAGGCATTTGGAGACTGTCAATTATCCTGCGTGTTCCAAGACTACCTTCCCACCTATTGTGTAGAGGGTTGTTTTTACTCAAGGCTCTCTCCCACATTTATTGCTTGTAGATTCGTGAGGATGCCCAATCTGAAGGGTGGGTTTTGATTTCTGGTTGTCATTTTTGATTGGCATTCCTGCAGTAATTAGGGATGCAGAGCATCTTGGCCTGTGGTAGTGATTTGGGTTTTCTATTGTTTTGTTTATTCCTTAAAGGGCATGCAGAAAATTTCTTTGCTTTTGGCTTCCTAAAAGTCCGTTGTGTTTGGAATTTCTTTCTGCAGAGCCCACCCAGGGTAGCTGTCATTAACAACACCCCAGGACAGATGTGTATAAGAGTAGAGCATCTTGGCCTGTGGTAGTGATTTGGGTTTTCTATTGTTTTGTTTATTCCTTAAAGGGCATGCAGAAAATTTCTTTGCTTTTGGCTTCCTAAAAGTCCGTTGTGTTTGGAATTTCTTTCTGCAGAGCCCACCCAGGGTAGCTGTCATTAACAACACCCCAGGACATTTGAATGTTGGCTTAAAACTCAACTTCAAAAAATGAAGATTATGATATCCGGTCCCATGACTTCATGGCAAACAGATGGAGAAATAATGGAAACACTGACAGACTTTATTTTCTTGAGCTTCAAAATCACTGTAGATGATGACTGCAGCCGTGAAATTAAAAGACACTTGCTCCTTGGAATAAAAGCTATAACAAATCTAGACAGCTTATTCAAAAGCAGAGACATTACTTTCCTGACAAAGGCCCGACTCATCAAAGCTATGGTTTTTCCAATAGTCATGTATGGACATGAGAGGTGGACCATAAAGATGGCTGAACACCAAAGAGTTGATGTTTTTGAACTGTGGTGTTGGAGAAGACTCTTGAGAGCCCCTTAGACTGCAAAGAGACCCAACCAGTCAATCCTAAAGGAAATCAGTCCTGAATATTTATTGAAATATTGATATTGGACTGATGGACTGATGCTGAAGCTAAAACTCCAATACTTTGGCCACCTGACGCAAAGACCTGACTTATTGAAAAAGACCCTGATGCTAGGAAAGATTCAAGTCATGAGAAGGAGACGACAGAGGATGAAATGGTTGGATGGCCTCACCAACTCAATGGACATGATTTTGAGCAAGCTCCGGGAGACAGTGAAGGACAGGGAGGCCTGGCGTGCTGCAGTCCATGGGGCTCAAAGAGTCGGACACAACTGAGCCACTGAACAACAGGACATTGGAAGTAGAAGTGCCCTAGAGCACAGGTGTGCTGCTGTCATTACAGAAAGTCTCCACAAGGTGGAGGCAGTACTTTCCCCTGCCAGCCGCTGGTTCCTCAGACAACCATGTTCAGTTCAGTTCAGTCGCTCAGTCGTGTCCGACTCTCTGCGATCCCATAAATCGCAGCACGCCAGGCCTCCCTGTCCATCACCATCTCCCGGAGTTCACTCAGACTCACAGCCATCGAGTCAGTGATGCCATCCAGCCATCTCATCCTTGGTCGTCCCCTTCTCCTCCTGCCCCCAATCCCTCCCAGCATCAAAGTCTGCTCCAATGGGTCAACTCTTTACATGAGGTAGCCGAAGTACTGGAGTTTCAGCTTTAGCATCAGTCCTTCCAAAGAAATCCCAGGGCTGATCTCCTTCAGAATGGACTGATTG
>SJYX01024664.1:338259-407273 GCA_006410675.1 Oreotragus oreotragus
ACAGTCAAAGGCTTTGGCATAGTCAATAAAGCAGAAATAGATGTTTTTCTGGAACTCTCTTGCTTTTTCCATGATCCAGCAGATGTTGGCAATTTGATCTCTGGTTCCTCTGCCTGTTCTAAAACCAGCTTGAACATCAGGAAGTTCACAGTTCACGTATTGCTGAAGCCTGGCTTGGAGAATTTTGAGCATTACTTTCCTAGCATGTGAGATGAGTGCAATTGTGCGGTAGTTTGAGCATTCTTTGGCATTGCCTTTCTTTGGGATTGGAATGAAAACTGACCTTTTCCAGTCCTGTGGCCACTGCTGAGTTTTCCAAATGTGCTGGCATATTGAGTGGAGCACTTTCACAGCATCATCTTTCAGGATTTGAAATAGCTCAACTGGAATGCCATCACCTCCACTAGCTTTGTTCATAGTGATGCTTTCTAAGGCCCAGTTGACTTCACATTCCAAGATGTCTGGCTCTAGATGAGTGATCACACCACCATGATTATCCAGGTCGTTAAGATCTTTTTTGTACAGTTCTTCTGTGACAACCAAAGTCTTAGGGAAAGTGGGCTTCCTGGGCTGTGAATTGGAGTGGAATGTGCCAGAGCAAAATACCTGCAGCCTTGTGTCTCACTGCTTCTTTCCCCTAAAGCTCCACACACCCGACCCCCAGACTAATTCCAACCAGGACCACAGCACCAGCTGAGGATACTTAGGTGCTAGAAGGCTGCACTCTCAGGAAGAAGGCTTGAGCTGGGAACTCCAGCACGAGGAAATGTGTAGGCTAGGTGACTATTGCCTCCACGAGCCTCCAGGCTTTGATCCCACTCAGGACTCTGGTCCCAGCCAAGACAAGCCAACAGTTGTGATTTTCAAGGGGCTCAGAAATAATAATAATAACTAAAAATGGGCTCAATGAAGGGCACCTTGCCAGGCTGTCTGGACCCCACCCCAGTCCAGCCTTCGGACTCAAGCCTACTCAGGCTCCTGGGATGCCATAGAAGCCCAAAGGAGGGAGGTTGGAAGGAATAAAGTTGGCACTGATTTTCTCCCCTTTCCTTTGACTTCATGCTGGTGCTGTGTAGGAGTCGAGTCTATCTGCCACCCTCTGCTCGCTGTCAGTGTAGATATGACGTATCCATGGAGTATATCTCGTCCTTTTCGGGTTCTTTTGCCATAGAGTGTATTGCAGAAGGTCGAGCAAAGTGCTGAGCATCTGGTCCTTATGGGTTATCTATCTCACATACACTGTTCTGTGCATATGAGGAAGGAAGGAAGAAAATAGTCTATGTGGAGTATCTAAGTCTTAGAGATGCATGTTTCCATGTTTATAGGTGAGAGATAGAGATTTCCATATGTGGAAGGGAGGAAGGAAGGAAGGAAGCTGATAATCCTTGTGGACTGCCATTACAGACACAGATTTCTGTGTCTATATCAGTCCCAACCTCCTAATTTATCCCAGGCTCTTCCCTTTTTCTTGAACTCTTGGTTTGAATTTGAATTCTCAGTCTCTCTTTGGGTTGTAAATTCTTTCTTCTGTTTCACTTTTTTGATTTTGCCTAGAAGGGGCATCTTACGTTACTGCTTTCCTTTGTTTGGCTGAATTCCTTTAGGATATGATCCTTCTAGATCTGTCCCTGTGGCTACCAGTGGTACAATTTCCTCGCTTCACTTTTGGTTTTATGGTGACTAGTCCGTCGTGCACGTGTAGCACATCTTATTTAAGCTTAATCCGTCAGTGAAGGTTTTGCTGTCTCTCTGTGTCAGCTATTGTGAGTCGCGCTGCAGTGCTAGTTAGGGTGCATGTGTCTTTTTGGATGATGGATTTCTCTGGACGTGGGCATGTCAGATCCTAGGCCTGGCCTCTCTTGGTGGAGTCTTTGCAGGCATGCAGAGACTGCGCATGCTGGATGTTGTCAGAGCGCCTTCCCACCTGCTGTGTGGGCTGCTCCCTTTCCCCAGGCTCTCTTGCCTTCAGTGCAGCCTCCTGAGGATGCTCTGATGGGACCTGATTTCTCGTGTTCATTTTGACTGGCGTTCCTGAAGTAAATAGGAATGCTGAGCATCTTGTCCTGTGGTGGACGTTTGGGTCTTTGTTTTTCCCATGAATGGTGGGAGGAAAATTTACCTGCGGTAGTTGGCTTCCTGAAAGCCGGTTGTGTTTCTAATTTATTTCTGCAATTCCTGCCCCAGGACATGTCCTGAGGACAGCTGTCATTAACAGACCCCAACGCTTGAGAAGCAGAAGATATTAAGAAGAGGCGGCAAGAATACACAGAAGAACTATACAAAAAAGATCTTCATGACCCGGATAATCACGACGGTGTGATCACTCATCTAGAGCCAGACATCCTGGAATGTGAAGTCAAGTGNTCTGAAGGAGATCAGTCCTGGGTGTTCTTTGGAAGGAATGATGCTAAAGCTGAAACTCCAGTACTTTGGCCACCTCATGCCAAGAGTTGACTCATTGGAGCAGACTTTGATGCTGAGAGGGATTGGGGGCAGGAGGAGAAGGGGACGACAGAGGATGAGATGGCTGGATGGCATCACGGACTCAATGGACGTGAATCTGAGTGAACTCCGGGAGTTGATGATGGACAGGGAGGCATGGCGTGCTGCGATTCATGGGGTCGCAGAGAGTCGGACATGACTGAGCGACTGAACTGAACTGAACTGAAATGAACTGAACGCTTGAGAAACAGGTGCCAGTAAGCGCCGGAGGTGCAGTTGTAGTTACAGAAAATGTCCACAAGGTGACAGCACTTCCCCTGGGCCACCCCAGGTTCCTTGGGCAACCAGCGCCTTAGGGAAACTTGGCTTCCTGGGCTGTGAATTGAAGTGGAATGTGCCTAAACAACACTTTAAGGGATTGTGTCTCACTTCTTCCCCCTAAAGCTTCACCCCTCCCCTCCAGACTCATTCCAATCGGGGCCACAGCATCCTGCTGAGGGGCCTAGGAGGCTGAACTCTCAAGAAGGAAGCCTGAGTTGGGAACCCCAGCACCAGAGGGGGCTGGGGCTAGATAACATTTCCAAGGTCCTGGAAGATAGAGGGTCAGATCCCCAGCCTTTGGGAGCATTAGGAACTCTAGTCTCAGTCAGGGAAACCAGACAGAAGAGGTTTAAGAGGGGTCTCAATTAAGGGCTCGTTGCTCAGCTATCTCAACTCCACCTCAATCCAGCAATGGGATCCAAGCCTGCTCAGGCTTAAGGGGTGGAATAGCAGTGCAAGTCAGGAAGGCTGGATGGAATAAACAAGGCAATGCTTTCATTTTCTTTAATTTCATGCCTGTGCTATGCTGGAGTATATTAATTGTGCAGTTTTCTGTTTGCCATTAGTGTACAGCTGCCTGATTCATTTATGAAATAGACATACAGCATATCTGTTCTGTTGGTATTCTTTTGCCATTAAGGTTTTTGCACAAGGTCAGCATAGTTCCTTGTGCTGATCATCAAGTCCTTGTGGAGCATCTAGTACAGACACAAATTTCTGTGTATGTGTTATTCCCGACCTTCTAATTAATTCGTTGGCCTTTCCTTTATTTTTAAAAAAATTCTTGTGTTTGAATTCTCAGAATCAATTTGTGTGTTGTAATTTACTTCCTTTGTACCTCTTTTTAAATTTTTCCTAGAAGGGCCATCATATACTCTTGTCTTCCCCTGGCTGATTTTGCTTAGGATGTGATCCTCCAGCATCCATTTCCATGGCTACAAGTAGAATAATTTCATAATTTCAGTGCCAGCTTTTCATTGCTGAATAATAGTCCCTCGTCTATAAGCGCCAGGTCTTTTTTGAGCTTTAATCTATCAGTGGACATTTTGCTGGGTCTGTGTCTTACTTAGCTCTTGTAAGTAGTGCTGAAGTGAATGTTGAGGTGCATGTGACTCTTTGAGTAATGGCTTTCTCAGGATATAGGCTGAGATGTGGGAATGTCAGATCCTAGGGTTAGCTCTCTTGAAAAAAATCTTTTTCTGCGGTGCAGCGGCTGTCAGTTCAGCAGCTGCTGCCGGTGTTCACTCTGCCAAACATGTGGGTGGTTCCCCATTCCTCCCTGCTCCCTCCCATATATATTGACTTTGAAAATGGCCTTTCTGACTGGTAGGATTTGATTTCTTGTTGTCGTTTTGATTAGCATTCCTCCTGTAATAATTAGGGATGCTGAGCGTCTTGTGGTGGTTAGGGTATTTTTCCTTTCATTTTTTTTCTTGTAGGCATGTGTGGAAATCTTGCAAGTTGGGTGTGTTTGCAACTTTTTCTCTAATATTTACCCCAGAACCTTTCTTGAGGCAAGCTGTCAGTGACAGCAGCGCCCCACCCCCACCCCCCGCCGCGCCNTGAAGCGACTTAGCAGCAGCAGCAGCAAACACCGGAGAAAATGTTGTAGTTACAGAAAATGTCCACAAGGCGGCAGCATTACTCAGGCCTAACTTTGGTTCCTGGAGTAACAAAAACCTTAGGGAAGGTTTGCTTCTTGGGCCGTGAAATAGGGAAGAGTGTGCCTGAGCTAACCCAAAAGGGCTTGGGTCTCAGTAATCTTTCCCCCTAAAGCATCACAAAAACAGCCCGCCCTGGCTAATCTTTCCAGGACCACAATACACTGCTGAGGGTGCTTAGATGCTAGTGCTCGGAGGCTGCACTCTCAGGAACAAGGCTTGAGCTGGGATCCCCAGCACCAGAAGAGGTTGAGGCTGGCTGAACCTTGCCTTCAAATCCCTTGAGGCCCTTGATGCCATTCGGGACTCTGGTCCCAGCCAGAACTTAGGAAATAGTAAACCTTTAAAAGGGTCAACCAAGGGTACCCGCCAGGCTGTCAACCACCCCAGTTCAGCAGTGGGACCCATGCCTGTCCAGGCTCCAGGGACATGATGGCATCCCAAGTCAGGGAGGCTGGAGATAAGAGAGTAGGCACTGGTTTTCTCTCCTTTTCGCGCCATCTCGTCGCTGCTGCAGTGCAGCACACTCAATTTGCCATCTTGAGGTTGTCAGCATGCAGCTTCCTGACTCAGGGTACGTATTTATGGGGTGGGGTAGCACTTTTTTTTTTGGCCATAGGAGGGTGAGAAGAGTGCTAAACATCAGGTCTTTCTGAATTATCTATCTCAGTGGATACATAGAAAAATCTTAGGAGATAATTTTTGTGGATTATCTCTTAGAGTTACAGATTCCTGTGTATCTGTGCAAGGAAGACCATGGTCTCAGGCTAATTTCAGGGGTTTAATCTGCTGCACCTGGGGTGCATGAGCTAATTTCTTTCCTCTTCTTCCATCGCGTAGCCCCTGGCGTTCTGCTTTGGTTTTGGACCCAGCTCTGCTTGTATGCTGCCCTCTGGCGTCTGCTCTCTGCCCAGACAAGAGGGGGTGAAGGCCAAGACTTAGTAGGGCTCACTTGCTCAGTCAGGCTGGGATATGGTAGCCACAACTGGGACTTACTGGGGAGTGCCTGCAGCTGGAGAGACCTACTGGATGTTGCTGTAGTCTGAGGTGTGTCACGCTGGCCCTGCATCATGGGTCCCTAGGAAGAGCCAAGCTGCTTAAGCTCCCAGCAGGTGTTGCACAGTAGCCTGCGCCTGCTCACAGCTTGGTGGCAGCTGCCACCTCTGGAGTCAAGCCCACAGGGGCAGCGATTTGTCTGCTGCCTCATGTGTTCTCCCTGGCTTTGGCAGTGGCTTGTGGCTTACATTTTCCCCTCTGGAATCATAAGCTGAAGTCCTTACATAAGCATAAGGTGAGTGACAACTAATGTAAAGTTAATACTGTGCTATTATTCTTCGCAACAGTTGGACACGACTGAGCAACTTTCACTTCATGATGATCGTGAGTATTCTTCCTGTTTGATAACTTTGCTTTCAAAGAATTACATTACTATATATTGCGCCCTTCTTACTCTCTTTTAACTGGAGAAACTGCATTTGTCTATCATCACAAATAAGCAGGGTTTTTAAAATATAATATTTCTGGTATTATATTATGAGTATGACTGTAATACTATATGCCAAGAACATTTGTGATTCATTCATTAATGTATAGGCTAGGTTATGTGAAGCAATCATATGGTTTACTTTAGGCTACCATAAAGCAAGCATATTTCTGCTTCTTCATTATCCCTGCATGAATCATTATACCTGTATTGATATAAATAACATTTTCTTTTTCATATCATTTTTTCATTTTTGATGTCTAGCATTAGTAATACATATAACACCTATAGTATTTTGTATCATGTAAGATAATATTGATGTTTGTACTGACAGACCATCTTGTAAACGGATGATATAAACTTGAAGTATTGATAAATACAGTATGGCAACTCACTCCAGTTTTCTTACCTGGAAAATTCCATGAACAGAGAGCCCGGCAGACTACGGTCCATGGGGTAGCAAAGAGTTGGACACAACTGAGTGTCTAAGCACATCTGAGATAGCACATGNTGTAAACGGATGATATAAACTTGAAGTATTGATAAATACAGTATGGCAACTCACTCCAGTTTTCTTACCTGGAAAATTCCATGAACAGAAGAGCCCGGAAGACTACGGTCCATGGGGTAGCAAAGAGTTGGACACAACTGAGTGTCTAAGCACATCTGAGATAGCACATATCCACAAAATATACATAAATCTATTTATAGCAACAGCAACTGACGGACCATCTTATACACAGATGACGTAAGCTGGGAGTATTGATAAATACAGTTTAGTACTATAAATGTGTTTCCTCTTCCTTATGCTTCTAATAAGTTCTTTCTCTAGCTTACTTTATTGTAAGAATATAGCATACAGCAAATATAACACAAAAATTGTTTTAAAAGACGTTTATGTTATCTTTAAGTTTTCCGGTCAGCAGTAGGCTAATAGTAGTGAAGTTTTAGGGGATTCAAAAGTTATACACAGACTTTCAACTATGCAAGAGTCAAATGTATATTAAAATTCGAGAAGATACCTTTTAGAAAGAGAGAACAACGAAAGCAAAGGTCCTGAAGTAGGAGCGCCCTGGGCATGTTTGGTGAACAAAAGATGGCCGGAACATGGTGATCAAGAGAAAGAAGGGTGGTAGCAGATGAAGCTGGAGGGTAAGAGCCAGAATATGTAGGGACTGGTTCTCAATACTCATTGCTCATTAGAATCGGGAGAAGTGCTTTAAAAAATACACATGTCTAGGCCCCCTCCCTTTTAAGAAACTGATTTAATTAGACTTAGGTGGGACTGAGACAAAGGTGTTGAGATAACATCTTTGGGGATACCAATGGATATCCAAGGTTTGGACTTTCTAATGTTGAGCCTTTCAGAGAAACTGGAGTAGGAAGACACATGTGAAAGACTGTGTGTAGAAACAGATAATGAAGGCTAACCCCAATGAGCTAAAGAATCATTACCAAAGAATTGCTTTTTCGAGAACATTCGCCCACAGAGAACTCTGAGCAATCTTAATTGCTAGACCTCCTGAGAACATAAAAGCATCCTCTGCCAAGAAAACTTAACCCAAGAGACACCAACCAATAAAACGTCAAGACAATCCATCTTTCAAGTAAGCTAATGTGTACTGAATTTCTAACATGTGTCAGACATTGAGTGCTTGGCCCTTCTTTATAGGATTTCATTTTATCTTCACAACAGTTTCATTTTACCTATGAAGTAGGTCCATCTTAAAGATGATAATACTCATCTTGGAGAGATTAAGTGTCTTACATAATGCCACACGTTAAGTGGCAGAGCGGAAATGTGAACTCATGTCTCTCTGATTCCAAAAATTCTGTGATTGTCACTCTGTGCTGTAGGCAAGATCTAGTTTGCTAAGGTTACAAAGCCTTAGCTGAAAGCAAAAGTGAAGATCTAAAGAGCCTCGTGATGAAAGTGAAAGAGCAGAGTGAAAAAGCTAGCTTAAAATTCAACATTCAGAAAACTAAGATCATGGCATCTGGTCCCATCACTTCATGGCAAATAGGTGGGGAAACGATGGAAACAGTGACAGATTTTATTTTGGGAGGCTCCAAAATCACTGCAGATGGTAACTGCAGCCATGAAATTAAAAGATGCTTGCTCCTTGAAGAAAAGTTATGACCAACCCAGACAACATATTAAAAAGCAGAGACATTACTTTGCCAACAAAGATCTGTCTAGTCAAAGCTATGGTTTTTTCCAGTAGTCATGTATGGATGTGAGAGTTGGACTATAGAGAAAGCTGAGCACTGAAAAATTGATGCTTTTGAACTGTGGTGTTGGAGGAAACTCTTGAGAGTCCCTTGGACTGCAAGGAGATCCAATCAGTCCATCCTAAAGGAAATCAGTCCTGAATATTCATTGTATGGAAACAGTGACAGATTTTATTTTGGGAGGCTCCAAAATCACTGCAGATGGTAACTGCAGCCATGAAATTAAAAGATGCTTGCTCCTTGAAGAAAAGTTATGACCAACCCAGACAACACATTAAAAAGCAGAGACATTACTTTGCCAACAAAGATCTGTCTAGTCAAAGCTATGGTTTTTTCCAGTAGTCATGTATGGATGTGAGAGTTGGACTATAGAGAAAGCTGAGCACTGAAAAATTGATGCTTTTGAACTGTGGTGTTGGAGGAAACTCTTGAGAGTCCCTTGGACTGCAAGGAGATCCAATCAGTCCATCCTAAAGGAAATCAGTCCTGAATATTCATTGGAAGGACCTAAACTCCAATACTTTGGCCACCTGATGCAAAGAACTGACTCATTTGAAAACACCCTGATGCTGGGAAAGATTGAAAGGCAGGAGGAGAAGGGGACAACAGAGGATGAGATGTTGGATGGCATCACCAACTCAATGGACATGAGTTTGAGTAAACTCCGAGAGTTGGTGATGGACAGAGAAGCCTGGCATGCTGCAGTCCATGGGGTTGCAAAGAGTCAGACACAACTGAGTGACTGAACTGAAGGTTACAAAATGGTCAATCTTTTTTTTTTTTTCAAAACACTGCTTCTCCAGGAAAATTCTCTTGAGTTTCTTATGAAACACCTCCAGATATAGAATGAATCTAAGACACTCTGGTTGAGTGATCATTGTGATAGTCATTACCCAACTATTTGTACCTCCCCTTGTAGTTATAGAAAATGCAGTCTAGCCAAGTGACAAGTTCTAGGGTAGAGCACATAATTTCTCCCTATACCACATCTGCTAGCAATCTTTCAAATAACAGCTGTTCCATCAGCCAATTCACAGGAGAACTGTGATGGACAAGCAGTAAGAGCAAAAAATTAAAGAAATTTTTGGGTTTTTATCGATGACTGAGTTCCGTGGGATTGTTATACAGCATAGCACACTTTATCATTTATCCTGATACAAATTTGAGCCCCTAGCACACTCTATCATTTATCCTGATACAAATTTGATCCCCTATCTGTGTTTTATAGGGATGACAAATTACCAGCTCTATTTATGTAAGACACATACCCCAAAGCATGTGTGTGTGTGTTATTCTGTTGCCAAATCTACATGAAGTTTAAAACTCCAAGTCCTTTAGTGGAAAGCATTCTTTGAGATATTTTTTCAGTATTAAAAAATCAGTTGTCAAGGCAGCTGAGTAGAAGATTAATAAAAGCCACATTCAGACCACAAATCCTTCCTTGGACAGAAAGCACACATATGAACCAAACAAGGATAAAAGGAAAGTCTCCAAAAGAAGAACCTACACATATTAATGTTCCAATGGGAGAACTACATCAATTTATTCAGCAAATATTGACAAAGTTACTGGATTTCAGGTATTGTTCAGAGTTATAGAGATAGACTAGTGAACAGAACAGACAAAGATTCTTCTTTTCATGGTGTTTATATTACAGTGGAGTGAGGGAAGATAATGGCATGGATTCAAACACGTCTAATTGTGCCAGTATAAACTTTTATTTCTCATACGATCTGAATAAATGAGAAGTGTGGAAAGCCAACAACTGCATTCTTGCCTCAACATTTAGGGTTAAGTATGAAGCAATACATGTGGTAATGAAACCTACATCATTTGGAGCCCTGAGATGCAGGTCATTAATTTGTCTTAAACTCTTAAATACAGGTTTTTTATTTCCCTTCACAGGAAACAACAGTTCTTTCTTCTTCTAGCTGCACCTGGCCACCCTCCTGGAGAAAGAGGTAGAATTGATGTTTCCATCCTACATCTGGCATCTAGGGTTGCCTTCATCCTCTCAGGCACCTCTGAAGATATAAGAGTACAGTTTAAGAGGAGACTCTTCCATGAGAATCTACTATGGGCTCCCTCTAGTGTACTTTTAATCTAGGTGACAATGCTGTTCATTGCTGACTGTCTGTTCCTCATTTCTTCTTGCTGTTGTTCAGTCACCAACAATGTCTGACTCTTTGTGGCCACGTGGACTGCAGCTCACAGGCTTCCTGTCTCTCACCATCTCCCGAAGTTTCCCAAGTTCAGGTCTATTGACTAGGTGATGTCGCTGAACCATTTCATCCTCTGTTGCCCTCTTCTCCTTTTGCATTCAATCTGTCCCAGGATCAGGTTCTTTCCCAGTGAATTGGCTGTTTGCATCAGGTGGCCAAAGTACTGAAGCTTCAGCTTCAGGATCAGTTCTTCCAATGAGTATTCAGGGTTGATTTTCTTTACAGTTGACTGATTTGATCTCTTTGCTGTCCAGGGGACTCTCAAGAGTCTTCTCCAACACCACAGTTTGAAAGCATCGATTCTTCAGTGCTCTGCCATCTTTATTGTCCTGCTCTCACATCCATACATGACTACTGGAAGGACCATAGACTTGAATTAATGGACCTTTGTTGGAAAAGTGATCTTTGCTTTTTAACACACTGCCTAGGTTTGTGATAGTGTTCCTGCCAAGAAGAATCATCTTCTAATTTCGTGGCTTCAGTCACCATCTGCATGATTTTAGAGCCCAAGAAAAGGAAATCTCTCACTGCTTCCACCTTTTCCCCTTCTGTTTGCCATGATGTGATAGGACCAAATGCATGATCTTAGTTTTCTTAATATTTAGTTTTAAGCCAGCTTTTTCACTCTCCTCCTTCACCCTCATCAAGAGTCTCTTTAGTTCCTGTTAGCTTTCTGCTATTAAAGTGGTATCACCCACATATCTAAGGTTGTTGATATTTCTCCTGGAAGTCTTGATTCCATTTTTTAAATAACTTATTTCTTCTAGGCCCTTGTTAAACATTTCTTCAGTCTTTTCATTTTGTTTAACTTGCTGTGTTTGTGGTCTCCTTTCTGCAGACTGGAAAGCTCATAGTTTCTCTAATTTGTGGGGTTTGCCCCTCATAGGTAGGGTTGGACTAGTGCCTTTTTAAAAATACTCATTGGGGGAACTTGTGTCTGTATTCTGGTGGATAGAGTTGAATCTTGCCTCTCTGAAAGTCAATGCTGTGTCCAGTAATGTGTTTTGGGTTGTCTATGCACTTGGTATTGCTCTGGGCAGTCTGTCTGCTAATGGCCAGAGTTGTGTTCCTGTTTTGCTGAAGGATTGGCATCAGGCATATGGCCCTGAAGCTTGCTGGACTTTGAGTGGCATCTGGTCTTATTGCTGAAATGGAGGCCTTTGGGACAGCTCTTGCCAATTAATGCTCTATGGGATTGAGAGTTCTCTGGTAGTCCTGAACTTCGGTTCCCTCACCTTGGTTGTTGAGGCCCAGCCCCTTACTGTAGCACTAAAACTCCACAGGCCATACAGCACAGAAGTCAAAACCCAAAGGCTAATGGTGAAAGTAACATTTATCAGCCAAGAACACCCAAAGAAACTCAATGCCTACCAAGAGAAGAGTGAAAAAGGAAAAAAGGATAAAAATGGAGTCAAAAAAGAAGAGACCACTCAAGCCAATAAACAAAGCCATAAAAATGAAAACTAAAAACTGAGCTAGAAAAAAATACAAAATCAAAAACACAGGGGGAAATGCAGTATAACTAAAGAGTACTGTGAAACTAAGGAAATAAAATAAAATGAATATATAAAAGTAAGATTTTTTAAAAAGCAATAAGTAGTTTACAAAAAATAGAAATTAAAGGAATAATAAAGAAAGGACAATATTAGAACAGTATGTAAAAGAAAAAAATAGAAAATATACAGAGAAGTAGTAGAAGAATGTCCTCATGATTCCTCCACTTTCCATAACATACAGTGTGCTCCAGACAAACTGCCTACTCAGAAAGTCTTCCAATATTTTTAGGGAGGTCTCTGGACCTGTTGTTGGCCGTGTGGGGTCAGCTCACACTCAGATCTTGGCTCACTCCAGCTTGAACTTGCTCTGAAAGTCCACAATTGCCCCTAAACTCTCAGGCTAATTGCAGGGATTTAAGCTGCTGCACCTGCAGCAGCAGGTGCTAATTCCCTTCCTCTTCTTTAATCACACAGCCCCTGGATTTCTGCTTTTGGGCCAGACTCTGTTTGTAGACCACATTCTGGTGTCTGTTCCTCACCCATTCAAGAGCAGGTGAAGGCTGAAGCTTATTAGGGCTCACTTGCTCACTCAGGCCAGAGAAAGGGCAGGGTATGGCAGCCACAGTTGGAATGTATCAGGGAGTGCCTATGGTGGTAGAGACCTGCTGGGTGTTGTTACAGTCCGAGGTGGGCTGTGCAGTCTCCTAGAGGAATTGGCCCTGGATCATGAGTCCCTTGGAAGAGCTTGGAAGAAGGTCGGTGGTGACCTGCTGCAGGGTTGGGAGCACTGAGTGTAACAGTGTGTGCACGGGACCTTTTGAAGGAGGCTGTCATTGTCTTCATTACCTCCACCATAGTTTGGCCTCAGGTCAAACATCAGAGAGGGAACACAGCCCTGCCCTTCAACAGAAAATTGGATAAAAGATTTACTGAGCATGGCCCTGCCCATCAGAACAAGACCCAGTTTCCCCCTCAGTCAGTCTCTCCCATCAGGAAGCTTCCATAAGTCTCTTATCCTTCTCCATCAGAGGGCAACAGACTGAAAACCACAATCACAGAAACTAACCAATCTGATCACATGGGCCACAGCCTTGTCTAATCCAGTGAAACTATGAGCCATGCTGTGTAGGGCCACCCAAGATGGATGGGTCATGGTGGAGAGNAACTCTCAGGCTAATTGCAGAGATTTAAGCTGCTGCACCTGCAGCAGCAGGTGCTAATTCCCTTCCTCTTCTTTAATCACACAGCCCCTGGATTTCTGCTTTTGGGCCAGACTCTGTTTGTAGACCACACCCTGGTGTCTGTTCCTCACCCATTCAAGAGCAGGTGAAGGCTGAAGCTTATTAGGGCTCACTTGCTCACTCAGGCCAGAGAAAGGGCAGGGTATGGCAGCCACAGTTGGAATGTATCAGGGAGTGCCTATGGTGGTAGAGACCTGCTGGGTGTTGTTACAGTCCGAGGTGGGCTGTGCAGTCTCCTAGAGGAATTGGCCCTGGATCATGAGTCCCTTGGAAGAGCTTGGAAGAAGGTCGGTGGTGACCTGCTGCAGGGTTGGGAGCACTGAGTGTAACAGTGTGTGCATGGGACCTTTTGAAGGAGGTTGTCATTGTCTTCATTACCTCCACCATAGTTTGGCCTCAGGTCAAACATCAGAGAGGGAACACAGCCCTGCCCTTCAACAGAAAATTGGATAAAAGATTTACTGAGCATGGCCCTGCCCATCAGAACAAGACCCAGTTTCCCCCTCAGTCAGTCTCTCCCATCAGGAAGCTTCCATAAGTCTCTTATCCTTCTCCATCAGAGGGCAACAGACTGAAAACCACAATCACAGAAACTAACCAATCTGATCACATGGGCCACAGCCTTGTCTAATCCAGTGAAACTATGAGCCATGCTGTGTAGGGCCACCCAAGATGGATGGGTCATGGTGGAGAGTTCCAACAAACCATGGCCCACTGGAGAAGGGAATGGGAAACCACTTCAGTATTCTTGCCTTGAGAACCCCATGAACAGTATGAAATGGCAAAAAGATACGATACAGGAAGATGAACTCCCCAGGTTGGTAGGTGCCCAATATGCTACTAGAGATCAGCGAAGAACTAACTCCAGAAAGAATGAAGAGATGGAGCCAAAGCAAAAACAACACCCAGTTGTGGATGTGACTGGTGATGGAAGTAAAGTCCAATACTGTAAAGAGCAATATTGCATAGGAACCTTGAATGTTAGGTCCATGAATCAAGATAAATTGGAAGTGGTCAAACAGGAGATGGCAAAAGTGAATGACATTTTAGGAATCAGCAAACTGAAATGGACTGGAATGGGTGAATGTAATTTAAATTGCCATTATATCTACTACTGTGGGCAAGAATCCATTAGAAAAAATGGAGTAGCCATCATAGTCAATAAAATAGAGTCTGAAATGCAGTATTTGGATTCAATCCCAAAAACGACAGAATGATCTCTGTTCACTTCCAAGGCAAGCCATTCAGTATCACAGTAATCCAAGTCTATATCCTGGCCAATAATGCTAAAGAAGCTGAAGTTGAATGGTTCTATGAAGACCTACAAGACCATCTAGAAAAAAGATATCATTTTTATTATAGGGGTCTGGAATACAAAAGTGGGAAGTCAAGAAACACCTGGAGTAACAGGCAAATTTGGCCTTGGAGTACAGAATGAAGCAGGGCAAAGGCTAACAGAGTTTTGCCAAGAGAATGCACAGGTCATAGCAAACACCCTCTTCCAACAACACAAGAANTTTTTTTTTTTTTTTTTTTTGCTGGATGTGTCTCTCTGGTGCACTATGTTGCATTTAATATAGAACTGGTGTGAAATAAGCACCTTGTTTGAAAGTAGGGATAGGAACTGTAACATTTTATTCTCTGTATTTTCAACTTTTACAATAGAAAATGCATATACAACTACTATCTTTTGCTTGAGACATTAGAAAAAATCCACTAAACCATGCTTGAGCTTCATATTTATAAGGATTAAATGAATACAAAAGCCCAGCACAATTCTTATTCTATGTCTTGGTCTGTTCTATAACAAAATACCATAAACTAGTTGTCTTAAACAACAGAAATTTATTTTCTCACAGATCTGGAGACTAGAAGCTTCAGATCAAGGTGCCAGTATAGGAGGTTTCTTGTGCAAACTCTCTTCTTATATTGTAGACATCTGCCTTCTTGCTGTATGTCCTTAAATGGGAGAAAGAGAGAGAGACAGTGAGAGACAGGGACAAGAGAGGGAAGGATGGGGAGAGAGAAAGAGAGAGAGAGATCCTTTAGTTGCCTTCTGTTGGAGAAGGAAATGGCACCCCACTCCAGTATTCTTGCCTGGAGAATCCCATGGATGGAGGAGCCTGGTGAGTCACAGTCCACGGGGTCGCAAAGAGTAGGATACGACTGAGCGACTTCATTTTTACTTTCACTTTCACTTTCATAAGGGCACTAACCCCATCATGAAGGCCTTACCATCATGACATTTGGCAACTTACTTTCCAAAGGTCTTGTCTCCAAATACCATCACATTGAGGTTTTGTTGGTGGGGTAGGGACACAATTCAATCCATAGCATTCAGGAATACAAAAATCACCAAAAGATTAAAGAACTGGTTTGTCATTTGACATTTATTCTTTGTTTTAGTATTTCTCATTTTGATCCCATTATAGAGTATGGATCACTGATTTATTGTTTTCCTCACAGGCATCCCTGAGAAAATAGCCTTGTATTTCCTGTGAGATGTCTCCAGAGGTCTTATGTTTCTCTTATGCATCTTTACTTTCAAAATGATCTTTGTCCAAGACATGAAATAAGTTTTTGGGTTTATTAATTCCAATTTGAGCAAGAAAAAGTTACAGGACCAAGAAGAAGAAAACCACAGTGATGACTGTTCTTCTGGCTCCTCTTTCCATCACTTTACTCACACCTATCCATCATGGAACTGGAATTCCAGTTGACTTATTTCAAATCCTAAAAGATGATGCTGTGAAAGTGCTGCACTCAATATGCCAGCAAATTTGGAAAACTCAGCAGTGGCCACAGGACTGGAAAAGGTCAGTTTTCATTCCAATCCCAAAAAAGGCAATGCCAAAGAATGTTCAAACTACTGTACAACTGCACTCATCCCACAAGCTGGCAAAGTAATGCTCAAAATTATCCAAGCCAGGCTTCGATAGTACGTGAACCATGAACTTCCAAATGTTCAAGCTGGATTTAGAAACGGCAGAGGAAGCAAGGATCAAAATGCCAACATATGCAGGATCATAAGAAAAGCAAGAGAGTTCCGGAAAAGCATCTACTTTTGTTTTATTGACTATGCCAAAGCTTTTGACTGGGTGGATCACAAAAATCTGTGGAAAATTCTTAAAGAGATGGGAATATCAGACCACCTGACCTGCCTTCTGAGAAATCTGTATGCAGGTCAAGAATTCTCACACGCTAGCAAAGTAATTCTCAAAATTCTCCAAGCCAGGCTTCAACAGTATGTGAACTTCCAGATGTTCAAGCTGGATTTAGAAAAGGTAGAGAAACAAGAGATGAAATTGCCAACATCCGTTGGCTCATTGAAAAAGCAAGAGAGTTCCAGAAGAACATCTCTGTCTGCTTTATTGACTACACCAAAGCCTTTGACTGTGTGGATCACAGCAAACTGGAAAATTCTTAAAATATGGGAATACCAGACCACCTGACCTGCCTCCAGAGAAATCTGTATGCAGGTCAAGAAGCAACAGTTAGACCTGGATGTGGAACAACAAACTGGTTCCAAATCGGGAAAGGAGTACGACAAGGCTGTATATTGTCACCCTGCTTATTTAACTTATATGCAGAGTACATCATGTGAAATGCTGGACTGGATGAAGCACAAGCTGAAATCAAGATTGCCAGGAGAAATAGCAATAACCTCAGATATGCAAATGACATACCCTTATGGCAGAAAGTGAAGAAGAACTAAAGAGCCTCTTGATGAAAGTGAAAGAGGAGAGTGAAAAAGTTAGCTTAAAACTCAACATTCAGAAAACTAAGATCATGGCATCTGGTCCCATCATTTCATGGCAAATAGATGGGGAAACAGTGTGAACTGTGACAGACTTTATTTTCTTGGGCTCCAAGATCACTGCAGATGGTGACTGCAGCCATGGCATTGAAACATGTATAATATCATATATGAAATGAATCAACAGTTCAGGTTTGATGCATGATACTGGATGCTTGGGGCTGGTGCACTGAGATGACCCAGAGGGATGGTACGGGGAGGGAGGAGGGAGGGGGGTTCTGGATGGGGAACACGTGTATACCCGTGGAGGATTCGTGTTGATGTATGGCAAAACCAGTACAATATTGTAAAGTAATTAACCTCCAATTAAAATAAATAAATTTCTATTTTAAAAATAAATAAATAAATAAAAGATGCTTGCTTCTTGGAAGAAAAGTTATGACCAACTTAGATAGTATATTAAAAAGCAGAGACATTACTTTGCCAACAAAGGTTCATCTAGTCAAAGATATGGTTTTATCCAGTAGTCATTTATGGATGTGAGGGCTGGCCTATAAAGAAAGCTGAGTGCCGAAAAATTGATGCTTTTGAACTGTGGTGTTGGAGAAGACCCTTGAGAGTCCCTTGGACTGCAAGGAGATCCAACCAGTCCATCCTAAAGGAAATCAGCCCTAATATTCACTGGAAGGATTGATGCTGAACTGAAACTCCAATACTTTGGCCATCTGATGCAAAGAACTGACTCATTCGAAAAGACCCTTATGCTGGGAAAGATTGAAGGCAGGAGGAGAAGGGGATGACAGAGGATGAGATGGTTGGATGGCATCACCAACTCAATAGACATGAGTGTGAGTAAACTCCAGGAGTTGGGGATGGACAGGAAGGCATGGCGTGCTGCAGTCCATGGGTTGCAAAGAGTCGGACTTTACTGAGCAACTGAATTAAACTGAACTGAACTGAACTGGAAGACCTAAGCTGCTTAGGCTCCCTGTAAGGTGCCTGCTCACAGTTTGGTGGCAGCTGCCACCTCTGGGTTCGACACCACAGCAGTGGCATTTTGTTTGCTTCCTCAGCCACTCTCCCTGGCTTTGGCAGTGGCTAGTGACTTACATTTCCCCCTCTGGGATTGTAAACTGTAGTCCCGTCTATCTCCACCGCTGGTACTTCTGCCCATTTTAGCAGCCTCCACTGGGTGTACAGCTGCTGCCTAGGAGTGGGCAGAGTTAAAGGGCCCTGATGCCAATGATCTCTTGTCTCTGGGAGGCCCAGTATCTTCCCTGCACTCCCTCAGCTGTCACATTTGCCCCCTCAGAGTATCTTCACGGCAGTCAACCCCGATCCTCTCCCTGTGGTCCCACCACCACCCCCCACCCATCACGAGCCTGAGCCTCAGCACCCAGCCCCCACTCTCCGTGTTGGGTGCAAGAGTTCAAGCCCTTTCTCAGCTGGAAAGTGCTGTTCAGCAACCATCTCTACGGTGAACTCTCTCCGTTTTGCCTTCTGAGCAACTGTTGCTGCGTTCCCCTCTGAAGTTTTCAAGCTCCCCCCAATCCCCTACCCTGGACTCTGAGTGTGCAGAAACTTTTCCTCCTTCGCAACACCCTCCGTGGGGTGCAGGTCCCTGTCCTGAAATCCTTTGTCTCTTTTTTTACCTTCATCTTTTGCCTTACCTCATTCTAAGGAGATTGGCTTGCCTTTTTGGAAACCTGGGGTTTTCTGCCAGCATTCAGAAGGTGTTCTGTAGGAGTTGTTCCACATGCAAATGAATTTTTGATGTATTTGTGGGGAGGTAGGTGATCTTCCTGTCTTATTCCTCTGCCATCTCGGAAGTCCCCCAACAATGGAGTCTTGTCAAAGGGTCACATTATAATCAAGCATTAAAATAATCCTTCAGTTCAGTTCAGTTCAGTCTCTCAGTCATGTCTGACTCTTTGCGACCCAAAGAATCGCAGCACGCCAGGCCTCCCTGTCCATCACCAACTCCCGGAGTTTACTCAGACTCACGTCCATCGAGTTAGTGATGCCATCCAGCCATCTCATCCTCTGTCGTCCCCTTCTCCTCCTGCCCCCAATCCCTCCCAGCATCAGGGTCTTTTCCAATGAGTCAACGCTTCGCATGAGGTGGCTAAAGAATTGGAGTTTCAGCTTCAGCATCAGTCCTTCCAATTAGCCCTCGGCAACAACTTAACCTCTCAAAGTTCCAGTTATCATTTGTAAAATAATGGTACTACTGGTGCCTACTTTATAAGAGTTTTGTAAAGATTACAATGAAATAATAGCACATAGGATCTCAGGAAATTATGAAGTATTGTATTCATGTTAAAATAGCTGTTAATAGTATGTGAACGATTTCCAAATGAAAGAAATCTCTGAAGAGGAAACAGACTCCTAGCATCTGGACTGGTGTGCTTATCCCTGAGGAGTGATTCAACATTCTTAGCCTTAGATTCAAACAGCTCACCTAAGGGGTTAAGTGTATATTTTCTATTCTGATATGATTTGCAATGTCCCCTAGAAACCTATGGGTTAAAATTGCTGTATTCCCTTACTCACCAGGGATGGAGTACGTTCCCTAAGGTCTCAGCCAATGGTCCAACCTGCATGTCCATATACTCCCTGGGGTCTACCGCATAACAAGGTCCCAGATGTTTATCATCACTGGAAGAAATGCTGGTCCTTCCAAAAGAATCACTAGAGGCCTGGTGGCAATCTAACGATGGTGACTTATTACCTGGCCTTCCTAGTTACTGCAAGAGGCTCCCACAGGACACCTGAATAACCAAGTAAGAAAGATAGAGTACATGCTGTTCCTTGCTGGAGGGAGAATTCAGTTCTTACAGTCCAAAAGAAACATTCAAAGGCCTCAGAGAGGCTCAAGGAGCCAGATGGATCCCAAGATCACAGTTGGATAACTTCGCCCCAAATTTTGGATGAAAGTACCTACAGGAGGGAACATGTGAGAAGTGGAGTTTGAGAGCAGGTGATCCAGGAACTACTGATTTTTGCAGGGGCAGGGGTATTCCTGAGAGAGAATATTGAATACTGTCTCATATCCCCAGCTCTGGCCTTGAGGCTCTTATAATAAGANATTTTGGATGAAAGTACCTACAGGAGGGAACATGTGAGAAGTGGAGTTTGAGAGCAGGTGATCCAGGAACTACTGATTTTTGCAGGGGCAGGGGTATTCCTGAGAGAGAATATTGAATACTGTCTCATATCCCCAGCTCTGGCCTTGAGGCTCTTATAATAAGAATTTAATAAGCAAGACAGATATCTAAAACTGTCTATCCAGCAACCATCTTCCTGGAGTAGCCTGTCCCCTCGACTGTATGTCTATCAGGATAGCTTTCATGTTTTTCCTTGACCCCATCCCCACCTTAGCTTCTATTAATTAGTTCTTAACCAAACCCAAATCTTTTCACCAGAGTTTTTCAAACTATAAATAAATAGTCAACCTCTTGAGTGGCAGAGATCTTAAGATGAAAAACCTTAGAGTTAACAAAGGCCAGTGTCCAGTGTGGAGAAAACCAGTTTTCAGGGAAATAAAACAATCTCTCCACACAGAGAGGGAATTCCTTGGTGGTCCAGTGGTTTAGGATTCAGTGATCTACTGCCCTGGCCTTATGTTTGATCCCTGGTTGGGGAACTAAGATCCCACAAGCCAGAGGCGAGGCCAAATAAATAAATAAATAAACCAAAAACAAACAAAACACACACACAAAACAACAATGAAATGGAAAACAGCAACAAAAACTGCACAAAGAAACAGCGACAAGAAAAGGAAGGTACAGATTGCTATGACATTCAAGAGTCTCTGGTTTCCCAAGGCCCAGGTGTACTCTGGTCTTCCTATTGTTTGGTTGATCAATGCATTCTTGATTCAACAAGCTAACAAGCACTTCCTTTCCCTCAAGCTGTGTAGATTTGGGTTCTGTCACTTCCAACCAAAATGGTCTTGACTAATAGATGAAGTTCATATGAGCCAGAAACAGAGTTCAATATCCATAAAAGGAAGGTACAGATTGCTATGACATTCAAGAGTCTCTGGTTTCCCAAGGCCCAGGTGTACTCTGGTCTTCCTATTGTTTGGTTGATCAATGCATTCTTGATTCAACAAGCTAACAAGCACTTCCTTTCCCTCAAGCTGTGTAGATTTGGGTTCTGTCACTTCCAACCAAAATGGTCTTGACTAATAGATGAAGTTCATATGAGCCAGAAACAGAGTTCAATATCCAAGCAATCTTTCTATTTCACCTCTGGAATGCCTCCAACTCCTGTGTGCATCTGGGATCTTCACTGCCTACACATTTGCTAAACACCACCAGAGTAACCATACTAAATACCTCTTCTTCATAAATATATTCTGATTCCCACATCTCCTTCACCACCACCACTAGGGCGACGCTCTCTATAAACCTGTTCACATGTCACATGTGCACTAGCTCTTCTCAGCCAGGATGCAATACCCACCAATACAGGTACCATCCACGTCTTATTCACCTGTGACACCCTAGTTCTTAGCACAGGGCATAAAATATTCTAGTGTCCCATGATTATTTGCTTCCCTGGCTGGTCTCTATGTGGAGTTGATACAGTCCTTACCAGGCTGCTTGGCTTTCTGAAAGATACTCATCTAACCCTCATCCCAGCTGATTACCTGCTCTTAACTTCGGTGTTAGTTAACACTCTACTCCCAAACATTCACAGTATTTGTTTTTACTGTATGTACAGAAATGGGTACAGAAATGAACTAAAGAGAAACCTAATTGTTGAATTTACTGTAGGAATGACAGTAAAGATGATGGTCACAGTAAGATACGAAAGAAAATTCTCCCTCTTGTCTCAGTACCAGGGAAAAGTGAAAATTTTCTGCACAACTGGTCTGTGTTACTTTTATGGACACTACATTCGCCTGATCATATTTCCCTCTAGGGGAAGCGCTTGCCAAACTTCTGGCACACTTCCAGCAAATGAAGTAGGTCCTTGTGGCATGTGTTTTGTCTGTTTCTCTCACTCTGGTTTGTACCTTGCTTTCCTACTCTATCTTTTATTTACCTGTATTTCCTCATCTCTCATTTTTAAAAGAAAAATATTTTGTGCAATTCTCCAATTACCACAATTACTTACTGATGTAGCCAAGTTGGGCACTGCACCATTTCTCAATACTTGGAATCAGATTGGAAGCAATCAACATCATTTTCTCTTCCACACTGATTTTCATACAGTACTTTTTAACTAAGAGATCTAATACATTCTTTATCCCATTTCCTTGAATATAATTTTTATTTTAGAATAGTAATTTATTTACAGAAAAGTTGCAAAAACAGTACAGAGAGTTACCATATACCTGTCACCCAATTTCCCCATTGTTAACCTCTAACATTACCCTAGCACATCTGTTCCATTGTAAACCAATTTTAGTACATTAGTATTAACTAAACTCCACAGTTTATTATGATCTCCCTAGTCTTTCTGTACTGTCCTTTTTCTGTTCAAAGATCACTTTAATGTTCTAATGTGAAACCATATTATGTTCAGTCATCATGTCTCTTAATTTTTTTTGGTCTGTAACAGTTTTTCAGACTTTCCTAATTTCTGATGACCTTGACAGTTTTAAGGCGTGAGGTGTGCTGGTTGAGTCCTTTGTAGAATGTCTGTTGAATCTGGATTTGTCTGATGTTTATTCCATGGTCAGACTGGGGTTATTGCTTTTGGGGAGGAAGCCTGCAGAGGTAAAGTGCCGTTCTCATCGTACCATATCAAGGGTGCATGCTATTAACTTGACTTGTCACTGATGATATTAACCTCGATTACCCGGTCAAGGTGCCGTTTCCAAACTTTCTCCACTATAAAGACACTTTCTGTACTCTACTCTTTAAATCACATTGTGAAGCACAGCCTAAACCCAAGGGGAGAGAAGTTAAGCTCCACTTCCTTCATTTGGCACCTACATAAATTGTTCAAAATACTTTTGCCCCATTTATTTACTGAATCTTTTTTTATAAATATACTCACAGCTATTTTCTATTTCCTCAGCAACTTTTTAAAGATTGAATTGGATGGCATTTGCAGATATTAAATGAGGTTGTTTTCAGATCCAAAATGTGTTCAAAACCCTTATCAGCATCAGTAATATTGAAAACAGGTTTTCAACTGAAGAGCCAGGCTTTTATAAATCATTGTGCATTTTTTAATAATTCATTATGGTGTTTGTGTGTGTCCAAGAGCTTAATTATGCACATGAAGAACTAAAGACTCTGGATAACTCAGAACATAGGGTGGGAAAAGATGGCAAGAATGTGTAAATACCTTTATTCTTGCCCTGAAGAAGATAAAGGTTAACTAGAGAGTGGGCAGTGTGCCTGCCCACGAAAAGACTCTCTACCCAGGGACAGAACACCACACACACAAACACACACATATACACATTCCAGTAGTGCACGTTAAGTCTGAGGGAGCCACAGCCTGAGAGGTCTTATGACGCATTTCTGGAAAGAAGCCCACAAAGCCGTACATCTCCATATAGAAATGTGCCCCCATATGTACAGATGAGTAAAAAAGAAATGATGGTGTGGAAGAGAAGACCTAGCACCCCAACATGACATAGAAGAGAGCGTCTGAAGGTGTTCCAAGAAGGGTGCTGAGAAGAGGTGGAAAACTTGCAGGCAGGACTATAAAGAAGACCTTTCAACTCGGGTAGCTGTAGAGCAAAGAATGATGGGGACAGTTCACAGTGGATGAAGCAGAAGGGTGCAAGGATTAAAGATCAGTGAGGGTGGCACCTTTCGGCAGGAGTACCATCAGTTCAGTCGCTCAGTCGTGTCCGACTCTTTGCGACCCCATGAATCGCAGCACGCCAGGCCTCCCTGTCCATCACCAACTCCCCGAGTTCACTCAGACTCATGTCCATCGAGTCCGTGATGCCATCCAGCCATGTCATCCTCTGTCGTTCCCTTCTCCTCCTGCCCCCAGTCCCTCCCAGCATCAGAGTCTTTTCCAATGAGTCAACTCTTCGCATGAGAGGACTACCGTGGATGATGTCAATAACCATGGACCAGATTTTGTTCTTTGATTCCAGGATGACACATTAGCACTCTGAATTCTATACTGCACCCTGGAAGATGAAAGGGAAGGTCAGTATGTTGACTGAATTTTAACTTTAAACTGGACCAAAAAAAGTTTTGTTTTGTTTTTTATTGGAGGATAGTTGATTTACAATATTGTGTTAGTTTCTGCTGTACAGAAAAATAAATCTGTTATACATATACCCATTCTTTTTTAGATTCTTTCCCCATGCAGGCCATTACAGGGTATTGTACATAACTCATCTTTTCAATATTGTCATCCACCATTCCCTAAAAGAAAGCTTTGCTTTAGGAACTTGTCTATTTACCATTCCTGACTGGGCCTGCTCATTATCACCTCCATGTCTTTCTCTATGTTGTAGTCTCCTGACCACTAAAAGCTCTCTTTTCTACCTATAGTCTTGCCATCCTCCAAAGCCCAGTTCAAGACCCACCTCTTCTAAGAAGCTGTTCAGGCAGCTCAGCCTGCAGTGAGCTGTATTATATCAGAGCTCCCACGGGGAGATGGAATGAGCAACGGAGAAGGATGCCTCTTCCTAATGAGCATTGTCATTGTTTACCCCCAGCTACTTGCCAGGTGCTGCCTTCCTCTTAAAGGACACTTGTGCTCACCTAGGTAATCTGGATAATTTCCCCATCTCAAGATCCTTAACTTAATCACATCTGCAAAGTCCCTTTTGCCACTTAAGTAACATATTCACCTATTCTTAGGGAGAGGCTTTATTCAGTCTACCACAGTGGAGTTCATTTATTAAAGGAGTTCATTTATTAAACGACTAAGATTCATGTCTGAGCCCCAAAGATATACTGCCTTCTGGATATCACGTGAGGTACCAAAAAACACAAAGTGGAAAGTGTCACTGTCACCACCATTGTCACCAAAAAGCAACAATTAGGCACAGATTTACCATTCCTGACTGGGCCTGCTCATTATCATCTCCATGTCTTTCTCTATGTTGTAGTCTCCTGACCACTAAAAGCTCTCTTTTCTACCTATAGTCTTGCCATCCTCCAAAGCCCAGTTCAAGACCCACCTCTTCTAAGAAGCTGTTCAGGCAGCTCAGCCTGCAGTGAGCTGTATTATATCAGAGCTCCCACGGGGAGATGGAATGAGCAACGGAGAAGGATGCCTCTTCCTAATGAGCATTGTCATTGTTTACCCCCAGCTACTTGCCAGGTGCTGCCTTCCTCTTAAAGGACACTTGTGCTCACCTAGGTAATCTGGATAATTTCCCCATCTCAAGATCCTTAACTTACTCACATCTGCAAAGTCCCTTTTGCCACTTAAGTAACATATTCACCTATTCTTAGGGAGAGGCTTTATTCAGTCTACCACAGTGGAGTTCATTTATTAAAGGAGTTCATTTATTAAACGACTAAGATTCATGTCTGAGCCCCAAAGATATACTGCCTTCTGGATGTCACGTGAGGTACCAAAAAACACAAAGTGGAAAGTGTCACTGTCACCACCATTGTCACCAAAAAGCAACAATTAGGCACAGACTCCATGCAATCCAATCCTTGTTACCTATAATTGACATTCAAAAAGGCACAGGCAGGCAAAGTTTACATTCAAACTATCGATGACATTGTCTCAAAATGATTTCTAGTGAAGTAGCATTAGGACAGGCAGCTAGTCCTGTGATAGCACACAGTCAATGCTCAACGAAAGTCAAGAGTTTGGAGGATTTCTCATAATCTCCTCTAATTAGTGAGTTGAGAGTTCCAGTATGATTTCTCTGGCTCTCTTTGGGCAGGTTTGCCAGGCCAGATCCACTATGCCCCAATACTCCTGGGTTATTCAATAGTCGTGTAAAGAAGTCCTGATAATATAGTCCACTTGAGTAGTATGAATCTTGATATTGTCAGTTCAATGGATGATGATAATCTGTTAAGTGGGGTTCCCACCCCCACTCCCCCCACTAGCTGAACTGGTAAAGAATCCGCCTTCAATGCCAGAGACCCTGGTTTGATTCCTAGGTCAGGCAGATCCCCTGGAAAAGGGACCGACTACCTACTCCAGTACTTTGGCCTGGAGAATTCCATGGACAGTATAGTCCATGGGGTCATAAAGAGTCAGACACGACTGAGCCACTTTCACTTTTCACTTTCAATCTAAGTGGTAGAGTTAAGCCATTGTTTGGCACTGAACCATGAGAGGAGGTTGCTCCTGCATTTCTTCCCTCCTCCTCAAACTGTGTCTTATAAGTTGCTATCCCTTTAATCACAGGTTGTTCAGAGAAATAAGAACTCTCCTCCCAGGGGATTGGGATCCTCCCAGCTGCACACCAGAGACTTGGGGCTACAATGGCATAGATGCCACCAAGAGGAAAGAAGGAAGGAAGCAGATTTCTGGCAGACACAGTGTGGAGTCTTTGTGAAGGAACTGAAGGCCTTTCTGGATCAATAATATCATTTTCTGGTAAGGAGAAAAATGCATGTGGTATCATGAAGGTGACTTTAGCAAATGAGAAGTTGTGAAAGTGTATTTAAATCCATAGAAAGCTCTAAAAGTCACATTGTCTTAACTGAATTACTGCAGACCCTGGATAAGAATGTCTCTTTGACAGAAAAATGGGCTGTTCTTCTATTTAGTGAAGTTTAGTAGAAATACTACCAAAATCTGTGATAGTGTTTCCTTTCATTGGCTTTGGAGACAAGTGCAAGTTGCTTACTAGATGAATGGCCTTTGGTAAACTGCTCAACTCTCAGTGCCTCAGACATCTTATAAATAAAGTAAACTGCCTGACTTCTAGGCCTGTTAAGAAAATTAAACAAGTTATTGGATGGAAATACCTAACACAGTGCTCAATACATGTTTTTTGCTGTTCATTTCTCCTAACACACTGGAAATAAATAAGACTTCAAAAATCACCTAGTTCAACTCTCACTTTTACAGATATTGTCTGGAGATATTTTGTTAAACATATTTACATACAGATTTCTACAGAGATAATGTCTTGACCCAAAATAGTCAGTAATTCCTCAGAGTTGGTCCTGGAATCATATTAACTTTCCACAGAATACAAAGTTAGAAAAAGGGTCTCTTCAATGCAAAATGGCAGCTCTTCAGAGTTTTGTGGTCTCCTTAAAAATTTGTCCACACTAAACCTTTAAGAGAATCAAAAGCAGACAGAAGAGATAGAAAGAAAATTATTGGCAAAAAATTTTAAGTTCACTTAAGAAATCCTACTCTATATATCTTGACTTGTCTTTATCAGTAATGATCATGTTTGCATATGTAAAGCCATTTCACTCTGTTTACTCACGTAACATAGGGAATGCTGAAATATATATTCAGATCCAATCTTTTTATGACATGGTTTTAGATTTGGTGATATGTTAATTAGATGATTTATTAAGACATGGAAAATTTGCCTATAGAGATATGGAAAATGAAACAATTCATGAAAAATTACTTTTAAATTTGGAGAAGATGGAGAGGAAATTTGCATTAAAAATATTCACTATATTTTCTGGACTATTTTCTGTGGGAAGCAAGAATACTCCTGGTGTCCCATATCTTAAGCATCTTTCCAATACATCATTAAAATGGAACCAAGAAAGGTCAAAATGATATATTAATAAGTGAAGGCCAGAATGCTCCAGATGGATTGGGGCTCATTTTAGCCCCAAGAGCCTGTCAGGGCATTAAAAGAGGCAAAAATAGGATAAGGCACCAAGACGCTGGTGGCTCCAACCCAATACTTTTCTAGGGTTTTTGTACATCAAGCAATTAAAGCCTTCTGCCAAAAATAATTCTGAGGTTTGATTTTTTTTAATGTGCAGCATCTATTGAGTCCTAGTCATATACCTGCCTTATCCTAAGGCACTCACTTGAACCCCATAACTAACTAATGAAGAAGGTACAATTATTACTGTCATTGTACAGTTAAAATGAGACTTAGAAATATTAAACACCTTGACAAGGTCATCCAGAGAGGCAACTGCGGATGCATGATAGTGTGTGGTATGTGTGTGTGTGTTTATGCGTAGTATATGTGCATGTATACATGCATGCGTGCATGTGTGTATTTAGGAGGGGGATGGGTTCTCACTTTCAGCAGAAAGACTCTTCTCTTTTCTACCTGGACATAATATAGATTTTTTTTAATATCAATGATATTGCCAGACTTAATTTTATGTAACTATGGCTAAATTGGGCTTCCCTGGTGGCTCAGATGCTAAAGAATCTGCCTGCCAAGCCAGAAACCCGGGTTTCCCTGGATTGGGAAGATCCCTTGGAGGAAGGCATTGCAACCCACTCCAGTATTTTTGCCTGGAGAATCCCATGGACAGAGAAGCCTGGCAGGCTACAGTCCACAGAGTTGCAAAGAGTTGGACATGACTGAAGCGACAGCTTGCATGGATGCATGGCTAAATTATGCTGATCTTTTCTTATAAGTTTTCATACTTTCATACATAAAACTATAAATATTAGTCAAAAAAGAAGTAAACATGGTCATTTTGTTGTTGTTCAGTCCCCCATTCATGTCCAACTCTTTGCAACCCCATGGACTGCAGCACACCAGACTTCCCTGTCCTTCACCATCTCCCAGAGCTTGCTCAAAGTCATGTCCATTGAGTCGGTGATTCCATCCAATCATCTTGTCTTTTGTTGTCCCCTTCTCCTCCTGTCTTCCATCCTTCCCAGCAGCAGGGTCTTTTCCAATGAGTTGGCTCTTCCCATCAGGTGGCCAAAGTATTGGAGTTTCAGCATCAGTCCTTCTGATGAATATTCAGGGTTGATTTCTTTTAGGATTGACTAGGTTTGATCTCCTTGTAGTCCAAGGGACTCTCAAGAGTCTTTTCCAGCACCACGACTGGAAAGCATCAATTCTTCGGTGCTCAGCCTTCTTTATGATTCAACTTTCACATTCATACATGACTACTGGAAAAACCATAGCTTTGACTATACAGACCTTTGTTGGCAATGTAATGTCTCTGCTTTTTAGCACACTGTCTAGGTTTGTCATAGCTTTTCTTCCAAGGAGCAAGCACCATTTAATTTCATGGCTGCAGTCGCCATCTGCAGTTTGCAGCCCAAGAAAATAAAGTCTTTCACTGTTTCCATTGTTTCCCCATCTATATGCCATGAAGTGATGGTACTGGATGCCATGATCTTAGTTTTTTGAATGTTGAATTTTAAGCCAGCTTTTCACTCTCCTCTTTTATTTTCATCAAGAGGCTCTTTAGTTCCTATTTGATTTCTACCATAGGGTGGTGTCATCTGCATATTTGAGGTTATTGATATTTCTTCCGGCAGTCTTGATTCCAGCTTGAGCTTCATCCAGCTCAGAATTTTGCATGATGTATTCTGCATATAAGTTAAATAAACAATATGCAGCGTGACAATATACAGCCTTGATGCACTCCTTTCCCAATTTTGAACCAGTCTATTGTTCCATATCCAGTTCTGATTGTTGCTTCTTGACCTGCATACAGGTTTCTCAGGAGGCAGGTAAGGTGGTTTGGTAGTCCAATCGCTATTACTGAAGATAGCTGTATGAGACATGTTAAGTGCTAAGGGTGCAAAGCATAACCTCTACTCACATCAAGATAGGTCAGGAGACAAGGCACATGTGTTAAAAACAAGAGTTAATGACACAAGATAGACAACTGTTGCATGCATAGTATAGATGCATGTTATGGAAATTCAAAGGAAAAAATAAATCAGAGAATTAGGGAAAAAATGTTAGAATACAGCTGGCAGTACAGAAAGGGAAGGTTACTTTACCAATGTCGTAAAGCTAGTTTTGAAAGAGTTGAGAGTAAATCACAAGTTTCCTGATTCATATTGTAAGACTGTTTCATGGAACTATGCTAAAGAAAATTATCTTAACAATAGCATTAGTTAACCCTTTGAAGACACTTTTTACATGCTGGGCATTTTATAGATATTATCTTATTAAATTCTCATAATAACCCTAGGAGAGAGGTGCTGTATTTTTCCCCATTTCACACATGAGGAAATTGAGGTGTAAGAAAGGTAATTTTCCTAAAGCCCTACAGCCAGAAAATGGCTGATCCAGTACTTAAACCAAGGTTTCTAAAGAGCTATAATGAAAGCAGGTAGCATGGCCCAGAAACTAGGGGAATGACAGGTCAAATCTAAGTGGTGGGAACAGACGTTTATGAAAAGTGAGTAGGCTGCTTTAGTGGAAGAGGAAATTCGAGAGAGGACTTAGCAGATAAAGTTAGAACAGAGTATGAGGCAGAGAGAAGGAGGTCTTGAATATCAATCCAGGCAGCAAATATTCTGTTTGTCTATCATGTGTTTGGGAAGAAGGTAGGAACAGAAGATAGGAGCTTGACAACTCTATAGTTCTGGGCTGTTGCTGTTATTTTTAAGATTAACCTGGTCACAAACAGAATAAAAAGGAAGAGTCTAGTAGCAGAGGCTAAATCCTCAGCTCTAGAGAAGGGTGGGTATTTTCAGGTATTTTCCAAACTCCTGAGGGTACACAGCTACAGATCCACTTCCCAATCTCACCGCAGAGCATGGGAAGAGACTAACACTCTTCACCAATCTTTCCCCACAGACTGCAGTGTTTTCACATCCACACAAGCTAACAAAGCCCTTTGGAACCATGAAGATTTTTTTCCGCTACCAGACATTCAGATTCATCTGGCTCACAAAGCCATCTGGCCAGCGCTTTCACAAAAGTCACCAGCTGGGGGCGCCTCTGACTCTTGCCGACTTTGAAGCCATAAATCGCTGTGAGAGATCATTGCCTAAGAACTTTAACTTTGCTGGGGATGTGCTGGACCAGTGGTCCCAAAAAGAGAAGGTATAAGATGATGGGCCTCCTTTAAATGCTTGGTGTCTACCTATCTCTCAGCCTTCCATTTCCTTGTTCTGTGGCCATTTTTAATTCCATTCTGTCATACCTCTTGCTTTTCCTTTGTTTTCCAATTGCCCTTCTCTCTCTCCAGGGAAGAACTTTGCACCACAACTACGTATGGCTGTCTTCATCCTCAGCCTCCCTCATCATGGTTACTCAAAGAATTATGCTTCTTTCCCCTCGTTTTCCCCAAGTCGAACATAGCAGCTCTTTGTTCTCCAATTCTTCTGTTTGGGTTGGTCACAAAAAAAAGTAATTTGAGCTTTGGTTTTATGAACAGTCACTGGTGCAGAAGCAGAGGTTGAGAAGGAAAAAGCAATACGTTTTATGAAGTGTTTAGTGAATCCCAGGTCAGGGTCCCTGCGTACTGACCCCCTACCCCCAGCCAGGCACTAAGCGAAACACTTTATTTATCAATGCTTACCAAGGTGCACTGTGAGGGCCATGCTTCAGAATATATATTAGATGTACAAGGTACTGAATATGTGGAGTTAATTCCTCCTAGTAAATAGAATGGACAGTCTTCCTTCAAATCTATTGTCTTTAGCAGCTCTCTTGTATTTGATACACTCACTTTTGAACAGAGAGCACAGGTAGAAGATGAAAATCTCTAGGTAAAATGTAGGGACATATTTTGTTTTCAGTATACATACTTATTTTTCAGTAATTTTTAGCAAGTTGTACTGATTTTCCCATTATGGTGGTACTAATAATTAAACATATTTTCCTTCTTAAGTAAAGTATTCAAGTAAAAATGAGTCAACAACGTAAAGAAGAATACAAAGAACAATAGCACAAGTGTAGACAGATCTGGAAAAATAGTGATACTCAAATGACGAACCATTGAGAAATACCGATCTATATCATTTCTTCAAATCCCCATCACCACCCTGCATAAAAGGGCTGCAGATAAGGAACTTAACCTCACAGAAGTTAAGCTACTTATCCAAGTTCACCAGTTCAAAGGTAAATGAACCAGCTTCTGATCTTACAGAGCTTTAATCCATTGGATAGGCATGCCTCTATGTTATCACAAAGTTTAATGGAATAAACGGGAACGTGCATACAAAGCTGCAGGAACACAGAGAAGTCAGGAGAAGTGGGAGCTAAGAAAGACTTGACCAAAGAAGTGAAATGAGAACTGGGCTTTGAAGTATTTTCCAACTGCTAAGTCACTTCAGTCGTGTCCAACTCTGTGCGACCCCATAGACGGCAGCCCACCAGGCTCTGCCGTCCCTGGGATTCTCCAGGCAAGAACTAGGGAAGGTAAAGGGAGCCTTCCAGATAGGGGAAGAAAAGGGGAGTAATATCTCCCCCAAGTAATACATAAAGCAAAGAGATTTTACAGTACAGGCTTCTAGAATCACGTATAAGAAATTTGCTCCAGAAACCAATCAAGCTCCTTCCACAAAGGCCCTCCATCTCGTTCTCAGTTACCTATGAACGCCATAGCTTGGCCTTCTGGGTAAAAAATGACAAGTTCCTAATCAGTCTTGGTCCCTTCATTTTGGCCTTTGGTTGGAAGAGAGTCTAACTTAAGAGAGAAATTAATCAAAGGGATGTGGGAGAGGTCACAAAATTGGGTCGGAAGCTGGAGTTTTCACAAGGACAGGAAGCAAGACAGATGCATAAGCACCAAGAGCCCATAGACAGATTTTGCTCCAACCATTTTCTATCTTTTTGTTCTTCTCAGAAAACTCTAAATCAGGGACAGAAGGTGTGACTGGCCCAACATGGGCCACAGGCCCACACGCTGATCAGGGAAGGACCGGCACCCTGGTGGGTTGTCTCAGCAAGGCGGTATTTGATAGAACAGTGGCGCCCCTGCAGGCACACTGGGTTCTGTTACTGGGCTCCACCAGCACAAGTGCTGAGGGAAAAATACCGAATATGTCCCATCTGTTTGATGACCACTCATTCAAGCCTTCCCCCTTCTTTCCCATGTGCCTATGCATACCTAGACCGGAGAGAGACCAGCCAGCCCAGCCCTGTGGTGGGTGAATGGCAAAGGGGATGAAGTGAAATGGAGCTTTGGAGAACTGGGCTCCTTGTCCCGAAAGGCTGCCAATGTGCTCACCAAGCCCTGTGGTTTAGAGAGAGGAGACCGAGTGGCCGTGATTCTTCCCCGAATCCCAGAGTGGTGGCTCATAAACGTGGCTTGTATGAGAACAGGTCAGTGCCGATACTTAACATTTCCAAATCATGCAGAAACAGAAAAAGACTGAAAGTGGAGGTTTTTCTGAATTGTTAGTCCTGACTGAAGTTATGCTCACAAAGAACAGAAAACTGGGTTGAAATTAGAAGCACTCATGATGCAATAATAAAACACTACCTCAAGAGGTAAGTATTATTGATGCCCATTTTGCGAGAAAGGAAACTGATGTTCAGAAAGGTTAAGTTTGCCCAGAGTCACACAGCTAGAAAGCTATGCAATTGGAGCTTAAACACAAAACTCTATTAAAGCAAATGTGGGTACCAATACCTCTTTGCAGTGCTGTGTTCATCCAGATGCTCCAGAACTTACTTCTCTGAATATATTTGGATTCTCCCTGACATAGCAGTACAAAAGGAAGGAAAAAAGACTTTATAACAAAATGACTTTTAAGACTAAGGTTGTAGATTCCAGCTGGAAAAACTTGGCCTCTTTCCAGAAAATTAATGTATTAAATGACAACATTTTTTCTCACAGTAGTAATTTATAATGTACCCCAGTAAAATTTCTACAGAACTCTTTTCCTTTCTAGGACAGAGTTCAAGAAACCACGGTCAGTGAGTTGGCCACTTATTTTTGTAAATAAAGCTTTAAAGTTTTAATGGAATACAGCCATGCTCACTCATTTACATATTGTCTATAGCTCTTTTTGCACTACAACAGCAGAATTGCTAATTGAATTAGAGACAGTACGATTCACAAAGCCTAAAATGTTTACTATCTGGCCTTTTACTGAAAAAGTTTGCACACACAACATAAATGTTTATAAGTCAATCAAAAATAAACAAGAATACCAAAGGATGTACTACTACACAGAACACGAAAACGCTTGTTGCAATGTCATTAACAACAGGAAAAAATGGAAACAACTATATAGGAACTATTAAATAACTTAAAAACTAGCTGAGAATAAAGTTTAGTGGAGGTGTGGTTATTGCTAATTGAAATTATAATGGTTCAAGCTGCTGGAATGTCGTTAAAAGAATAATTATAAGGATTTCATAATAATGTTGAAAAATGCTCTCATTGCCAATATTACATAAAAATAGCAATATATGAAATTCTTTTTACATTCACTATGAAAAGGAATTTGCAAATGTGAAACCAATTGTGGGTTGGAAAGAGATTAAAGGTTTTATTTGTCATAAAAACATACTAATATTACTTAACATAATGTATGCCATTTGTGAAATGCTGAGATTAAAAACAAAACCACAAGCAGAATGGTCAAAAATATACAATGAATTAAATGTTAAACAAGCTCCTGAGGATTATGTTTTCAAGTTCAGAATAATTAAATCTCAGTAAACACTGAGATACCAGTACGATGCTCCACATAGCTAAATACTTTGCTTTTGCTGTAAAGCATAAAAATCTGAAATCCACTAAGAAGAGAACTTATTCCTGACCCCCAAGCTATCCATTAACTACATCCACATCACAAATCCCCCAAGAGTACTAATAATTTCTGAGCCACTAAGAACAAGTGGTTTTCAAAATAATCTTATATTTTTGTATTGAGTGAATGATGAGATATTTTCTTGATTAACTTCCTTATCACATCAAACATTTATTCATCTTCTCAAGAGGGGGTGACATGTAAGAGCTTTTAAAGTATATTCAGTAATTAAAGTTTCCTTCCTAGGAATTCAACTCCATATCTTCCTATTTAGCCTACTTCAGGGAACTCACCAAGAAATAAAGAGTCTGGTATACGACACAGGTCTTAGGAGTCTGGGAAGTGTATCTTTGAATCTTGGTTCTGCCACTTACTTTACAGCCCCTGGGCTAGCTGTCATCTGTCTGCTGGGATTAATTTTAGGTGAGATACCAGGCATATATTACATACTCAATGGTAGTGACTCTTTATAATGCTTTACATACATTCCACTTTCTTGCCATTGATCTGCTTTAGAAAGTGCAAACCACTTTCCCTCTGTTTTTCATCTAATTCCCCGTATATGTTCTTCTCATAAGGAACTAGTACTTTAAAATCAGGCCCATCAAAGGCCAGTGTTTAGAATGATGTGAAACAGTGGAATAAATTAAGCATTGCCAGAGTAATGTAGGCACACGTCAGTGAACACAGACCACTGAGAAAACCCAGGTTTGAGGGCTGACTCTGCCACTTGCTTGGCTCATATTCCGTCAAATGGCAACAACTGGATTGATTTACATGGTTGCTTAGAACAGTGGTCTCCAAGTATTTTTGACTATACAATCTATCAGAAAAATTCTTGGGACACATATACTCCCATCTGGATATAGTTATTTAAGTTGTTCTACTTTGCTAATACAGTATGTATATTATAAAATATATACAAAAATGAGATAAAGTCATAAACAGAATTCCATATCTCCAATAAATTTTTAAAATTCTAATTTCTTCTCTTATCCCTAGTGGCTTATCTTGCCAAACTCATTTGGAAACCATGAAGGTGAAGGTGAAGTAGCTCAGTCGTGTCCGACTCTTTGCGACCCCATGGACTGTAACCTACCAGGCTTCTCCATCCATGGGATTCTCCAGGCAAGAATACTGGAGTGGGTTGCCATTTCCTTCTCCAGGGGATCTTCCCGACCCAGGGATCGAACCTGGGTCTCCCACATTGGAGGCAGACACTTTAACCTCTGAGTTCAGATTACTGGATGAATTGATATTCATGAAAATGTAAACCTGTAAAGTGCTGTAAAATGTAAAGTACTGTTTAAGTGTTATATGACAATGACCAAAATGGTACATAATAATAGCCCACCATTATGATGGCTCATGGTAAAGAATCATCTGCCAGTGCAGGAGATGTGAGTTCCATCCCTGGATCTGGAAGATTCCTTGGAGAAGGAAATAGCAACCCACTCCAGTACTCTTACCTGGGAAATCCTGTGGACAGAGGAGCCTGGCAGGCTACAGTCCATGAGGTGGCAAAAACAGGCAGACATGTCTTAGCAACTAAACAACAACAGCATAATGATTACTATATGCCAGACTTATTATTAGTTTCCCCATTTTACAAAGAAGGAAAGGAAGACACAGAGACATGAAGGAATAAGTTCTAGGTCACAAAGCAAGTATGTTGCAAGAATGGGATTAGATCCAGGGACTGTCGGACTCTGAAGCCAGTGCTCTAAGCATCTCTCAGAGATCAGGGTCCTGTGGGATGTCCCTGGAGACCAAGACAAGGGTAGCTGAAGGTTAGATTTTGCAGCTATTTGCCACGCAGGCACAAAGCCCAAGTTTCCACAGTACACAGTCTATTCAGAGGCCTGTCTCTTTCCCAGGGCTTGTCTTCATGCCAGGAACAACCCAGCTGACAGCAAAAGATATCCTCTATCGGCTGCGTGCATCCAAGGCCAAGTGCATTATGGCCAGTGAGGAGGTGATCCCAGCAGTGGAATCCATTGTGTCCGAGTGTCCGGACTTGAAGACCAAACTCCTGGTGTCTCCACGCAGCCAGAATGGGTGGCTCAGCTTCCCAGAGTTATTTCAGTGAGTATTTTCCCCACATCACTTGCAGTGCCAGCAATAACACCAGTCACAACTACATCTCAGAGTCTCCTAGCCTCCAAGGACTCTTGCATACTATGGGTTAATCCAGGCTCCTTCTCAGGAAAAAATCACCTGATAAAAACGTTTTAAGGACAGAGAAAGAGCTGTAGCTCTGCTTCCATTTCCCTCCTTTTTACCAGGGCCTGAGATGAGTGTCCGACCTGACTTAACACTTGCCTAAGTCCTGGAGCACGTCTCCCACGACTCTCACTGCCTTAACTCTGGCCACCATTTTTTTTCCCTTAAATTGGTCTACCTCAGGGCTTTTGCACCTGCTGTTTTTTTCTATCTGGAATGCTCCTCCCCAGTCCTTTTCACAGCTGATGACTTCCTGTCAAATTTCAACTCAGATGTTTTATCCTCAGTGAGACTATCTCTGACCACCATGTCAAGAGTAGAGTTCCAAGCTAGTCTACCACATCATCCTGTTGTTTTCTTCATAGTACTCATCACTATCCAAATATCATATCCACTCATTTGTTCCTGTATTTACTATCTGTTTTTCTCCTCTGCAATTGACAAATGATGACCCATAGCTCAATTCTGGCATGGCACTCACTTTTATAAAGTTGTATTGGAACATGACCACACTCATTTCTGTACATATTGTCTAGAGTGGCTCTCATCTTATAAGAGCAGAGTTGGGTAGCTATAGCAGAGACTCTATGACCCTCAAAGCCGAAGATATTTATTATCTAGGTCTTTACAGAAAAAAAAAATTTCCATCCCTGTTCTAAACAGTAAGCTCCAAGAAGGCAAAGGCACTGTTTGTCTGTTTGACTGATCACTCTATTTCTAGTTCCTACCATTTAGTTGGGCCCTAAGAAATGCTTACTGAGAACTGAACAAAATAGCACACTTAACCTCAGTTTTCCTTGTATGTAGAATAGGGAGGTACATGTCTCAAGTGTTGTTTTGAGGATAAAATAAGCTAATAAGCAAGAAAGTGCTTCCTAAACTGTAAAAAAGGGAGTAAAATGTTTATTAAATGTATTATCCTTCAAAGAGCTGTTAAGTAGCTTATGTTTTTTTAAAAAATACTTTTGATTAGCCTATAAAAAGAAGACATATAAACTCTGTTGAGTAAAGGTAGTTTCCATTGCTGGAGTAAAATTTTTACTAGTAATCAAAACTAAACCGTGTTGGTCAAACCCAAAATGTTTGCCACAGCTATGCCAGAGAATGCTGTTTGTGTCTTTCATAAACTGAATACCTCTGGATAAGTCAAGTAACATCTCTAAAACTCTGTATCTTATCCTTAAAATAAGGATAGTATAGTATCTACCCCAAAGAGTTGTATAAAAATCAAATGTGATGAAGCATGTGAAGTTTTTAGCATAATGCTTGGCACAGAGTAATCACTCTGTAACATTTATAGTAATTATAATTATTATTAGTCTCAAGTTAACAAAGCCATTCAGCAGTGCAGTAATTCCCTAAGATAGTGTTATTCAATGGAATATTCATATTCCTCAGTAAAGGTAAAGGGAATCCTCACTTCAAACCAACAACTTTGGAGTGTCATAACTTGACAACCGGCATGGATTATTTCTCTGAAAGCTAAGGAAAAGAAAACCATTAATTGCGAACAACCGGCTGTTCTCTCAGAAAACCACACACAGCCATATTTAGGACTATTTCCTTTGGTTAGAGTCAATCTTCTGGGAGTTCACTTTAAGGCTTCTCACTCTACTTTTGTCTCCTGTGGGTAGACGTTCATGAACATGTTCCAGAATATTATATTAGAATGGGGAAACAGTTAAAATTATGGGCCTGACTGATATTTCTCTTTTCCTGTCCTAATAAAAAGGACCCTTCCCTTCAGCTCAAGACCCTGGATTCTGATCATAAGGAGCTTAAAACAGTGTTCCAGGAAGAAGAACTATATAAACAAAAGTATGGAGGCAAAGAAAATCCCAGAATGTGCAAAGAAAGGACTGCAAGCAGTTTGGGGTGGCTGGAAAAGGAAATATGAAGTCAGAGTGGAGGCCAGAAGAGCAAGCAGAGGCCAGACACTGGCCTCTCATATAGAGAGCTGACTCTTTGCAATCCCATAGACGATACAGTCCCTGGAATTCTGCAGGACAGAATACTGGAGTGGGTAGCCGTTCCCTTCTCCAGGGGATCTTATCAACCCAGGGATCAAACCCAGGTCTCCACATTGCAGGCATATTCTTTACCAGCTGAGCCATTAGGAAAGCCCAAGAATACTAGAGTTGGTAGACTATCCATTCTCCACTGAATCTTCCCAACCTAGGAATAGAACCAGGGTCTCCTACATTGCAGGGAGATTCTTTACCAGCTGAACCACCAGGGAAGCCCAAAGGTTGAACATGTATGCTAAATTTTTAACTTGACCCTATGAACAAGGGGTCTGGAGAGGGAAATGGCAACGCACTCCAGTATTCTTACCTAGAGAATTCCATGGACGGAGGAGCCTGGTGGGCTGTGGTCCATGGGGTCACAAAGAGTTGGACACAACTGAGAAACCAATACCAACATGAACAAGGGAAGCCAGTGAAGAGTTTTAAGAAGTGAAGTGTCAAGGTCAGTTTCCAGTTTTAAATAGATTGCTCTGGCAACTGCACAAAAAATAAATTTGAATAGAACCAAACTGGAATCAGAGAGACGATCTGAAAGGCTTATCTAGGGGAGCAATGGTGAGATTCTAAGTTCAAGCTCTGACGAGTAGTACTGAGAGAAGGAGGCATGCTAAAGAAAGAACTAGAAGGATTCGGAGACTTACTGGACATGAAGAATGAAGGCAGGAATCTTCTACTTTTTAACTCGGATGCCTTAGTGGGTGGGATACTATCAGCTGACTGCTGCTGCTAAGTCACTTCAGTCGTGTCCGACTCTGTGTGACCCCATAGACAGCAGCCCACCAGGCTCCCCCGTCCCTGGGATTCTCCAGGCAAGAACACTGGAGTGGGTTGCCATTTCCTTCTCCAACTACCAGCTGGAGAAAGAGTTTAAAGTTGTGTGCTCAGTCGCACAGTCATGTCACACTCTTTGAGACCCCACAGACTGTAGCTTGCCAGGCTCCTCTGGCCATGGGGATTCTCTAGGCAAGAATACTGGAGTGGGTTGCCATGCCCTCCTCCAGGGATCTTCCCAACCCAGGGATCGAACGCAGGAGTCGAACCCAGGTCTCCCACACTGCAAGCAGATTCTTTACTGTCTGAGCCACCGGATAGAGGGGACTAAGAACAAACAAATTTGTAGCAAGCGGTAGATATTTGAGTCTCAGGTTCAAGGAGGTAAGGATATAAATCTGAAATCATCAGCATATAATCAGTTCCAAAAAACTGATTATATATATAACTCAGGTATGCAAAGAAAGACACAAGTCATACAGTGGAAACACTGCTTGAAAATCTACTTGTCACTCACAAATTATAATGTTTCTTTTTTAAGAAAATCAAAAGCTTTATATCAAAAGTTTTACATACTAGATTAAGAAACATTCAAAGATGAGTTGGGAATTTTTGGTTTGTTTTTGTTTGCTTGTTTGTATCAGATATTGTGATGACATTCCCCTTTCTCCAGTGCAACACATGCCAGTTTCACCATATATTTTACTGAAAAAGTCAATACAATTGAATGATCTATTTTTATTTGGGGAGGGGGCACAAGGGGTGGGATAGACAAGTTACCAAGAAAACCACATTAATATTTCATGAAACTATATTTGACAATATAGTGTGTGTTTATGTCATTAATCCTTACTGTTTTAAAATTTCAGTGGCAATCTTAATTTAATTAGGATGGATTAAAATGGCATCCTCAATTCTGTTTCCTTCAACCTGAGATATTAAAAAGATTATATGTGAGTTTCAAAAATTCATAGGTGTTCTCAGTTCAGTTCAGTTCAGTCGCTCAGTCATGTCCGACTCTTTGCGACCCCATGAATTGCAGCACGCCAGGCCTCCCTGTCCATCACCAACACCCAGAGTTCACCCAAACTCATGTGCATCGAGTCAGTGATGCCATCCAGCCATCTCATCCTCTGTCATCCCTTTCTCCTCCTGCCCCCAATCCCTTCCAGCATCAGAGTCCTTTCCAATGAGTCAACGCTTCGCATGAGGTGGCCAAAGTATTGGAGTTTCAGCTTTAGCATTAGTCCTTCCAAAGAACACCCAGGACTGATCTCCTTTAGAATGGACTGGTTGGATCTCCTTGCAGACCAAGGGACTCTCAAGAACTGGGTATCAAATACTGAGTAACAAACCAACTCAAAAGTTAGTGATATAAAAACAATTATTTTATTTGCTCAAGATTCTGTGGGTTGGAAATTCATGTAGGTCTCAGCAGAAGCAATTTATCTCTGCTCCACATCAGCTTGACTGGAGCTGGAGGATCCAAGTGGGTTCACTCATAAGTCTGAGACTTTGGTGTTAGCTAAACATTTCTCTTCTCCCACACATGCCCTGTCTCTCCAGCAGGACAGTCTGAACATTTTTATGTGGTGGCTGTGTTTCAGTGAAAAGTGAAACTACAAAGCCTTTGTGGCTTAGGCTGAGAAGTTGCACAACTTCTGTCATGTTCTGTTGGTCAAAGCAAATCTTAAGACCAGCCCAGATTCAAGAAGAGAGGACACAGCCTCCATCCCTCAGTGAGGCATGCCTGGGTAGAAGGAATTGTTGGGGCTGTCTATGCAGACAATATTACGCAGATATTATTATCAGTTAAAATGCTCTTAGCTTTAGCAATAGAAGGCCCAAGTAAGCATGGCTTAAACAATACAAATTTATTATATTACAAATAAGAAGTACAGAGGTAAAATGGAATGAGAGTTGGTTAATTCAGTGTTTTTTTGAAGATAGCATGGACCTAAATTCATTCATCTTTCCATCATGCCATCCTCAGTATGGATGATAATCCCTCTTGTGATTCCAACATGGCTAGGCTAGTTCCAGGCATCAAGTACTCTTGCAACAATATCCAAAGGTCAAAAAGCAAGATGAATGGGGTAGGGAGAGGCAGTATTCCTCCCTCGTCACTCTTTAGAACAAGGAAACATGTCTCATAAAGCCTTTAAATCCCTTTGACATAATTGCATCATATGCCCATTCCTAACTCAGTAACTCAGAGAAGGCAATGGCACCCCACTCCAGTACTCTTGCCTGGAAAATCCCATGGGTGGAGGAGCCTGGTAGGCCGCAGTCCACGGGGTTGCGAAGAATCGGACACAACTGAGCCACTTCACTTTCACTTTTCACTTTCATGCGTTGGAGAAGGAAATGGCAACCCACTCCAGTGTTCTTGCCTGGAGAATCCCAGGGACGGAGGAGCCTGGTGGGCTGCCGTCTATGGGGTTGCACAGAGTCAGACACTGAAGTGACTTAGCAGCAGCAGCAGCAGCAGCAACTCAGTAACTACTAAGGGAAGAAATTACCATGATTGGCTTAAGCTAATCAAGATTCACCACCCACCCACCCCATAGGTATATAGAAAACAGCCTCCCCTGAAGCACATGATTGCCTAATACTAGAACAAAATCAGAGTTTCATCAATTTCAAGGAAGAAAAATAGGATGCTATACATGTCTGCCAGCAATATTGAAGATATCGAATAAAAACAATTAAAAAGTTTAATTCAAATACCAAAAGATCTTCCTATAAATCTTAATAACAATTTACAAAGATTCAATACTTATTTTATGAATTAAAAACATGCTTAGGGGAAAATGTTAAAATAAATGAAATAATATCCTTTTGTTATTGATATTGAAAGTTATCTTGGCTATTTATAGGGAGATGGGAGCTTAGAAATAAGAGACAGGGGAATCGCCAGGTGGTCTAGTGGTTAAGTACTTAAGTTTTTATGCCCTCATTTCCAAAGGTACAGGCCCAATCTTTGGATGTAGAGCTAAGACCCCACAAGACATGCAGCACAGCTGCGAAGTCCCTGTAAGTCTTCTTGAGAAGTTTCTCTCAGGGAGGCTTTGGATTACGTTCTGATGTCAAGAAGGCATATGTAGCAAAGCAAAAGAAGTATCAGAGTTAAACTGTCCTGCCATGTTCGGTCTTCATCTTGGGGCCCATACTTTACAGAACTGCCTCTGCAGAGCACAGCTGTGTGGAGACAGGAAGTCAAGAACCAATGGCCATTTATTTCACCAGTGGGACCACAGGCTCTCCCAAGATGGCCCAACACTCTCAGAGCAGCCTGGGAATTGGGTATACCCTCTGTGGAAGGTAAGGAGGAAAACTGTTTTTGTTTTTTTTAAATCATCCCCTGAGCTGCCAGCACGAATATCCAATTGCCTAGTTGGCATCTCCACTGGTTGGATGGCTATTAGCTATCCCAATGAAACATCTACAAAATAGAACTCTCAATGTCTTAATTCAGGAAATTGTACCATCTAACCAACTGGTCAAGCAAGAACTTAGGAACTGACCTTGATTCAGTCCCCACAACAGCATGTCTGGCTCCTTCTCCTTTTGGCCAAGTTATATCCAATTGCCTAGTTGGCATCTCCACTGGTTGGATGGCTATTAGCTATCCCAATGAAACATCTACAAAATAGAACTCTCAATGTCTTAATTCAGGAAATTGTACCATCTAACCAATTGGTCAAGCAAGAACTTAGGAACTGACCTTGATTCAGTCCCCACAACAGCATGTCTGGCTCCTTCTCCTTTTGGCCAAGTAATTTGCCCACCCAGAAAGGCCTTCCAAGACTTCCTAAAACTATCACATTATCCTATTTCATTTTCCTCGTAGCACTTATCACTATTTGAAATTATGATATTTACTTATATACTCATTCACTATCTATCTCCCTAAAACAAGGGCAGAAATCTGGTCTTCCTTGCCCTCTGCTATAGAACAGTGTCTATTATATAATATTTGCTCAGTAAATAGTTGTCATCTCAGTGGACAAACTCGGAAAACCATGCCAAACCCAGACTCCCACTCTACTCTCAGACTACCTAAGATTCTAAAAAGTCCTCTAACAAGCATGAGAGGTAATGCCGCTCATCCAGCCTTGGGGCTTCTTTCGACCCTTCTCCATAGCCATTGAGGTTCCAAGGCAAGGCTGTTCCTTAAGGACACAAATTTGTTTACTTTCCTGTTTCTTTGTTTTATTTCAGCTTGGTCTGTATTGTTGCTTCCCCATATCACTTAGGTATTGGCTAGACCTGAAGTCCACAGATATCATATGGAACATGTCTGACACTGGCTGGATCAAGGCTGCCATTGGCAGTGTGTTTTCCTCCTGGCTTCAAGGAGCCTGTGTCTTTGTACATCGGATGGCCCAGTTTGACACCGATACTTTCCTGGATGTAAGTCTCTACTTCAAATTACATATGGTTTTCTAAATTACATATAGGTTTCTCTCATCTTTCCCAAAACCATAGAGACATGACTCCTCAGAATGCAGGACTTCCTGGGCATATGAAAATCATTTCTTTTTTAAGAAGTAAAGTCTCCAGAGACTTGGTTTTAAAATGTATTTAACAGAGTGAAGAAGGAACACCCACAACGCTCTTAAGCATAAGAACCCCTCTTGTGCTTCAAACTGTTCAGGATTTGCTAGTATCACTAAATCAGTGGCCACCTGAGAGTCTGGTTCTAAATATCAGATTAACTCAGTTCAGTTCAGTTCAATTCAGTTCAATTGCTCAGTCGTGTCCAACTGCCTGAGAGTCTGGTTCTAAAATAACAGATTAAGTCTCAAGTCTAAATAAATCTTTGGTTTCTGTTTCAGTGAAACAAAGACAATAGTTGATAAATCCGAACTCCTGTGTAGAGGAGATTGAAGGTGGTATCACCTTTCTCCCAGAGTAGCCCCTTTCATTCTCCCTTCACCGTGTGCTTCTCACTTTGCTAATTCTCAGAACCCAATATTCTTTTTGAAATCAGGCACATCCATCCTTCTTAACCAGCAACAGCTAGAATGAGATATCGGATGGCTCCAGTTTCTTTAGCCTTTAGAAAACTGTGATTCAAGGCCAATTATTTTTCAACCCCATGAATGATCAATCAAGTTTAACAAAATACTTATTATTAAAAACACCACACCTGTGTGTGACTAAAAGCTATGCTCACCCTGTTAGTTTGCCAACTGGTTTGACGAGATGGTTTGTGAGTTTTCACAGAAATTTAGAGTAACATAAGAACTTGGGTCTCTACATCAGATTTGCAAAGTGACTTGAAATAGATAAGTTAATTTTACAGTTTTAAAACCAACATTTATAAAATAAGAATATTTTATTATTTACAAAATATTCTCTTTCATGAAGTATTAAATGTATTATAATATGTAAATAGAAATATTTAACAATATATTAATATAACATCACATATAATTATATATAACATTATTAGTATTCTTATTTAGTATATTCAATGAGACAAATGAGAATAAATATTAAAATAAAATATTCTTTTTATAAAATATTGAATGTGTAAGATTTAAATATCTTATATGTCATTGACAAATTATATATTAATATAATATTGATATATATGTTTCATGCAATATTAAATACAAATATTAAAATTATTCTCATTCAGTTGCTAAATTGTGTCTGAACCTTTGCTACCACACTGACCGCAGCATATCAGGCTTCCCTGTCCTCCACTATCTCCCAGAGTTTGCTCAAACTCATGTCCATTGAGTCAGTCATACTCTCTAACCATCTCATCCTATGACACCCTTTTCTCCTTTTGCCTTCCATCTTTCCCAGCATTGAGGTCTTTTCCAATGAGTTTTCTCTTCACATCAAACGGCCAAAGTATTGGCATTTGAGCTTTAGCATCAGTCCTCCCAGTGAAAATTCAAGGTTGATTTCCTTTAAGTGTGACTGGTTTGATCTGTTTGCTGTCCAAGGGACTCTCAAGATTCCACAATTTGAAAGCATCAGTTTTTCAGCACTCAGCCTTTTATATGGTCCAACTCTCAGATCCGTACATGACTACTGGGAAAACCATAGATTTGACTAAATGGACCTTTGTCAGCAAAGTGATATCTTTGCTTTTTTTAATACATTGTCTAGGTTTGTCATAGCTTTCCTTCCAAGAAGCAAGTGTCTTTTAATTTCATGGCTGCAATCACCATCCACAGTGATTTTGGAGCCCAAGAAAATAAAGTCTTTCACTGTTTTCATTGTTTCCCCATCTATTTGCCATGAAGTGATGGGACCAGATGCCATGATCTTAGTTTTTTTAATGTTGAGTTTTAGGCAAGCTTTTTCACACTCCTCTTTCACTCTCATCACTCTCATCTTTAGCTTCTTTTGCTTTCTGCTGTTAGAGTGGTATTATCTGTATATCTGAGGTTATTGGTATTTTTCCATGAGATGATCGCATGTCAATGAAAGAAAAGAGGAGGTTGTACACATCAGCTCCAGTCATTGCCTTTAATTAACCACTGCTGATATTTTGTCTTTCTCCATCATCCAGACGCTTACCACTTATCCCATCACAACCCTCTGCAGTGCTCCCACCGTGTACCGGATGCTTGTGCAAAAAGACCTTAAGAGGTATTTGGGCAGAAATCTCCATTTGAACCAACTGGAGTGGGTTGCCATTTCCTTCTCTAATGCATGAAAGTGAAAAGTGAAAGTGAAGTCGCTCAGTCGTATCTGACTCTTAGCGACCCCATGGACTGCAGCCTACCAGGCTCCCCCATCCATGCGATTTTCCAGGCAAGAGTACTGGAGTGGGGTGCCACTGCCCTATATTTATACTGCCTTGAAGTTAATAAAGTCTTATGACTTAAAGCTTATATTCAACTTAGCCAAATCACCTGAACGTTAGGTGAAGTTGCAAAGTACATTTATTTAACTAACATGAATTTAATACATAAAGAGAGAGAAAGGAAGAAACAATTTAAGTCATTACAGTCACCTGCTTCTCCCCTAAACCTGGATCCTTCAAGGACAAAACAAACAGAAAAAAGGCGTCCTTTGTTCCCCCGAGGTGTGGATGTCTAGGAGGGAGATAGCTATGAGAAACAATAAAGGAAACATGAATCTTCCCTTTCGTAATCAACTCCTTGTGGCCCTCAGAATGTGAACATCTTGCTCACATTTTAAGATTAATTCAAGGACTTCTATTCTGAATAGGCACAATTCATATTCTACCAAACCCTCCCTCCCATTATGGACCTCACTGTGTTAGAATTGAGCTGTTCCAAGCTTTCTCACCTGAACTTGGTTGGACAATTGAGTAGTAAGCCACTGGTTAAAAGCTCACGCTACAGAGTCAAACAGGCGAGACTCTGCTTCTAATAGTGGATTGCAATCACTCAAGAGGACCTTGCTAAGTTTCCCTTAACTCCATCCATAAGAGGTATTTAAGAGCCACCTCACGGATTGTGGTAAGAATTCAACAACAGCAGCATGTTTGGTGAATGAGATACTTGACAAGTGATAAGTGTAGAGTACAGATTATTCAACTCTGCTCTTTATCATTTGGGAGGGCTTGGGCAAGTTCTTTAACTTTTTTCAACCTCAATGTTTTCATCTGTAAAACAGAGTTTGTGAAGATTATGAGAGTGCTCCACAAGCCCTTATAAAATCATAAATGTTCAATTAATATTAGCTGCCATATTTCTTTGCTCTTAATAAGTGCTTAATATCATTATTAGCATTTTCTCCAAAATTTCCCTTCTTGAATAACCTGCTAAAATGTAAACTCCACCAAGAAACTGTTTTAATCATAACATACCCCATGTGCCTAGAACAACGTCTGACAAGAGTAGTTGTGCAACAAATATTATCTGAATGAACTTTCCTAAGACTTGCCCTTCCTCACTCTTTGCTTGTTTCCAATGTCCTAGTTATCTGGCAATGAAAGCCACTCACGTTTTGCTCCCCAAAGACACCAGTGAAACTCTCTCTCTAGATATAAATTCAAGAAGCTGCGGCATTGCTTGACAGGAGGAGAGCCACTCAATCCAGAGGTGCTGGAACAGTGGAAAGTGCAAACTGGATTGGAGCTGTATGAGGGCTATGGACAGACAGAAGTGGTATGTTTAATGGACAAAGCTTAGCCTTTCAACCCCAGGACTGTCAACTCAGCCCCTGAAGTGTTCCCATCATGCTCTAAATTGTGATGGTATTTCCTAAAACTTCTAAATTGCCCGACTAGGTTTGACTGAAGGGGAATTATTATTCTTGGCTTTCCTGCCTCCTTCTCACACAGGCTAAGTCTCAGAGGTGTTAGAGATTGAAGAGGTTCAAAATTGAATAGCTCATCTTTCCAATGCACTGGAAAGGACCTCAGAGAGTCCCAGTGGGGCTTAATAGAACTTAAGGTGCACTTAATGGTACTCAGCCAAAAAGAGTGATTTTCAAGTATAGTCCCCAAACCAGCAGTATCAGTAGCACCCATGAATTTGGTAGAAATACAGATTCTAATACCCCGGCCTCTCCCTGACCTATGAATAAGAAACTGGGATGGAGCCCCAGCAATGTGTTTTAACTGATATATATTCAAGTTTGAGAACTACTAGTCTCAAACAATATATTTTGGAAGATGAGCTTGAATACTTGAAAAATCAGTCAAAACTGGGTCTTGGATTTCATTGTTATATTAATAGCTACATTGTTATGATATATTAATAGCTACAGAAAATGAATTTTACATAGTGACATAAAATATATTCTCGTAATAGGGAATAATTTGTGCCAATCAGAAAGGACAAGAAATTAAACCAGGCTCAATGGGGAAAGGAGTGCTACCCTACAATGTCCAGGTGGGTAATACCCAACTGGGTCAACAGAGAAGAGAGACGATTTCAGATTTCTGCTATTTGTCACACAACTATTACTAACTCATTTTCATTTTGTGAAAAGAGTTTTAGGTACCTAAATTGTTTCTTTCATTCTAGATTATAGATGAAAATGGCAACATCCTACCACCTGGAAAAGAAGGGGAAATTGCCCTCAGGCTAACATCTACACGACCCTTCTGTTTCTTCTCTGAATATGTGGTATAAGAATGTAGAACTTTAATAGGCTTTAATAGAAAAGGTAGTATAATAGGAAGTTATATAGACTTGGGTCCAAATTTCATATCCCACATGTTTTGCTATGTAACCTTGGACAAGTCACAAAATCCAAGTCTATTTCATCAGCTGTAAAATGAAAAAATATATATATTATCTCTCTCCTAAGGATTTTGTAAAGATTAAACTCTATGTGAAAGAAACCAGCTACTTTGGTTGTCCTCAGAAAGGACACCTGGATAGGCTTTAGGGGGTGAGGGGAGGTAGATATGTGGTGCATACATAATATTTTTTATTATACTCTTGTATTCTTTTGTATTCTTTACCAGGAACTACCTTAAAAATTTTTTTTTATAAATAGGATATGAAATGTACTAGTCACTTCATGGGTGCCATACCCCTTCTTCTATTCTGCTAAAACTAATCCCCAGTGTCATGTTTAATCCACAGGACAATCCAGAGAAAACTGCTGCCACCATAAGAGGGAATTTTTACGTCACTGGAGACAGAGGAGTGATGGACAGTGATGGTTATTTCTGGTTTGTTGGCAGAGCTGATGATGTCATCATATCCTCTGGGTATGCACATTTGGTACTTTTAGAAAGTCACAGTTTACCAGGGAAATCTTCTACTTAGGTGTAGATATCAAAGGTTTCTTTTCCCCTTCTAGGTACCGTATTGGGCCATTTGAAGTGGAGAGTGCACTAATTGAGCACCCAGCGGTTGTTGAATCAGCTGTTGTCAGCAGTCCAGATCCAGTCAGAGGAGAGGTAGTATGAATGTCACTAATTAAAGTGGCAATCTTGTATTTTCAAGGTGCCCATCTAACCACTTTAAAGAATGAATCAAAAGTAGTCATGTAATACTCATTATGAGACATACACACAGCAATATGTACTAGGCAATCAACTTTACAAGTGAGTTGTGTACCAAAGGGAATGTTTTAAGATTCTTTTAGTAGCAAATGACAGAAACTCAACTCAAACTGACTTATATTTCTTAAAAAAAAAAAAAAGAATCTATTGGCTCACACATCCAAGGGTCCATGTGATGTTAGCAAAACTTAGTCTGTCTCTGTTTCTTGCTCTGCTGTTCCTTATGTTGGCACTATTTGGGCAGATTCTTCCCACCTGATGATAACAAACTCCAGATATACTTAACAAATTACATCTTAACAACCCCAGGAAAGGAGACAGCTTTTTGCTGTCTTTGCAAAGACTCTTTGCTGTCTGGCTCGACCTGGATCATATGCCAGTCATTTGACATAGGAGTTAGTGTCAACCCCATCAGAGAGGTAAAGTAATCCTTCATAGGCAAATCAGGGTGCTGTTACTGAAAAGGGAAGATCAGATACTACACAAGCAAAAGCAGATTTTACTATATGTATGATTGTTGTGAAATTCAGACTATACTTTCTCACAGAAACAGTGCAAATAAGAGATTGTGACCAAGTTCCCAAACAAATCCCACAATCCTAATTAGGACCCAATGAAAGGGACTGCAGGGAATGACAAAAGTAGCCTTAGTTTTTGAAGTTCAGTTACTCAGTTGTGTCTGACTCTTTGGGACCCCATGGACTGCAGCACGCCAGGTTTCCCTGTTCTTCACTATCTCCGAGAGTTTGCTCAAAATCAGATCCACTGAGTCAACGATGCCATCCAACCATCTCACTCTCTGTTGCCCCCTTCTCCTCCTGCCTTCAATCTTTCCCAGCATCAGGGTCTTTTCCAGTAAAAAGAGTGATTTTCAAGTATAGTCCCCAAACCAGCAGTATCAGTAGCACCCATGAATTTGGTAGAAATACAGATTCTAATACCCCGGCCTCTCCCTGACCTATGAATAAGAAACTGGGATGGAGCCCCAGCAATGTGTTTTAACTGATATATATTCAAGTTTGAGAACTACTAGTCTCAAACAATATATTTTGGAAGATGAGCTTGAATACTTGAAAAATCAGTCAAAACTGGGTCTTGGATTTCATTGTTATATTAATAGCTACATTGTTATGATATATTAATAGCTACAGAAAATGAATTTTACATAGTGACATAAAATATATTCTCGTAATAGGGAATAATTTGTGCCAATCAGAAAGGACAAGAAATTAAACCAGGCTCAATGGGGAAAGGAGTGCTACCCTACAATGTCCAGGTGGGTAATACCCAACTGGGTCAACAGAGAAGAGAGACGATTTCAGATTTCTGCTATTTGTCACACAACTATTACTAACTCATTTTCATTTTGTGAAAAGAGTTTTAGGTACCTAAATTGTTTCTTTCATTCTAGATTATAGATGAAAATGGCAACATCCTACCACCTGGAAAAGAAGGGGAAATTGCCCTCAGGCTAACATCTACACGACCCTTCTGTTTCTTCTCTGAATATGTGGTATAAGAATGTAGAACTTTAATAGGCTTTAATAGAAAAGGTAGTATAATAGGAAGTTATATAGACTTGGGTCCAAATTTCATATCCCACATGTTTTGCTATGTAACCTTGGACAAGTCACAAAATCCAAGTCTATTTCATCAGCTGTAAAATGAAAAAATATATATATTATCTCTCTCCTAAGGATTTTGTAAAGATTAAACTCTATGTGAAAGAAACCAGCTACTTTGGTTGTCCTCAGAAAGGACACCTGGATAGGCTTTAGGGGGTGAGGGGAGGTAGATATGTGGTGCATACATAATATTTTTTATTATACTCTTGTATTCTTTTGTATTCTTTACCAGGAACTACCTTAAAAATTTTTTTTTATAAATAGGATATGAAATGTACTAGTCACTTCATGGGTGCCATACCCCTTCTTCTATTCTGCTAAAACTAATCCCCAGTGTCATGTTTAATCCACAGGACAATCCAGAGAAAACTGCTGCCACCATAAGAGGGAATTTTTACGTCACTGGAGACAGAGGAGTGATGGACAGTGATGGTTATTTCTGGTTTGTTGGCAGAGCTGATGATGTCATCATATCCTCTGGGTATGCACATTTGGTACTTTTAGAAAGTCACAGTTTACCAGGGAAATCTTCTACTTAGGTGTAGATATCAAAGGTTTCTTTTCCCCTTCTAGGTACCGTATTGGGCCATTTGAAGTGGAGAGTGCACTAATTGAGCACCCAGCGGTTGTTGAATCAGCTGTTGTCAGCAGTCCAGATCCAGTCAGAGGAGAGGTAGTATGAATGTCACTAATTAAAGTGGCAATCTTGTATTTTCAAGGTGCCCATCTAACCACTTTAAAGAATGAATCAAAAGTAGTCATGTAATACTCATTATGAGACATACACACAGCAATATGTACTAGGCAATCAACTTTACAAGTGAGTTGTGTACCAAAGGGAATGTTTTAAGATTCTTTTAGTAGCAAATGACAGAAACTCAACTCAAACTGACTTATATTTCTTAAAAAAAAAAAAAAAGAATCTATTGGCTCACACATCCAAGGGTCCATGTGATGTTAGCAAAACTTAGTCTGTCTCTGTTTCTTGCTCTGCTGTTCCTTATGTTGGCACTATTTGGGCAGATTCTTCCCACCTGATGATAACAAACTCCAGATATACTTAACAAATTACATCTTAACAACCCCAGGAAAGGAGACAGCTTTTTGCTGTCTTTGCAAAGACTCTTTGCTGTCTGGCTCGACCTGGATCATATGCCAGTCATTTGACATAGGAGTTAGTGTCAACCCCATCAGAGAGGTAAAGTAATCCTTCATAGGCAAATCAGGGTGCTGTTACTGAAAAGGGAAGATCAGATACTACACAAGCAAAAGCAGATTTTACTATATGTATGATTGTTGTGAAATTCAGACTATACTTTCTCACAGAAACAGTGCAAATAAGAGATTGTGACCAAGTTCCCAAACAAATCCCACAATCCTAATTAGGACCCAATGAAAGGGACTGCAGGGAATGACAAAAGTAGCCTTAGTTTTTGAAGTTCAGTTACTCAGTTGTGTCTGACTCTTTGGGACCCCATGGACTGCAGCACGCCAGGTTTCCCTGTTCTTCACTATCTCCGAGAGTTTGCTCAAAATCAGATCCACTGAGTCAACGATGCCATCCAACCATCTCACTCTCTGTTGCCCCCTTCTCCTCCTGCCTTCAATCTTTCCCAGCATCAGGGTCTTTTCCAGTGAGCTGGTTCTTCCCATCAGGTGGCCAAAGTATTGGAGCTTCAGCTTCAGCATCAGTCCTTCCAATGAATATTCAGTGTTGATACCTTTTAGGATGACTGGTTTGATCTTGTTGCTGTCCAAGGGACTCTCAACAGTCCTCTCCAGCTCCACAATTTGAAAACATCAGTTTTTTAGTGCTCAGCTTTTTATATGGTCCAACTTTCACATCCATACATGAGTACTGGAAAAACCATATTTTTGACTATATGGACCTTTATTGGCAAAGTGATGTCTTTGCTTTTTAATGTTGTCTGGGTTTGTCATAGCGTTCCTTCCAAGAAGCAAATGTCTTTTAATTTCATGGCTGCAGTCACTATCCACAGTGATTTTGGAGCCCAAGAAAATAAAGTCTTTCATTGTTTCCATTGTTTCCCCATCTATTTGTCATAAGTGATGGGACCAAATGCTGTGATCTTAGTTTTTTGAATGCTAAGTTTCAAGCCAGCTTTCCCACTCTTCTCTTTCATCTTCATCAAGAAGCTCTTTAGCTCCTCTTTGCTTTTTGCCATTAGAGTAGTGTCATCTGCATATCTAGGGTTATTAATATTTCTCCTGGCAATACTGATTCCAGCTTGAGCTTCATCCAGCCTGGCATTTCCCATAATGCACTCTGCATATGTTAAATAAGCAGGGTACAGCCTTTATAGACTCCTTTCCCAATTTGGAACCAGTCCATTGCTCCATGTCTGGTTCTAACTGTTGTTTACTGACCTACATACAGGTTCTCAAGTGGCAGGTAAGGTAGTCCAGTATACCCATCTTTTTAAAAAATTTTCCACAGCTCAGTTATGTCCAACTCTTTTTGACCCCATAGACTGTAGCCCACCAGGCTCCTCTGTCCATGGAATTCTCCAGCCAAGAATACTGGAGTAGGTTGCCATTTTCTTCTCCAGGGGATCTTCCTGACCCAGAGATCAAACCCAGGTCTCCTGCATTGCAGGCAGATTCTTTACCATCTGAGCCACCAGGGAAGCTCCAGCCTTAGTTCTAGGAGGAAGTCAAATAGTATGGAAGAGAGAACTTTCTTTTCTTCATTGAAGTTTCCTATATACTCTATGTCAAAATTTCAAAAACACTATGCTTATCAGCATTCTCCCATATCTCTCTCTGTATTCCTGACTCAAATTATACGTGACCCTCTGTGGATTTCATACTCATACCTCCAGTATCACCTCCATGATCAATGGATCCTGTTGTCCAAAACACTTTTCTCCTGTCACCAAATTCTCCTTCTCTCAATATAACTAACTTATTTCAGCTAAATATCAGAAGTAAACATGAATTAGAATCAATGTATGAATTAATAATTTATATTCACCTCAGTAATTATCTAGTTAGTGGGTTCTAAATAGTATTACAAAGAGAAGCAAAAAATATCAGGCAAGAAAGACTTTTTATAGTAGATCAGTCCTCTTTGAGTCTATCTCTCAACACACACATTTTCTCCATCAGGCCTCCTCAAAACCCTCTTAAAACACATATTCTCTAAACCTCCAATAATCCTCTACTACTTCTTAAGTATGATGGAATAAGTGGCTACCTGTCAATCAAGGACTGCCTATTTAATAAACAGGATTAGTCTGGTTGAAATGTTAAATACTAGTGTGACATGAAAATAAAATGAAGCCTTTAGCTTTATTGAACCACTGCATTCCTCACTCTCTCAAACCATTTGTCTGGAATTAGATCTCAAAACCTCAGTATAGTTGTATTCAAGCTTTGTTCATAGGTGATCTCCAACATATGCATGCATTACTCAACCTACTATTAAGTATTGGTGTTCAGCATTGATTCCAAACTCTTTGATGTGTCTGAAAAAGAAATATATTGATATAAATTGATTTTTTTCCCCCTACAGGTAGTGAAAGCTTTTGTTGTTTTATCTGCACCCTTTAAATCATCCAACCCAGAGAAATTAACTCTTGAACTTCAGGATCATGTAAAAAAATCAACTGCACCTTACAAGTATCCAAGAAAGGCAAGTATTGTGCCCCAAAGTTAAATGTGTTACCAAATAAGTATCTAAACTAGTAAGTACATATATTAGCTTTTGTTGTTATAGTAACTCATTATACAAGTAGAAGACGCCTGTTTCAACTTTAGCTCTAAGAATTTTGCTTTAAAATACTTTATATTAGGATACTACAGATGTTTGAAGAACTAGAATCTTTGGTCATCTCTACAATACTAAGTAACGACTAAAGATCCTTATCAGACTAATCAGTCCCATTTCATATGAGGAAAAAAATAGTGGCCAATTGTTTTCAGAGACAGCACATGACTTATCTATCATAGTACTTTTGGGCCATTATACCTTTCTAAATTCAAAGCATGTGACTTTAAATATTAAGGGATCAAATTCAAGGGACAGAATTTCAAGGAAGAAAATATTATCCAAAGAAACTGGAGAATTTTTCCTGAAACGTTTTCCAAAGGAGAGGTTTAAGGACAATTCTATATAAAGACACACAGAGGGCACTACAATTTCCTTCTAGTCCTAGAATCCTATTAGTTGATATTGACTGATCCTCTACATGAGAATTCAGTTTCAATTGTCATCATTTCAGCTAAAAGGTAATTTCAACCTAAGCAATCTAATTTCCATTCAGTTCACTTAATCAGTGCCTAGTTTCTTTTCATAAACGTTTGAGGACATTTTAAAATACAGCAGTCATATCTTGAGGGAGAGCAAAAAGTATTTTACTGTCAAGTCAGGGCCCAAGTGGAAAATTGTATATACTCAAAATTATCTTTAAAAAAACCTCCCCAGAGGTTTCCAGGACCCAGTTCTTAAAAGGTCAAAAAAAATGAGAATTAACTTGATGTTTCTCTTTGCATTTAGCTGTGGCCTCCATCTCCCTGGGGAAGTAGAGACCTAGGTCTGGTTTGAATTAGAGGAAAGCAATAGAATAAAGGGACTGTCCTGTAAAGCCAATCAGCGTTAAAAACCAGCATGATGGAGCTCCACTGTCATCTTTATATATAAACAGAACAGTTTCTGGTGACCAAGATATTCAATTAGCTTCACACAACAGACACTGAAAGTCGACAGACAGTTGATCAGACACTTAAAGTCACATGCTTTACTAGTGAGGATAGTAAATGATCAAGTGTCTCATAATATGTTTTTCTGTTAACTAGGTGGAATTTGTTAAAGAACTCCCAAAGACAATCACTGGGAAAATCAAACGCAACGTTTTAAGAGATCATGAATGGGGTCGAACATAGCCTGACAAGAACACAGTGGCATTAAGCAGTTAACAGGACTGCTTTCTTTTAGTCCTTGCTTCCCAATAATTGAGTGACTACTCTCTCTCTTAAAATGTTTACGATCTTTCCTGGTTGAAATACTCTACTGAGTTTTTGTTTTGCACTTCGCCAAAAAATAAATAAGTAAAAATCTAAAAATACTTGGAAAGAAAATGATAATGACCAAACAACAAAGGCAATGATAAATGGCTTGTAGTGTTTAAAATAGGAGTCAAATGATTAATTAGAAAAGCATAATGGACAATGAATTTATCTTGTGCCTGATCTTTTCAAAATAAAGATTAGAACTATTCTAAGAGAAATGCTCAAGACACAATTTCTTCTACTTAAAATCTTTATATGCTACTAATTCTTTAAGGTGAATTAAAATACCACTCTTAAAGTAAGGACTCTAAAGAATTCAAAAGTCAATAAATAAACTTAATTAAGTACTGTACTATATACTTCATTTTGAAGCAAACTCGTATAATATATCTAACACTTGAATTAGACATAAATGCTTAAAAGTTTTTAATTATTGAAGAGAAACTAATATTTGTATCTTTACTTTTTGGACAACGCACATGACTTTTAATACATAATGACATAAAAATATTTTTTATGATTAAACTACTTTATAATTACAATTATAAACCAAGAGCTTTACTAAGAGGCAGAAAGAAAAAGTTGAGACAGAGAACACTAGTGTTTAGGGAACTAATTTTATTTTTCTGAAAACATTAGGGACTATCAAAAAAAAAGCTGAATACCTGGCCATATCAAAAGCAAAATACACGTAAAAACATTCAGAAATCATATTTAATCATAGAAATATGTTTTAAAATATCAAATTTAACACTTTCCTCCATAAAGCAAAACAAGTTTACTAAACCACAATACTGGAGTTTAACTAATTTTTAAAAATAAAAATTAAAAGAGAAAAAGTACTCCATTCCCACCCTGGAATCCCATCATATATAAAATAATATGCTCAAACGTTAGTGGAAATAAACAATAGGTAAACTTGAAAATAAATCTTTCAATGAATGAACTCAGATTCCAACAGAACACAGTGCTACCTTGTATTTGCAGACCTTTTGTCACACTTAGGCCTTACCAAATACAAATATAAAAGGGATTAAAACAAACTACTAAATCAAAATCTTTATGTAGAGTAGCAGCTTTCACAAAATAAAACGAACCTAGTTCCATACAATTGTATGCATATAGCCAATTTTATTCCCAGAGTCTTGCACTATCAAAATAAAGGTACCTTTGTCTTGGAAAAAGTCTGATGAAGGCATCAAAATCCTATTATTCACGTTCCTCCAATGATACTTAGAATGCTCTTATCATCCTTTCAAAATAACTTCAACTTATTAAGAGTTAACATTCTAAAAATACATAAGGACGTGCCAGTCTCATCTGCATTACAAGGTCCTTTCTATTCACATAGCATGGGTTGGCCTTTCATTCACCTCTGACTCTTTGCAACCCCATGGACCGTAGCCCACCAGGCTCCCCAGTCCACGGAATTCTCCGGGCAAGAATACTGGAATAGTTTGCCATTTCCTTCTCCGGAGGACATTCCTGACCCAAGGACTGAACCTGCGTCTACTGTGCCTCCTGCATTGGCAGGTGGATTCTTTGCCACTGAGCCACCTGGGAAGCTATTCTCTTTGCCCTATCCCAAATTCTTCTGGTCTGGTTAACCAGCAGAATCATTAGCTTAGAAAGACAAAAATTATTTCCATGTTCAGTAGCCAATAAACAACTACAGCCATTGGCGCAGGAAGACTTAACACTTATACTATCAAACTTCTTAAAAAATAAAGCCAACTCCAAAAGCTAATTTCACAACCCCTCAGTATTCTCAATTCAGATATTTTATTTTGCAATCCTCTTTGTTATCTCTCTTCTTTTTTCAGTTTTATCCCGGAGGAACCCCTGAAAAAACTAAAGTATGTGTGTGTGAACATCAAGCTGGATACTCATATTTCACAGAAATCCACAATTGGGAGAATAGGACTCTCAGTTCTTCCTCTTCTCTCAATGACAAAATCTCAGGCTGAGATTTTGAGAAAGGGTTCCTCCCCCAGTCAGTGTTGGGAAAAGGAGGAGAAATGCTATTTAATTTGGTTTTGCAATTCTTCAAGGAGAGTTTAAATAAGGCTTGAGACGTTGCTTTCTTCATTCTCAAACCCAATTGTCTGTGGAAACCAAGAGTGCCTTATGCAACATAATTATTCCAAAGAGTCAGTTTCTTTTAATCCAAGACTCCTGTCACTTTAAAGAAAAAAATATTTTTCTCCAGGCCCTCATAAAAACAGCTCATTTGTTCTTGCAATGAAAAAATGTCTAATGAGACCATTCTTCATCTTCAAAGCATTTAGCAAAATCTGGCCTAGTGTTTTCTTGTACTTAGAACTTACTGGTAATTTACCTTTCAGCTCAAATATCCTGTGACTAACTCTTGCTCAGATAAGCATTGGATTTCTGTATGTAAGAGATTTACATGTTCTTCATTCAGGTTTTGGTTGGTTCTTTTGTTTTAAAAACATAAATGTATCTTTAATTAAGTTAACCACCTTTGTAGCATTATTTAGAACTTTCTTCATCTCCAAGCTTTTCCTTCACACTGTGAAGAAAGCAATGCGCTGTAATTACCAAAGTCAGGATAATCTTTTAATAAAGTAATGTAAAACTTGTCATGCAGCCAGCCACTGATGGGGCACTACGAGTACAGAGGGCAGATCACTGGGTTTTCAGATATGAAGATCTACGAAATTTTATTGACCACTGTTTGGAGAGGCTCCTAGCAACTTAAAAGTTTTCTTGAATTTCCTGATCATTTACAAATCCTACAAATGCTACAGCATGACAAATATTCATGAAATCTGTTGATTTATCAGCTCAAACAGAGAAGCTGCTGCTTTTATACAAAACCTCTTTAGCATCATGTAAGTCAATTTATTATACTGACAATGAAGTCTTTTCAATTTCTTGTTCTCCTTCTTGATCTAGCTAAATGTTGGTATTATTAGATTCTTAACAATTATGTGAATTTTTATTTTCTGGAAAAAATTCTACCACTAAATAATTTGCTTTCTAAACCTTTTCGTTGAATGTGATTTTTCTGAACAACAGTTTTACTGTCCTGATATTCCAAAGCCATTAAAATAATCATCTTTATTTGTTAAGGGGCTATGATTTATAGTTGCAACCACTAAAACAAATGTTCAGTTTGTAGGTTGCATTTCACAAAGGATATACGATGGAATGGAACAGCTTGGATTATAAATCCCTTTACATTATAAGTAGCTTACAGTATAAAGAATTTGAGTCCCTGTTGCACTAGTAGATTGCAGTGACTCAGAAGACACATTCTTTATAACCAACCTTATCAGAAATGTCTGTAATTCTATGCCTAGAATGGAACAATTTTCTTTCAAACCTTGCCTTCAAAAATTGCACCACTGCACCATCAGATTTGTTTGTAACAAATGTTATTAAAACATAAAAATGAGCATAACTTCCACTGTAGGCGCTATGGGTAGNAATGTCTGTAATTCTATGCCTAGAATGGAACAATTTTCTTTCAAACCTTGCCTTCAAAAATTGCACCACTGCACCATCAGATTTGTTTGTAACAAATGTTATTAAAACATAAAAATGAGCATAACTTCCACTGTAGGCGCTATGGGTAGGATCCCTGGTCTGGGAACTAAGATCCCACATGCCCTATGGTGCTGTCAAAAAAGGGGGGTGAGGAGTAGGATAAAAACGAAACAAGAAAAATCCCAAAAAGTAAAAAAAATTCACAAAACAATTCACTTCTAACCTATACAACACGTTTGTCCAATGTTTACAACAAAGTGGCAGGGGACAACTGAGTTGCAATACACAAAAATTCCTTTCTTAGAATGGAAATTTCCCTCTTGAGTTTTTATTTCACAGAGCCTGTTCACTCCTATAAGTCAGCTGGTAGTGCAGAAGGGGTGAGTGGGGAAGGTAATCATGAGGGAGAAGTCAACATCATTAACCTACCACTCTCTGCTCTGTGCAATAGTGTTCACCAATTTATCCAGTTTCTTCTAACCCAAACAAATGCATGTGGGCCTACTGCACACTGCCATATAGGGTTGAAGACCTCTAACAAAACTATTAACAGAGCTGCTCCACTGCTGTAAGTAAACAATTATGCAGAACACAATATCAAAAACAGTATTTTTAGTCACAATTTTATATGGAATCCCAGGAACATCTCACAAAACTGCAGTTGAAAAATCCACCTCCAACACCAAACAATTTCTTTTCCTATCAGAGATCATTTTCATTTGATTCAGATCCTTCTGTGACTTGACTTGCAAGTTCAGGTTTAACCACCCCCTCATTCACATGTGTCTCAGATATTGATTCTGTTGGACCCAGCTCCTCACTGTTCTCTGGTACCACTTGTTGGTTATTTTTTCCTTCTGCTGGGTCATTTTCACTCGATTTGTCACCAGATTCCAATTTAGCTTCTTTCCCATTTCCTGTTTGTACTGCCTGCTTTGGGTTAAGCTGTGACAAGTCCTTAGCACTCTTCACCACCTCCTGGAGATTGTATTTTCTGAACAACATGTAATCTTTCACAACACTCAGGCAACAGACAGCTTTAATGATTTCTACTACCACTGTGTACTGTGGATTGGTAAGATCCACTTTATTTTCTGAATTGAGGCTGCCTACTATTCCTGTAACAAAAAGGAAAACAAGATAAAAAAAGATACCATTAAGCTTGGTGGATACAAAAACAATCTTTCACCTCTCTCTATTTAGAATTTGTTAAATTTATAACTAACCTTATCAGAAATGTAGTTGTTGAAACACTACATATACTAGTAGTGTTATACTACACTATACTATATATATAAATGCATATACTAGTCCACTATTTTACATGCACTTGAATCAAGTTCTCTGCTTTCAATATATAAAAACAAATGAAATCCTGAGAAAGTTAATAAAAGCTCTTTTTTCCTCAAAGAAAACTCAATTCTGATTTGGAAAAGACTTTAGTATCTAACTACCAAAATTAATATCATACCCAACACATTGAAGCTAGGCTTGATATTATTTAATGACATTTTAAAATACTTGCTCTTACTCAAAAATATAAGCCCTAAATATTTTTTAAAAATGTAAAGCAAATATTTACCATGGCACATCTTTGCAAAATCACTAAGAGAAACATACCCGCCAATTCTTTGATAACTTCTTCTCTATTCATATGACTGTTATTCCGAGATTTGTATACAATCTGAAATGTTCCTTTGTTTGGAGCTTTAAACCATGGTTCCAAAAATGTTTCTGCATATTTTTTCATATCTTCTAAGAAAGCCTTGCATGTGCCTGAGATGGGCAACATTCGTAGAATAACCCGAGTTTTCTTCTTCTTGGTTTTGTATATATCTTGGAGAATATGATGCACCAATTTCTCAGGTTCTAAAAGAAAAAAATTAGCACAAAACAAACAGGTAAGTTTCAAAGTCCTCACACATTTTAAACTCTTCAGACTCTCTAAAAAGAATTTTCATTGGCAATGACATAAACTGACGGTAGATTAGAAAAACTTATCATAATGAATTTTCAGCAAGTTTAACCAATCATTTCTTCCAGCTAATATTTCTTTGGTGCACTCTGTATTAATACTGTGTCTAATATTTTAACTCCACTTTTATCAAAAACAGTTGTTCATGAAGACTCTGGAGTTAATTTTTTCATGATGTCTGATTTATTTAATGACAACGTCATACTATTGTTTTCCTGTAACAGTAGCAATAATCAAACTAATAAACTTTAAATAGAACATGTTTTGCAAAAACAAAACAAAAATCTTCAAGTCACTTAAGAATTTAATCAATCCATTAGCTAAGTCTGTACAGAAGTCTAGATTTCAGACCTCAGAGTCATCCCTGAGCCACAAGATCATAATGTAGTCCTTAGGAAGAATCCTGACTACATACAATTCTATTTGGGGCTGTTCAGTGTTTTCAATATTTTTAAATTAGTTAACTACATTTAAAAACATAGAAACTTCTCCAGATTTCCCACTTCTTTTGAAAAATCAGAAGATTTGGCTCTCCTGAGACTACATTCCCAAATGTCTGGAGCCACTCCAAATTGGGAGAGCTGAGTAGCATCTGTTCCTTTTAGACAGAACCATGTACTCTTGCTTTGCCTAAAGTTAAATACAAAGGAAGTGGCAAACACAGGTTTCTACTTCTACGCCCATGCTAGTCCACCACCCGAATTTCACCTTTCCATATGCCTAGTACCAACATAGTGCTAACACAGAGAGGATGCAATCAAATGATTAACTGAGCCGGGCCCATGAAGCCATTTTGTAGGCAGTGTTCTCAGAGACAGGGTGACATCCTGATATTATAGGATCAATAATCTTAGTGTAATAGTCAGACACACCTATTCCAAGTGTCCTGATGAAGACTACATTATTTGCTCCACTCTCCACTGACTGGAATCTTCTTAGCCTCATCTCTGTGGATGCCTTAATGTCACCAACTTCTTTCTTCAAGGCAGCTTCCACATCATCATCTTCTCCTTCACTTCCAGAGGGTTGTTGATCCTTGTCTGCAAACTGCTTGCATAAAATTAATGAGCAGAAATGCCACAACAGCTCATGTTAAAAGCTCTTAATTAACTATTTATGTAAACCCCGCCCCCAGGGGCAGAAGATGTGATATTAACAATAAAGCTTTTTATTTAGACACCACCTCCTTCAAAATGTGGAGAAAGAAGGGAGTTTCCTTAGACTACCATACGTATCATTTGAAAATATTTTCTAAAGCATCTTGACAGTCTGGGACAATGGGAAATGTACTCACCAGATGAATCATTTCAGGGTGGACTTTAACCCTATTAATATCTCTTTGCCTGATATGACACTCGCCTTTCATAAGATTAAACCAAATAGTTATGAAGTTAAAAATGCTTTACACCTGTACTACTGAAACAGTTAAAGAACTTGCTCAAGGTATCCACATAGACAGGACATATTGTTGCCCAGTTCTCTGCTCCACTAGTGATGAATGTGGTTACCAATCAGGCACTAATCTTACACATTTATGGAGCATTTTTTGTTTACAGGGATGTTATTTTATGTACATATGCAATTTTTTTAGCCAACTTTCCAAAGTCCTGCTAAGTCACTTCAGTCGTGTCCGACTCTGTGCAGCCCCATAGACGGCAGCCCACCAGGCTCCCCCGTCCCTGGGATTCTCCAGGCAAGAACACTGGTGTGGGTTGCCATTTCCTTCTCCAATGCGTGAAAGTGAAAAGTGAAAGTGAAGTCGCTCAGTTGTGTCCAACCCTCAGCGACCCCATGGACTGCAACCTTCCAGGCTCCTCCGTCCACAGGATTTTCCAGGCAAGAGTACTGGAGTGGGGTGCCATTGCCTTCTCCGTCCAAAGTCCTATAACATTCTTTTTATGTAGCTCAGCAGAATTAAATAACATGTTCATCCTTTGAGCTAGTAAATGACAGTACCTCACCTGAATTTAAACTAAATAACCTTTGTACTATGCTCCTCCATTTAATTTCCTGGGGTGTGTATGTGTGTGTATTGGTCCCAATCCTAAACCAATAATTATTTTCAAAACTGAACAACCAGATTTCATACGGTATTGTTGAAACTATCACTAGAACCCAAACCACTATTTTAGAGATTTTGCTCAAACACTGTACATTACAGCCATATGGTTCCAAATGGTGGCAAAAACCTTAAGTACGAATTGAAGTGTGAACCTGAACCAGTGTCCTGGCAAGCAATAGTTCCCAAAGCTACGATGAGCAATGTTTCTCAAAGAGCTTCAGAAACAACGCCTGAACCGAAGGAAGCAATCTATACTGGAAGCCACAGTGATTAACGATGGGGGTGGAAACTAAGAGGTGCAAGCGNAAGACTACTGGATGCTCTGCTTTCCATCTGATTTTGGGTCCCTAACAGTGCCGGGGAAGTGGTAGAGGTACATGGATCCATGTCCAGAGAGTGAGTAAATGTGAGGCTTGACTGAGGCTCTGTGTTGAAAAAACATTGTAGCCTTGGTCAGTTGTCTGTTTAAGAAATAACCCTACCTAGGGGCTCTGTCTCGGGGGAGCTCTGGGCTGAAGACAGGGAGGATGACTTTGAACAGCTATCCTTGTGCTCTCTAGCATTCGCATCCAACGTTGTTGTGGGACTATCCTACCTGAGATTTAGTCCTGTATTGACTATGTGTGTCCACAGCACTGACCGCTCCCTGAAACCCTAGGCTGTGAGGGCTGGCATTACCCAGATCCAAGCTATGATTTTCTCAATGTGGAGTGCAATGAGCCTCGGCAAGAACCCATGGTTTCTGACTCCCACACCAGTGTGCTTTATCCTGCACCACAGACCAGAAGCTCAGGAATACCGGGGTGGGTAGCCTATCCCTTCTCCAGTGGATCTTCCTGACCCAGGAATTGAACCAGGATCTCCTGCATTGCAGGAGGATTCTTTACCGACTGAGCAATCAGGGAAGGTCTGTGCCACAGAGCACCCTTCAGACAACACAGTTTGTGGTTGCAGCTTGTATGTCATCACTCTACCAGTTATCGCTGAGGAAGGACACTTTCAGTTCAGAATCTGTCCCTCCAAAAGATGAAGAAAATTGTATTCTGATTTTTACTCCCTAGCTGCATTAAGACCCAGAGCTCACAAATACCTTGAGTTACCTCCTTTGGTAGTACTTCCATCAGCCATTCTAAGCTGAATCTTGAGGACTCTCATTTGAACGTTGGTGAAAACAGTCTATCTTCACAACCACGGTAGCCAGTTCTGTGACTTTCAGGAAATTCTTACCTCATTTTACCTTCACACACTCTGGGATAAAAATAGAGTAGATACTTGTACCTTCATTTATGGGTGAAACAGGTCCTGTTCTCTCCCACACACTTCTGAGAGCAGCTAGGAGGACTGAAATAGCACGTGGAAAAGCCCTTCACCAGCACAGAGTAGTTTCTCAAAAAATGCCTGCTAATCTGAGTCTCAGGGCCAAGATGTAACTGCCCAAGGTCAGATAAGAAAAATAGGGAGGTAGTTTGCTTACTACTGTTTAATTGCTCTGGACAGACCAAAGTTTGGAGAGATAGAACATGTTCCTGGAATGCTGCTCTGAGAAAGTAGGGCACAACATTAGCTAAAGATAAATAAGACTGAGATGATTGATCAAGTATAGGCAGGGAGAGTTTCTTTCCCAGGTAGCACCTCTCCCCTCCCAAGTCATTCCAAGGAAACTTTGCTGTGCTCAGGTGAGCCAAAGCACCGGCGTCTGACAGATGAGTCTTCACACAATGCAGCTTTCACCCTGTCTCCTTCATGCTTTAATTCAATGGCCATAGCTAAGTCGGCCATATGACTTGGTGTGCCTAGGACAGTACCAGTTTACCTCTGTTGTCCTAGCATTATCATTAGCAGTGCCCCTTTTTACTCTCCAAAGGGCCCCCTCTTTGGACAATAAATGATATGGCCACCCTATCCATAGGCTATCCCATCAAACCTACTCAACCTGCAATGCAATGATTCACCAATCTGCCAAAAACCTGCCTATACAACTTACTTTCTCCTTTTTTCCTCAACATCTATTGGTCAGCTGATAATCCTTCCCTGTCCACAATCCATGCCATATTCTTTTCCATCTATTTAAATTATCTGTAATTTACTTCAAAATTTATTAGCATAGAAAACATATTGGGTAAGTGGGTGTTAATTTTAATCTATACCCTAGAGGAGATTGTAACATTTGCATTTCCTTAATCAGTAATGCACACTCCAGAGGCAGCGAGTTAGCATCTGAAAGGCTGATCCGCAGTCATAGCTCCAGGGTCACCTAGTGTGGGTCTTTAGCTTACTTTATTTTCGGTTTTGGCCAGTGGATTTGTTAATTAGAATAATGGATGTGAGAAACCACTATTTTCATTGACAACTATAAATGTGGGATTTTTTTTTTTTTTGCACTGTTTTATAGGTAGTCCTGCCCTTGCACAATAATCTAGCGAGAACAATTTTCTTTTCACTTTGGAATGGTGTCCCCAGGATTTGGAATTCAAGTGGGTCTTGTATTTTTGCTTACCAGACTGGAAAGTTATCGGCATCCTACCACCAGAGAACTGCTGCATTTGTTTCAGTACATGTTTTCACACAAGATCAGAGGGACAGGACCCACGATGCTTACAGCACAGTTATATGCCTGTTTTCGTACCTGCCTGCTAGTGTGTGCAGGACAGAATTGAGCACGCCGCACAAGGCCATGACTACCTTGTGAATTATGACCTGCAAGCACGTTAGTAGGGAAACAGAACACTCTCTCATTTCTGACTTTGGAGGCTACCAGTATATACCCAAATTAACTTAATAATGGGTTTGGGTCAGTTTGTAAAAAGTGCTCTGTGCAGATGCATGCTGTTTCCCCCACTAGACTGCCCATTCTCCCAAACCCTCATTCTATTTCATTCCCATCCTTTAATGCTCAGTTCAAGTGCCCCTCATAGCCCCTCAAAATTTCTTGACTATTTCGGTTCTTTCAGAATATTTTCTGAACTCTAATACCACTTAGAATTGGACACATACAACTTAGTAAATGGCTTATTATTATTACTTATTTATCTGTTTTTGTATGCATACTTCTAAAAAACTGACCTGGGCATGGAGACGTATCCTTCCTTCCCCTGGAGTTCCTTTAATGCCTGAACCAAAGGTAAAAGTGCATATTATAGGCTCAGGAAATTCTTGCTGGTCGGTAGACTTATTTAGGGACCTAACCCAACAAGCCTTGAGCCTCCTGTATTTGGACAGTGAGGCAAGGTGGAGGCCCACTGATGAGGGACTCTGAATTCCAGGCTCTGGGTTAAGCTTTGGTGGTGGGGAAACTGGAAACCATCATAGGTGGTTATTGTTGCATTTCCTTGTGAAATATGGGGCCAACGGAACAGTCCCAGAACATCTGTCCAGGGCTGGAGGCCAACGCACATCCTCCAGATGTTACTCAGGGATCTATGAATGCATTCTTTCTGCTCTGTTGGCAGAGAGGTAACAGAGAGATGGAGTAAAAATCCAGGGGGAGAACTGATGAAATAAAAGAGACATTATAAGGCATACCTTCTGAGAGCAGTCGATTTATAGGTTGGGAATATTGCACTATAAATATCAGCATCTTCAAATCTCAGAGTGAGAAAGGGCCCTGAGAGCTCATCTGGCCCCACCCTTTGCCCGATGTAGAATTATTAGCTAAGGAAAACCACTGTTAATACAGGTTCCCTGCTGTTTCCTCTTGGAAGTTCTATTTTTCAGGGGTCTCTTCCTCACCTTCATATTCAGTTACGCTACTGCCCAGAGGAAATTTTTATAGTGCAAACACATTTTTGCTTTCTTTAGGGTTTGCTTCTTTTAAATTTGTTTTTCGTACAACACAAAAGCAGGCTGTCCAGGTGGTATATGTTGTATCTATTATGCTACCCTCACGTTTCTAATTAATTGGTCCATTTTCAAAGCTGAAACTGGCAGGCATTTACTCCTTTAGGGTCTCTCCATCCTTGCCAAAAACAGCCAGGCTAAAAAAATGATTTTACAACTAGGTTTTCCAAAGTTACAGCCTCTCTCATTCCAACCAGCTTGGCAAGAAGGAGGCCAAAACACAGATTAAGCCATTTTCTCCTCGTTATCGCCCCATTAAGCTTGCAAAGATGCTGTGGAAGCCCACAGCTTCATCTACCTGTTCTGGCCAGGGATCCAGGAGAGTTTAGCACCTTCCTCTGAAAGGAGCCATTTATTCAATCAGCCAGGGAGAGACTTTTCCTCTCCTGGCTGGAAGAAGAAGCCCCACAGTACAACCTTGGCTGGTTGGAACCCTGGGAGGATTCTTGTGAAGCAAATTTTCCAGATAGTTCAGGATGACTGCTTTAGACTACAAAATTCAAAATAATTCGAGTTACTTTTGGAATAAATTTCTGCAAAGTATATTCTGTATTTCCCCGTCTTCTTCAATCGGGAATCCAAACAATAACTTGATCCTTTCTTGATTGCTGAGGGTCATCTTTCCTGACACCAATTCTCCTGGCTTAAATAAATGATACCAGTTGGGCAATGCTGATGCTTATACTCAGAATACAAGAGGTTTTAAATTCTTATATCTGAATATAATAATTTTTATGCCTCCTTCCTTTACTGTAATTAATGAATCTATCTTCAATATGTTATCCTCAGAAGGACATCTAATTTATACATATGACAATGTGGATGAATCTCAAAATAATTATGCTGAGTGAAGAAGTTATACAAAAATAAGCCAAGCAACCAAACACACACACACACACCAAAAAGAAAAGTATCCACATGGTATAATTTCATTATGTAAAACTCTTTAGAATGCAAATTAATCCATAGTGATGAAAACAAATCAGTGGTTGCCTGGAGCCGAGGGGAGGGGAAGGAGTGATTATAAAGGGGCAAAAGATAAATTTGGGGGTGATGGGTGGATTTGCATCTTGATTGTGGTAGCAGTTTATAGGGTATACGTGCTTGTCAAACCTTATCAAACTGTATACTTCAAATAAGTGTCATCTATTTGATATCAAGCATATATCAATAAATCTTGTAAGTAAGTAAACAAATAAATGGACAAATAAAAGCTATGTAGTTCTATGGGAGCACTAGAATGTGAAGACAGGAGGCGAGCCCTGTGTGGGAAGAGAGAGAGGCGGAGGGAGGGGGAGGGCAGGCTGCAGGATTCTTGGAGCAGACCCCTCAGAATGCAGGGGAGAAGCACCTGGTCCCTGGTGTGCAGATCTCACCATTTACCAAAGGCCAACTCTGCCACAGGCATGCAATCAGCATTCCATAGGTGTTAACCCTTCTACTCCTCACAATGACCTCTTGAGGTGGAGGTGTTCATTTTTTAAACTTACTTTACAGATAAAAGATATGAGAGGCCATCAAAAATGAACATCCTAAATAAAGTAAAAATAAAAATTAAAAAAAAAAAAGAAGCAGGAATCATGGGAAAAA
>SJYX01024664.1:407373-458485 GCA_006410675.1 Oreotragus oreotragus
CCTTCCCCCCCCAGCATCAGACCCTCCCCCAGCATCAGACCCTATGACAGCATCAGACTCTTAGTCCAGCATCAGCCCCTCCCCAGCATCATGAGCTGTGGCAGCCCCAATTGTCTGATGCTCCTGAGTGCACTCACGCAGCCCCAGGGCAGCAGAACAATAGCTCTTGCAGGAGATGCATTTTTAGGAATCACCTGCTTAGCAGCAGCATCTGGGGTCTGTTTCAGGCGGAGAGGCAGAGAGGCAGAGAAGAGGCACTTGTGCAGGAGGCAGTGGAGGCTGCGGGCACGTTCCCTGCTCTGCTTCCTCCCCGTGGGGGCTTTGCACTCCTGCTCTTCACACGTGGTCACTCAAGGGCCCCAGGGCTGTGTCCTTCAGATTCACAGTCTCCTTGATATCTGAAGCCAAGTCCTGAGTCGTGTCCCAGTCCAACGTGGCAGAAGGCTGGGAACACCCACGCTCAAGGGCTGAAAGGATCCCAGGAGGACAGCCGGGCCCCAGCGGGTGGCAGGGTAGGGGATGAGGGTGCCCGCCCACTGAGGGCCCCGCAGCAGCACTGGAAGGGGAGCAGCGATGCCTTGGCTCATCCGGGATGTTGGCCAGCCTGGCACCCAGGTTACCGCCAGCAGCTCTGAGGACACAGGAAGCTGGTGAGTGACACCACCCCACTCGGCCATGTGCCTGGGCACTGCTGACCGTGGTCTCGGTTTTCATTCTGGTTCCAGCTGTCCCTCTAAGGGCTGACGGGCTCCCCTTCTGAATGGCACAGGTGCTTTCTTTACACGGATGAACACGTCCCTGCTTGTTTCTGTCGGCCCTGCGGTCGGTCATCTGTGTGTTTCCCTCTTTACAAGCTGTGCTTGCTGATCTTCCAGTTTAACTTAGGAGCAGCCCTTATTTTCTGCATTTCCTAGTTCGTAGGGTTGGCAGGGGCTTTCCAGGTGGCGCTAGCGGTAAAGATCCTGCCTGCCAATGCAGGAAATAACGAGGCACGTGGGTTCGATCCTTGAGTCAAGAAGATGCCCTGGAGGAGGGCATGGCAACCCACTCCAGTATTCTTGCCTGGAGAATCCCGTGGACAGAGGATCTAGTGGGCTACAGTCCCCAGGTCACAGAGTCCGACACGACTGAAGCAAGTTAGCACACACACGGGTTTTAGTTCAGTCACTCAGTCGTGTCCAACTCTGCCACCCCATGGACTGCAGCATTCCAGGCTTCCCTGTCCTTCACAATCTCCTGGAGTTTGCTCAGACTCCTGTCCATTGAATCAGTGGTGCCATCCAACCATCTCATCGTGTCGCCCCCATTTCCACCTGCCCTCAGTCTTTCCCAGCATCAGGGTCTTTTGCAATGAGTCAGGTCTTATCAGGTGGCCAAAGTATTGGAGCTTCAGCTTCAGCATTGGTCCTTCCAATGAATATTCAGGGTTGATCTCCTTCAGGATTGACTGGTTTGCGCTCCTTGCAGTTCAAGGGACTCTTAAGAGTCTTCTCCAGCACCACAGTTCGAAAGCAGCAGTTCTTCAGCGCTCAGCCTTCGTTGTGGTCCAAATCTCATGTCCGTACATGACTATGGGAAAAACCATAGCTTTGACTAGATGGACCTTTGTCAGCAAAGTGATGTCTCTGCTTTTTAATGTGCTGTCTAGGTTTGTCATAATTTTTCTTCCAAGGAGTGAGTGTCCTTTAATTTCATGGCTGCAGTCACCACCTGCAGAGATTTTGGAGCCCAGGGAAATAAAGTCTGTCACTGTTTGCATAGTTTCCTCATCTATTTGCCATGAAGTGATGGGACCAGATGCCACGATCTTAGTTTTTTGAATGTTGAGTGTAAAGCCAGCTTTTCCACTCTCCTCTTTCACCTTCATCAGGAGGCTCTTCCTCTTTGCTTTTTGCCATAAGGGTAGTGTCATCTGTGTATCTGAGGTTATTGCTATTTCTCCCAGCTGTTGCTCCCAGAAATCTTGATTCCAGCTTGAGCTTCATCCAGCCTAGCATTTCACGTGATGTACTCTGCATATAAGTTATACAAGCAGGGTGACGATATACAACCTGTCACACTCCTTTCCCAATTAGAACCAGTCTGTTTTTCCATGTCCAGTTCTAACTGTTGCTTCTTGACCCACATACAAGAAGTTTCTCACGAGGCAGGTAAGATGGTCTGGTATTCCCATCTCTTTAAGAATTTAGAGAATTTAAATTTCATGCAGGGTTAACAAGTGGGAAATTTAAAACCCTGGAGTGTCTTTCTCATCTTACATTTCCCTTTTTGCCTGACCAGAGCCGAGAAAGCCTTGAGTATCTGAAAGCTTCTGGAAACAGTCATCCATGATTCATGAGCTGCAGGTGTTTTATTACAACTTAATTCACTGATTCCACTTAAAAATATGTCAGTTGAGAAATTCTGAAAGAAAGCAATAAGGTAGTTCGCTTTTCTAAGAACGCTCGTTAGCCACGTACCTTAGGTCTGCTCCACTCACGGCCAGTGCCCAGGACTTCCCCACCACAGAGATGGGCGGGGACTCAAGCTGCGGTCCAGGTGCGGTCCCGTTAAAAAACTTCTCACCATTAAAACCTGTGTTAGGCTACTGTCTCCTCCTAAGTGCTGCCTGTAAGTTTCCTACCTTTCACATCATACATTTTTGAGGTCTGTCGTTTCTTTAGTTGCTAAGTTGTGTCTGACTCTGCGACCCCATGGACTGTAGCCTGCCAGGCTCCCATGTCCTTCTGCAGCCAAGAATACTGGAGTGGGTTGCCGTTTCTTTCTCCAGTGAACCTTCCTGACACTGGGATGGAACTTGATGCTCCTGCATTGGCAGGCAGATTCCTCACCGCTGAGCCACCAGGGAAGCCCGTATTTGAGGTCACTGTGGTTTTGGTTTTTGATCTTTGCCTTTTGCTAAGTCCTCACTTCCCCCAAGATGGGTTTTCAGGGTATCAAGAAGGGTCCGCCCTCCCTGTAATCTTGGCAGGCAGGCAGGTGTGGGTCCACAGCTACTGTCTAGCCACGCACTTGCCCTTCAGTACATTTCTGAATGTCTCAAACCCTTTTGTCTCTTACGTGTCCTTGGCCTCATCCCCTGGTGAGAGTGAGTAGCCGGTGACTTTGGTGGTTCACGTCCTGGCCTCAGCAGGGCACCTTTTCAAGACCTGTAGTCCAGGCCAGCGCTGTGCGCAGCCCGATATGCAGCGCACACACCCAGTGGGGAAGGAAGCAGGGCCCGGCCCTGGCGGAGGTTCGAGGGGAGAATCTGTTCTCTCTTCGTCCAGCGTTTCCTCTCCTCTGATCTGTCTTCATGTGGCTTCTCCCCTGCATGTCTTATCTTCTGTCTCCTATAAGAAGGCTTGTCATTGGCCCACCCCGGGAATCCCAGTGCCTTCTCTTCATTCCGTCTACAAAGACCACTTTTCCAAATTAACATACATCCACAGGTTCCAGAGATTTGCACCTCGAAGTGTCTTTGTGGGGCCACGACCATGTGAAATTCTGGAGGGGACCCTGCCCTAGAGACCCTGGGATGGGTAGGACTGGCCCCTTCCAGGGACCGCCTCTGGTGAGGATGGGGACTCACCCATGAAGGGTACTGTGAGAGCAGGGGCCTGGCTGGGACTCAAGGGGAAGGAGCTTCCAGAACACTCGCTATGAGGACAACGTGCTGGGTGTGGCAGAGACCAGCCAGGAAGAACGCGGAAAATCCTCTGAATAAACAGACTGACCCTTTGCATGCCAACAGGTTTGACTGGTAGGAGAGTTAATCTTTCAACTTGAGTGTGCAGAGTAACACAAGCTGCAAAGGGAGATGGGGGTGATCTGCCCTTTGATAGAGTGATTTGGGGACTCCCCTGGTGATCCAGGGGTTCAGACTTGTGCTTTCACTTCTGAAGCTGGGGTTCAACGCTCTGGTCTGGGAACTAAAGTTCCACTGCCTGTGTGGTGCAGCCAAAAATGTTACAAAACAAATCAGATACAAAATAGAATAAAATGATTTCCACAAGCCAGTGGCACAGACAAAACTTTTTTTTAAATGAAATAAAATGTTATTTTAAAATGAAAACAATGTAACTGAGGGATTATAGTATTACATAACCTACAGGGCCCAAGAGATCTTAGTTGTCAATTCTCCAACACCTTACCTGCTTGTTAATGTTTAATTTAATCAAAGTAATAGAATGTATGCCACTTAAAACACCGATGACCCCGCCCTCTTACTTCTGCTTCCCTGCTCCATGTGCAGCTGGGTGAACTATTTCCTCTGCTTGCTTCCTTACCCCTAAATAATTTGTGCTTAACGTGGCCTCTTGAGTCACAATTGTCAAATTCACAATTTTCCTTTTTTATTTTTCAGAAAATATTTGGGGCTGCCCTGGTGGTCCAGTGGCTGTGAATCTGCTGCCAGTCCAGGGGCCACGGGCTCAGTCCCTGGCCCAGGGAGATCCCCCACGCCGACAGACAGCTAAGCCCACGAGCCGCGCCAGCTGAGCCCGAGCGCAAGAGCCCGGGAGCTGTGCCTCCTGAGCCCACGTGTTGTAACTACCGTAGTCCTAAAGCCTATGCTTCGCAACAGGGGAAGCCACTGCGACTAGAGAAAGCCTATGAGCAGCAATAAAGACCCGGCATAGCCAAAATTAGTAAAGTTAATTTTTAAAGCTGTATTTGTCTCATTATTTATTTGACCGCAGTTCAGTTCAGTCGCTCAGTCGTGTCCGACTCTTTGCGACCCCATGAATCGCAGCACGCCAGGCCTCCCTGTCCATCACCAACCCCCGGAGTTCACTCAGACTCACGTCCATCGAGTCGGTGATGCCATCCAGCCATCTCATCCTAGGTCGTCCCCTTCTCCTCCTGCCCCCAATCCCTCCCAGCATCAGAGTCTTTTCCAATGAGTCAATTCTTCGCATGAGGTGGCCAAAGGACTGGAGTTTCAGCTTCAGCATCATGACTGCCCCAGGTCTTAATTGCAGCATGTGGGACCCAGTTCCCTAACCAGGGCTCCGGCATTGGAATCGTGGAGACTTACCCACCGGACCCCTAGTGAAGTCCGTACACCAGTTTAAACTTTGCCTATTGCCAACTCTTTATGGTAGATGGAAACTGTAGCATTCCTATGCCCACGCCCCCAACCTACCAACACAGTTGAATAGTTGTTGATCAAACCCATGTTCACTGTTTCCATGAATAAGGCTGTAAATTTTATTTATTGCCAAGTCAAGTGGATTACCGTGATTACGACAAAACAAAGGCGTGTGGTAAAACTGTATTCCGAGGTATTTACAGATGAAATAATATAGTGCCTGGCGTTTGCTTTACAATAATCTTGAGGTAGGGATAGGTCAGGATACGGATCAAACAAAACTAACTGTGTGGGTGGATAATTATTAAAGATGGGTGATAGATTCATGAGGGTTTATTATATTACTCTATTTTTGCATTTGTGTGAAATGTTTTATAATAGCAAGAATTTTAAATTTGGGGGATGCTCTCCAGGTGATGAACTGTCTCAGTCTGGACTAGATGTCTGGGAATTGCTTTTGGCCCTCACTTTAGAGTGTAATTTAGCCCAGTTTTAAAGGTTTATCTGCAACCCACAGTGGAAAACATTTTATACCACAGCTCAGCATGTACACACACATTTCGTCAATCCTACTGTGACCGTTTATTTCACATTTTTTACCCATGAAGTCAGGTCGTGTCTTACAGTGACATCATCTTAGTATGTGGGACTTCCCTGCCGGTCCAGTGTCTAAGAGTCCGTGCTTCCGACACAGGGGACCCAGGTTCTATCCTCGGTCAGGGGACTAAGGCCCCACACGTCTTACTTGTTGCTCGGTTGCTAAGTCCTGTCTGACTCTTTGTAACCCCATGGACTGCAGCGCGCCAGGCTCCTCTGTCCTTCTCTATCTCCTGGAGTTTGCTCCAATTCATTTCCACTGAGTCATGCTATCCAACCATCTCATTCTCTGCCACTCCCTTCTCCTTTTGCCCTCAGTCTTTCCCAGCAACAGGATCTTTTCCAGTGAGTCGGCCCTTTGCATCAGGTGGCCAATGTACTGGAGCTTCAGCATCAATCCTTCCAATGAGTCAGTTCAGTTGCTCGGTCGTGTCCGACTCTTTGTGACCCCATGGACTGCAGCATGCCAGTGAATATTCAGGGTTGATTTCCTTTAGGATCGACTGGTTTGCTCTCCTTGCAGTCCATAGGTCTCCCAAGAGTTCTCTAGCACCACAGTTTGAAAGCAACAATTCTTCGGTTCATCTTGGGGCGTTGCCCACAAATAAAGAAATAAATAAAGGAAAGAAACACGGTGTGTGACAAAAGGCCAGCTAGGCTGCAGGTTCTATCTCCTCTCAAGGAGAGGTGGAGTCTTAATCCTTCCTCCACCCCGACCCCTTAAGCCTGGGCTGGCCTGTGACTTACCCGGTTGACCAAAACAATGTAGCAGGTGGGATGTTCACGGACTGCTGGGGCAAGGTCAGCAGAAGCCTTGCAGAAACCAGCCACCGAGTAAGAAGTGCAACTACCCAGGACGTAAGGGAGCCCCAGGGTGTAAAGAAGTGTAATTACGCTGGGATGTAAGGAAGCCCCAGCTAGCCGCAGGGAGCACTGTGGAGAGTGAGAGTCCCGGACACTCCTGCCAGCCTACTGGGAGCGAAGAAGCCAAGCTGGACATTCCTGTTCCTGAAGACATGATGGGGAGAAGAAAGGAGGGGCTCACCCAGCAGTCAGAGAGAAGGCTCCCGACACACGGCCCCAGTCAGTCCATCCAGCGACAGCCAACCATCCCGGGCGAGGCTTCAGTGGTTCAGGAGCCATCCCCTGTGGCTGCTGTGTGCCCTCATTTACTCAGTCATGTCCGACTCTTTGTGATCCCATGGACTGTAGCCCGCCAGACTCCTCTGTCCGTGGGATTCTCCAGGCAAGAGTCCTGGAGTGGGATGCCATGACCTCCTCCAGGAGATCTTCCTGACCCAGGGATCAAACCTGCCTGTCTTGCATCTCCTGCATTGGCAGGCAGATTCTTTACCACTGAGCCACAAGTCTCCCCTGACCTTTCCAAATTCCCGAACCATGAAGTTTCAGCATAAAATGGTGGTTGTTTTCCACTATGAACTTTTGGAATGCCTTATTACACAGCGATAGAGAATTGGAACTATTTTCTATGAAATGAACTCATATTTCCTATGCTGCCATCTTATATCCGTTTTTATGCTGTTTTCCTCCCCCAGAAAATTGATTTCACAATTCCCTAAAAGATCACCATCTGCTATCTTATCTGTTGCTTTGTAAAAATTCACCCCAAAACAGCAATTAAAAAAAGTGATCTCTTGTTTCTCTTGATGCAGGGGACTGGCAGTCTGGGTGGTTCTCCTGCCCGTCTCCCCTGGAACCACTCATGTGATGGCAGTTACCTGACAGCCCTTCTGGGGCTGGAAAGTCCAAGACGGCCTCAGTCAAGGACCTCAGAGCTGGCACTAGCTTCTGGCTGGAAGGCCTGGATTCTCATCCTGTGGCATCTCTTTCACCCCAGAAGGCTATGTTGGACTTCACAGCAACGTTGTCTCGGGTTCCAAGGTTCCAAGAGCAGAAGTAGCAAGGCATCGTGAGGGCTGGATCCTTAATGCTGTATTTAGAATCCATACAAGAGGATTTCCCTGGCGGCCCAGTGGTTAAGACTACATGGTTCCACTGTTGGGGGCATGAATCTGATCCCTGTTTGGGGAATCTGATTCCTGTTTGGGGAATCTGATCCCTGTTTGGGGAATCTGATCCCTGTATGGGGAATCTGATCCCTGCTTGGGGAATCTGATCCCTGCTTGGGGAATCTGATCCCTGTTTGGGGAAGAGCTCTGCATCTTCAACTTGACTGTTGTTTAGTCGCTCAGTGGTATCTGACTCTTTGTGACCCCATGGACTGCAGCACGCCAGGCTTCCCTGTTCTTCACCAACTCCTGGAACTTGCTCAGACTCATGTCCATTGAGTTCATGATGCCACCCAACAATCTCTCCCTCTGTCATCCCCTTCTCCTCCTGCCTTCAGTCTTTCCCAGCATCAGGGTTTTTTCCAGGGAGTCAGGTCTTCGCATCAGGTGGCCAAAGTATTGGAGCTTCAGCTCCAGCATCAGTCCTTTCAATGTATATTCAGGGTCGATTTCCTTTAGCATTGACTGGTTTGATCTCCTTGTAGTTCAAAGGACTCTCAAGAGTCTTCTCCAGCACCACAGTTCAAAAACATCAGTTCTTCAGCGCTCAGTCATTTTTATGGTCAAACTCTCAGATCTGTACTTAACTCCTAGAAAAACTATAGCTTTGACTAGATGGACCTTTGTCAGCAAAGTGATGTCTCTGCTTTTTAATATGCTGTCTAGGTTCATCACAGCTTTCCTTCCAAGGAACAAGTGTCTTTTAATTTCATGGCCGTAGTCACTGTCTGCAGTGATTTTGGAGCCCGTGGAAATCTGCCAGTGTTTCTACTTTTTCCTCTTCTATTTGCCATGAAGTGATGGGCTCTTCAGTTCAGTTCAGTTCAGTCGCTCAGTCGTGTCCGACTCTTTGCGACCCCATGAATCGCAGCACGCCAGGCCTCCCTGTCCATCACCATCTCCCGGAGTTCACTCAGACTCACGTCCATCGAGTCCGTGAAAAAAGCAAGACAAGGAAATCATAGACAAAAACTATTACTTCAGATTTATCTGTGGGGGACAAAGGAGTCTAAGTGGCAGACGACTTCATCTTTCTTTTGGGGATGGAAAGGATTACCTCATTGGTGCTGATCAATAAATTTCTTATTGACCAGTTAGAATTACATTCTTGGAGAATGTTGTGAGCTTTTGAAAGACTACAATGAACCAGGGAGATTATTGTGATTATTATAAGCAGGATAATTCCCAACATTTGGTGGGTACTTTGGAGCCATGGTCCTTAAGGACCAAACCAATCAAAATCAAATTAAGTTGAAAAAAGACTCTGAAGTAATCATCTTTTTAAGCCAAGTTGGATCATTTCAGTGGTTTTATGTAACTGAATTTTAACCTCCCCAGAAGTGTTCACCTATATGCAGTGGGTGATGTTGGCTACAATACAGACACTTCACCCAGACACAAGGCACTTTTAGCTGCCTTGTTCAGCTAAAAGGCAATCAAGGGCTAACCTATTATCAAGAACGACTTTGGCCAAAGAATCTAAAGATTTTATTAGACAATTATTGCTGAAGCAGCAGATTCTGCAACATTTTTAAGAGTTAAGGAGAGGCTTCTTGTTTGTAGGGAAGTAAGAAATCTATCAAAGGGACCTAATTTTGAATCTTGAATGCCTCCTGGTAATTTCCATTTGAATTTGTATAAGGGTTTGTAGGCCACACAGGTAGTTTTATTCTGGTTACCCTTACTTTATATTCCCTTCTTTGTATAGATCCTGAATGCAAAATTCCCCAGGTTACAGTAGTTAAGCAGAGATGGGGGTTCTTTGGCAGCCAGGGCAGATATGATTTTTTTTTTTTTTTTAATGACAAATCCATCAGTCTGAGAAATTACCTACACCCTCCCTCTCCTTAACAAAGGGATACAATCAATGGTGTCATCTTTCCAGGCTAAAGGAAGAAAGAGAAAAAGAGGGTTTTATATCTAGTTAAAGTATCAAGTCTTAATCTGGCATCTTGGAAGGATTGTCAGCTACTTGGATGTCAGCTACTTATCTTCCCAGTCAATTTGATTTGACATTCTCCAGTGTTTCTATTGGATCAGATGTCAGGTAGAGCCTTCTTTAGCTGTGAGATGTACATACAAAGTTCAAGTCCCTGAAGTTTGGCTGCCATCTGGATAGTGAAGAGGACCTGAAACAGTCTCTTCCAAGGATATTTAAGAGCAGTCTTGGTTCTTACTATCTCCAAATCAGAAGGATGGGGGGAAAAAATGTAAATGTTTGTTTGGAGAGTTGTAGCCAGATTTCAGGAAGCTGAAAGAATTTAAAATCCAGTCCAGGGAATTTCCCAGCAGTCCAGTTAGGACTTAGCACTTTCAGTCTGGTGACTTGGGTTCAATCTCTGGTCAAGGAACTAAGATCCCACAAACTACCACAGCCAAAGAAAGGAAGAAAGAAAGAATCCAGTCCAGTTTACAAGTATAAAAGAAAACTCCGAAGCTGATTAACAGGATTATAATCTAACATCAACAAAAAGAGTGCAAACATAATTTTTCTCTTTCAATTGCTCCTGCTTTTTTTTCCCCCCCCTAGGATAATTAAAGTAAAACTAATCTGTTTACATAAGACTTTTAGCCTAAATATTTACATAAATACAATAAGAATAGTGATTGACCATATAAATTCCTTTGAAAACTGCTTTGCTAGAACTTTTTATAAATTTAAACTTTCAAGGCCAGGAAACCAAGCTAAAGTTCAAGTAAGTCCTTAAAACTGTCTGATCATATCTGAGTCTATTCATATTTATTTCAAATGTTATTAAAGTCAAAGTATTGTTTCTAATTACAAAGTTTCTAATTGTCCTGTTACAGGATGCTGCTGCTAAGTCACTTCAGTCGTGTCCGACTCTGTGCGACCCCATAGACGGCAGTCCACCAGGCTTCCCCGTCCCTGGGATTCTCCAGGCAAGAACACTGGAGTGGGTTGCTATTTCTTTCTCCAATGCATGGAAGTAAAAAGTGAAAGTGAAGTCGCTCAGTCGTGTCCAACTCTTTGCAACCCCATGGAGTGCAGCCTCCCAGGCTCCTCTGTCCATGGGATTTTCCAGGCAAGAGTACTGGATAGCAGATTTTTATTGAATTTATGTAAATAACTGTGTTGCCAGAAAAGAACACTAAACAGTTTCCATATATTGGAGACAGGTAGGGAGAAAGTAAATGTTTTATCTTTGTTTACAAAGGTATATTTTATCAAATTGATGTAAATCCAATTAGCTTAGGAGAAAACATTTACTTAAATCTCTAATAGGAAAATATTAGAGAACTGGCAATGTTTCCCAAAAAAAGTCATAAGAAATGTAATTATCTTCGTCAGCTTATTCACCCTGATGTTATTAATTCTTATTCTTGAATCCTCTTTTCCTCCTGGTTCTAGAAACTAGGAAGAAAAGAGAATTACCAGTTCAGTTTTATGATCTTAAAGTTAGCAGAAAACTGCACTTGTCAAAGTTCTTTTCCATGAATTCTCTTTGAGAATGAAGCACTTTTGCAGGAGTGCTTTTGTGAAAGCATCAGAGTAAATAATTCTCTGCAAATGACAATGAATTTAAAATGCCTATTATGACAAGAGTTCATTATAATGGAATTAATAAGGAAATTTGGTTATATCTGTGACAAACAACATTTTAAGATAATAACTAGAATTATGGCTGATACTACCAGGACACATCAGATTTCCAGGAATTTCATACAATTTCTGAAACAAATCTAACCTATATAAACAAAACATAAAGAAGGCTTTGTGTAACTTATTTGACACTACTTCCCATGTAATTTTGAGACAGGAAGACAAGAGNATTTTAAGATAATAACTAGAATTATGGCTGATACTACCAGGACACATCAGATTTCCAGGAATTTCATACAATTTCTGAAACAAATCTAACCTATATAAACAAAACATAAAGAAGGCTTTGTGTAACTTATTTGACACTACTTCCCATGTAATTTTGAGACAGGAAGACAAGAGTATAGCTATTTTGGAAAAGAACTAGGAAATGGGCTTGGGCAAAACAGGCCTTAGAAGCTAATGCACAGAGGCCCTGGGTTCTGAGTCCCAGAGACAAGAATCAGAAATAAAATATTAACTTTATCTCTGCTACACTAAGGAATGTACCTAGAAATTCAACTATAATAACTTTAACTTTATGTCTTTTGAAGTTTTCTTGCAGAAAATTCTCATGTACTCCTTTCCCTTATAGAAACACACCCTATTCCTGATAGCCACCTTGAAGCCATCTACTACTGATCAAGAAGTCTGACAGTTTCTGGAAATTATCAGTGATCATGAGACAAACTTGCCCTTTTGTTATAAAAGCAACCTGCCCATTCTATCCCTTGAATTGGCACTCTTGTTCCCACTTTTTCCTTTGAGGACATGCTATCTCTTTTAATAAAAAGCTTTGCTTGTCTTAAAGTCTTATGGAAGCAATATTCATTTCTATGGTATTGCTGTCCAAGAATCAGGAGAAGGCCCCTTAACATACCAAATAAGCCTAAAAAAGCTTTCTACCTTTTCATAAGGAGAGAGAACAAATCTTTTGAAAGGTTTTAGAGACTCTTTGGAAATGTTCAAAGATACTTTGCGGTCAAAAAGGACTACATACAGAATTTGATTCGGAGAAGTTTGTCACAAGATCTCAACAAAGGTTTTAAAATACTTGGTTAAATAGGATCATAGGTCACTGTGAAACAGCACTTAGTTACCCATTCAACTAAAGTGACAACAAAAAATGTTAAGGCAAATACAGAAAGTTAAATAGATTTCTTTTTAACTTTAGCTGTTTTAATAGAGAAGATTAGGATTTCTGAACACAGAAACTTATTTGACAAAACACAGAATCCCTGTTTTTAGTAAGATGATTTTGAAAGGTAAATAAAAACCTTTTGTAATCTGTTATTAAGAGCAAACCAATAGCCCAAAAGACTTTGTCCTTACAGCAGAGAGAAAACCAAATGATAATTTTACAGCAGTTTATTTTTGGTATTAACCTTATACTTAATTAAATTCCAATCTTAGCCAGTTTTTACTACACAAAAATATTCCTTTCCAAAGATTTCTTTGTTACGAATCTTCTTTTACTGAAAACACATGTCCTACTTCCCATGCACATGGAAATGTTTCCCTTATAATTTCCAATAGCTTTAATCACATATATTAGAATTTTTAACTCTTAGAAATCTTTAATTTTGAATGAAAACTAAAAAGCACATGATCACAAACTATTTTTTACATTAGCATTCTGTAATTTGGCAAACATAAATTTTAAAATAATTTCTAGAAAGATGTACTTTCTGAAAGAAATTTTCTCAGCCTAGAATTAAGCATCAGTTCAGTTCAGTCACTCAGTCATGACCAACTCTTTGTGACCCCATGGACTGAATCACACCTTGCCTGTCCATCATCAACTCCTGGAGCTTGCTCAAAACTCATGTCCATCAAGTTGGTGATGCCATAGAACCATCACTGACTCAGTGGACATGACTTTGAGCAAACTCTGGGAGTTGGTGATGGACAGGGAATCCTGGCATGCTGCAGTCCATAGGACACAACTGAGCAACTTAACTGAACTCAACTGTAGAGTCATGTAAATTTTAAGAGGTAATACAGCGAGATTCCATGTATCCTTTACCCACTGTCCTTTACCACTTCATCATATTGTGCAAAATTTTATAGCACAATGTCACTACCATGATATTGACTTGATACAATCAAGAAAGAAGATATTTCCATCACCTCAAGGATCCCTCATGTTGACCTATTATATCCATATTCCTCACCTCCCACCCTGACCCTCTCTTTAATGCACCCCCACAACTACTATGTAATGTGTTTTCCACTTCTGTAGTAATGTCGTCTCAAACATGTCAGATAAATGGAATCGTACAGTATGAAAAAAAAAGGAATAATCAAAAGGAAATTTTACAAATAAAAAATACAATAAGAGAAATAAAAAGCTATTTAGATGGACTAAAAAACAGAGTGAAAGGAACATTAAAAAAAAATCAGTGACCTGGAAGGTAGGACAATAGAAATTACCCAATATTTATGACAGAAAGAAAACAGAATATAAAAAAGGGGGGGGTTTCAAGGTAGCGCTCATGAATACAACAAAGTTTGCTGCTACTGCTTTTGCTAAGTCAAGTTCAATTCTTTGCAACCCCACGGACTGCAGCCTGCCATGCCAGGCTCCCTTGTCCTCCACTACCTCCCAGATTTTGCTCAAATTCATATCCATTGAGTTGGTGATGCTATCTAACAATCTTATCCTCTGCTGCCTCCGTCTTCTGTTGCGTTTAACCTTCCCCAGCACTGGTCTTGTCCAAAGAATGGCTCTTTGCATCATGTGGCCAAAGTAATGTAGCTTCAGCTTCAACATCAGTTCTTCCAAGGAATATTCAGGGTGGATTTCCTTTAGGATTGACTGGTTTAATGTTCTTGCTATCCAAGAGATTCTCAAGAGTCTTCTCTAGCATCACAGTTTGAAAGCATTAATTCTTCAGGGCTCAGCCCTCCTTATGGTCAAACTCTCACATCCATACATGACTACTGGAAAAACCTCAGCTTTGACTATACAGACCTTTGTTGGCAAAGTGACATCTCTGCTTTTTAATACATTGTCTAGGTTTATAATAGATTTCCTTCCAAGGAGCAAATGCCTTTTAATTTCATGGCTGTAGTCACTGTCCACAGTGATTTTGGAGCCTAAAAAATAAAACATGTCACTGTTTCCATTTCTTCCCCCTTCTGTTTGCCATGAAGTGACGGGCCCAGATGCCATGATCTTAGTTTTTTCCACTGTTGAGTTTTGAAGCAGTTTTATCACTCTCCTTCTGAAAGGGTCCTGAAAATTTGGTAAGCAGAGTACCCACAACAAAGAGTAAAAAGACAGTACCAAGGTGGTAGGAGAGACAGGTACAGACTCACCAAAGAAGAAAACTACACCCTAGCCATGGTGATCCACAGATGGGAAGGCTTACAAAAGTATATTTATTTTCCCTCAGGAGTTAGAGATTTGAGCTCAACACGAGATATCTTAATCCATTGATCCTACACAAAAGAGACAAGCTCTCAAAACACCTGGCTTTGCAAACCAATGGGGAAATTTTCCAGGAAAACTATAGAACTAAATGGAACAGAAAATCCACTCTTAAAAGGGCTTGTTCACTCAACCCAAAACCCAGCACAAGAACACCAGATTGAAAAGCAGAAGGATCATAGGTCAATGTGACGCAACTACTAATCTTGAAGCATCGGCTGGGGAGTCAAGAACCTGTTGGGATGCTCCCTGGGGATTAAGACACTGGTGTAAATCATTTCTGAAATCCCAGGCTACATTGCTAATACTGAAGCTGGCAGGTGCCATTTTGAAATTCTCCCTCTAATCCTGCTAGCACCTGTACCTGCACTCTGCCAAGAGCTAGGCACACATCTGTGCCTCAGCTGGGCCTTATACCTGCCGAGTGATAACTCTGCCCACCAGCACCTGGCAGCAGCCATGTCCTGGCCCTGCAGCTAGGGGCCATCCTCACCCACCAGCATGCCACAGCATCAGTGGCAACTCTACACAAAGGAAGGTGAACATAGCCTACATAAAAGATACTTCTTGAGTACCTTGCTCTGTGACCAGGTGGGACTGCACTTCTGAACCCCACAGGATGTCTCCTACATAAGTCACTCCTTCAAGATTCAGAGAGGTAGATGACTGTATCTACTACATGGAAACAAACATGGAGAATTAGGAAAAATGAGGGGATGAAGGAATATATTCCAGTTGAAAGAACAAAATGAAACCTCAGAAAAAGAACCAAGTGAAACAGGCACAAGCAATCTACTCAATAAAGAGTTTAAGGTAATCTTTCTAAACATGTACATTGAACTTGGAAGATGAATGGACAAACACAAACATTTTAAATGAGAACTTAAAAAACAGACAGATAATATCTAAAACTATCAGACAAAAGTTATAATGAGCTGAAAAATATACTAGAGGCGTTGAACAACAGACTGGATAAGATAGAAGAATGAATAAGTGACCTGGAAGACAAAATGATGAACTCAGACAAGAGAGGAAAATAAAAAAGAGAATTTTAAAAAGTAAAGATAAATCAAGGAACCTCTGAGACAACATCAAGGATATTAATGTTCACAATATAGGAGTGACAGGATGGGAGAGAGAAAGAGAAGAGGTCTAGAAAAAATTATTTGAAGAAATAGTGGCTAAACATCTATAATCTGGGGAAGGAAACAGACATCTGGAACCAGGAAACTCTGGAATTACAAATAAGATGAATCTCAGGGGAAAAAAAAGTTGAATGTAAAGATAAACACATCAAGGCACACTATAATTAAAATGTTAAAAGTTAAGAATAAAGAAGAAACCATAAAATCAGCAAGAGAAAAACAACTTGTTATGTACAAGGGAAACCCTATAAGGGTATCAGCAGATTTTTCAGCAGAAACCTTATAAGGCAGAAGGGAGTGGCATGACTTATTTAAAGTGCTAAAAGGAAAAAAACTTCCAACCAAGAATTCTCTACCCAAGAAGTTTATCATTAAAAAGAATAGAAGGATAGATTAAGAGTTTCCTAGGTAAACCAAGGCTGTGGTCCTAGTGTGATTAGATTGACTAGTTTTCTGTGAGTATGGTTTCAGTGTGTCTGCCACAAGAATACTGAAGTGGCTTGCCATTCCCTTCTCCAGTGGACCACGTTCTGTCAGACCTCTCCACCATGACCCGCCCGCCTTGGGTTGCCCTGCAGGCATGGCTTGGTTTCATTGAGTTAGACAAGGCCCTGGTCCTAGTGTTATTAGATTGACTAGTTTTCTGTGAGTATGGTTTCAGTGTGTCTGCCCTCTGATGCCCTCTTGCAACACCTACCATCTTACTTGGGTTTCTCTTACCTTGGGCGTGGGTTGTCTCTTCATGGCTGCTCCAGCAAAGCACAGCCGCTGCTCCTTACCTTGGACGAGGGGTATCTCCTTACCACCGCAGTTCCTGACCTTCAATGTGGGACAGCTCCTCTAGGCCCTCCTGCGCCTGCGAAGCCCCTGCTCCTCGGGTTGCTCCTCCCAGCTGCCGCCCCTGGCCTCGGGCTCAGGGTGGCTCCTCCGGGTCACCACCCCTGGCCTTGGGCGCGAGGTGGCTTCTCCCGGCCGCCCCTGGCCTCGGACGTGGGGTGTCTCTTCCTGGCTGCCCCTGACCTCAGACACAGGGTAGCTCCTCCCGGCCGCCGCCCTGACCTCAGACGCGGGGTGTCTCTTCCCGGCCGCCCCTGACCTCGGATGAGGGGTAGCTCCTCCCGGCCGCCACTGACCTCAGACACAGGATAGCTCCTCTCGGCCGTTCCTGCGCCATCGCAGCCTGGCACTCTAGGTTGCTGCCCCGACCTTGGACATGGGGTAGCTCCTCCCGGCCGCCACTGACCTCGGATGAGGGGTGTCTCCTCCCGGCCGCCGCCACTGACCTCAGACACAGGGTAGCTCCTCTCGGTCGTTCCTGCGCCATCGCAGCCTGGCACTCTAGGTTGCTGCCCCTGACCTCGGACGTGGGGTAGCTCCTCTTGCCCACGCTGAGTGCGCCAGCCCGGCTCTCACAAGCGCCCGCGCTGAGTGCGCCGACCTCTTAGCCTTTTGAATTTTGAGTTTTAAGCCAGCTTTTTCACTCTCCTCGTCCACCCTCATCAAGAGGCTCTTTAGTTCCTCTTTGCTTTCTGGCATTATAGTGGTATCATCTGCATTTCTGAGGTTGTTGATATTTCTCCCTGCAATCTTGATTCCAGCTTGTGATTCATTCAGCTCAGCATTTCGCATGAGGTACTCTGCACAGAAGTTAAATAAGCAGGGTGACTATGTACAGCCTTGTTGTACTCCTTTCCCAATTTTGAACCAGTCAGTTGTTCCATGTCTGGTTCTAATAACCTCCTTAGGGTTGGTGAATTTGCCAGACAACTCAGAGAACTCGGGGAAACATGTTACCTACTAGATCACAGGTTGATTTTAAAAGTTATAAACTTAGGATCTGCCAGATGAAAGAGAGGCACAGGGCAAGGTGTGAGGAGAGGTTCAGAGCTCCCATGCTGTCTGAGCACTGCTCTCCCCAAATCTGCATGTGTTCACCAAACCGGAAGTTCCCAGAACCCATCCTTGTGGGTCTTTATGGAGAGCTCATCACACACCCATGATTGATGAACTCATTGGCCATTGGTGATGAATTCAACCCACAGTCCTTCTCTTTTCCCCTCCCCAGGGCTCAAGGTTGGGACTGAATTTCCAGCTCTCTAATCACATAGAAGGTTGTCCTGGCAACCAGCCCCATCCTTAGGTGCTTTCCAAAGTAACCTCATTCATACGACAAGAGACACTTTGTTCCTCACTCCACGGAGGAACTGAAGGAAGTTCAGTGCAGCAAAAGTGTGGGGCCAGAGCGGGGCAGTGGGTGAGATGGAGCCAGGCCATGGAGAAAGTGGGGGGCACTGCAAGCACCTTGGTCTTTTTTCTCAAAGAAATGGGGGGACTTCCCTGGTGGTCCACTGGCTAAGACTCTGCACTCCCAATGCAGGGGGCCTGAGTTCGATCCCTGGTCAGGGAACTAGATTCCGCATGCCGAAATGAAAAAAAAAAAAAGAAAAAGATCCTGCATACTGCAATGAACATCAATGATCATATATGCAGCAAGTAAGACCCGGAGCGGCCAAATAAGTAAATATTAAAAAAATAAAATAAGTGGGAAGTCCTTGGACGAGATTAAGCAGGGGGGAGAAATCATACAGTTTGTATTGTAATGAAATCCCTCGGGCTGCTAAGTGGAGAATGAATGGGAAGAGGGCCAGGTAGGAGCCTAGGATGGACAATTCCGGCAAGCTGGTGGTGGCAAGTAAGATGGAGAGAAGTGAGTAGACACAAGATACATTTATAAAGTTAAATTGTCAGGTTTGAGGATGGACAGGGGGTATGGGATGGGGAAGTGATGTCAGAGGTGAAAGTATAATTTTTTGAAAGATAAAATCATGACTGTCTACATATATAAAACGAATGCATATCAAAGATTTTATTTCACTTAATAATAAATGAAGCACTAAGATGTTACAACTTGTTCAAAGGAGAAGTGAAGGGAATGCTGAAATGAATTTGCAAAAAAAAAAACGGTCTATCCATAGGGCAATGTCAGTTGTATCTTACTGGACACAGCTAATTGGCCTTTCTACGGACAAGAATTATTTGCATTGCTGTCTGTTTTCTACAGGTTAACTTCTGCCTCTATAGAGGAGTGGAATAATCTAGGCAATTTTTTTTTTAATTTTAAAGGCACATATCCTAAAGAATCATGATTATCAGAGCCTTCAGTGTTCTCTTAAAAGAATATCTAATCATCCCTTTTTCCCATTCTAAAGTATGGATTTTTTTTTTTTTTCCTTTTAGAGAGCTAATGGGCAGCTGCTGTATAACACATGGAGCTCAGCTTGGTGCTCTGTGGTGCCCTAGAGGGGTGGGGTGGGAGGTATGGTGGTGAGGGTTGGAGGGTGGGGGAGAAAACGCACCAAGACTGCAGTGGGGGAGTGAGAATATGGCTGTGAACTTGGTTCTTTTGAGATGCCCATGACATGTCAAGGTGAGCTCCAAGAAGAGATGCTGGAGAGATGGCTTTTGAGCTGGAGGTTGAGGAGTAAGCAAGGTAAAGACATAAAAAGGTAGGAAGGCCATTTGGGAAGAGGAAGGGATTCTAGCAAGGCACAGAAGCAGGAAAGAATGGGGTATGCATCCTAAGTATTGAGGCCAGACAGATAAAACGCAAGTGTTTTCACTTCCAACATTATGACAGTAAACGCTGTGTGCAGTCAGGCATTAAGCTAACTCCTTGGTCATCATGATTGTAAAAAATTGGGAGAGTTGTGAGTTTGGGCCAAAGTGAGTACTAAAGCCCAGGTGACAGCCTTTTAAGTATCTCTGAGGAACTGCTCCAAAGTGGGGAGGGAAGTCAGTATATATACCATTTTAGGTAAAGGGTGGGTATGTGAAGTCAAATACGCACTTTGGCAGAGGACTTGCTAGTCACAAGGAATAGATGTGCCTGTTAATAAAATTAGTGCTTTTCTGGGTATGAAGAGATGCAAGAAATTATGTTCAGAAAGTCTTTTCCTGAAAATATCTAATGGTCTGAAGGTCTGCTCTCCAAGTTTTCCCCATTCCCATTCTTTTCTTGCCTCAGGGCCTTTGCAGAGACTTTTCTTGCCTGGAAAATTCTTCCTTTCTTTCCCTGTTTACTTCTATTTGGCTTTCATGTATCAGCTCCAGTGTTAATCGCTGGAAGAAGCCTCTGATCTGCTGAAAGAGTTGGGATCCTACCTTCTCTCCAATCTAACCTTGACATTTTCTAGAGCATCTGTCTTATTTCCTTAGTATATATGTATTTGATTAATGTCTGACTCCTGTTCTAGATTGAAAGGTCTCTAAGGCCAAAGTCCACGTTTATTCTGCTGACCTCTACTCCCGATACATATCTGGCTTTCTCTGGAGGAAGAGATTGATGGTTGGGTGGATGGATGAGTGACTGGAGGAAAATGGAAGAAGATGGACGGATGGATGTTGTACGGATAGGTAATGGATGGACGCATGGACGGAGGAACAGTCACCTGTTCTTCCCAGGTGACTGGCCGTCACAGTTACCTCCTGGCTATGGATCCAGTACGACCACCTGGGACTGTGCATGTGAGCAGTCTGGCGCGCACACAGTGGGCGCTCCGAAATTTACCCTTTAGCGTCATCTCACTTTTAGGTGATGGCACCCCACTCCAGTACTCTTGCCTGGAAAATCCCATGGATGGAGGAGCCTGGTGGGCTGCAGTCCATGGGGTCGCTAAGAATCGGACACGACTGAGCGACTTCACTTTTCACTTTCATGCATTGGAGGAGGCAATGACAGCCCACTCCAGTATTCTTGCCTGGAGAATCCCAGGGACGGGGGAGCCTGGTGGGCTGCTGTCTCTGGGGTCGCACAGAGTCGGACACGACTGCAGCGACTTAGCAGCAGCAGCAGCACTTTTAGCTCCGCAGGCGGGCACCGGGCGGAGCTCGCGCCTGCGCCAGCGGTGGGCACTGCCGGCGCCACGTGGACAAGGGAGGCCGCAGGATCCGCGGACCCGGCGGGGCGGGGCGTGCCGGCGGGGGCGGAGCCTCGGGGACCCGGATGCGGCCCCGCCCCCGTCCGCGGAACCGGAAGTGGAGCGGGGCGCCTGGGAGCTGCGGGCGCGGCGGAGGCTGGGCAGTGCCCGGCAGGACCGGACCGACCCCAGGCGGCGGTGAGCGAGCTCGGCCTTCGCCGGGCGGGGGAGGGAGCCGATTCCCCAGCTGCCGTCCCCGGGCGCAGCCAGGTCCCGAAACGGGAAGGAAGCGGCGGCCGCGGCGGTCTCGCCGCATTTCCGCTTGCGGTTTCGCGCGCGGGGGGAGCGCGGGCGAGGCTTCCCCTGGCTGGGGGGCCGAGCTCAGAGAAGGGGATGGGCAGCCGGGGGCTGAGGGAGAGGGCCGGGGCGCTGAGGGGAAGGGGCCGGGGGGCTGAGGGAAGGGGCCGGNGCAAAGAGTCGGACACGACTGAGCAACTGAACTGAACTGAACTGAGGTAAACCAAAACAAAAGGATTTAAGCACCATTAAACTAACACTACAATAATTAGAAAACACATGAAAATTAAAATCTTACTATAAAATGTAAATGTATAATGAAGGTAGTGAATCAGTTACCTATAAAGCAAGCAAAAAGATTGCGAGATAAAAGTAGTAAAATAAACCAAACTTAAAATAATTAGTTAAGTAATACATCAAATAAAAAGATATAAAATGTATCCTCAAAAGAATAAAACGTTGGGGTGGGGAGTGAAAACATAAAGCTTTGGAATGTGCTAAAGTTTAAGTTGCTATAAAACAGACTGCTATTTAATAGAATGTTGTGTGTGAATCTTATGGTAACTACAAAGAATAAACTTATAGTAAATACACGAAAGAATTTAAATATAACACTAAAGAAAACCACCAAAACATAAGGGTAGAGAGAAAGAGAAAAAAGAAAAGAGAGGAAACACAAAAAGAACCAGAAAACAATCAACACAGTGGCAATAAGCACACACCTATTCATAATTACTTTAAATATAAATGGACTAAATTCACCAACCAAAAGACACAAGTGGCTGAATGAATAAAAAAAAAAAAAACATTGATGTGTTGCCTAAAAGGGACTCATTTCAGAAGTAAGGACACACAGAGACTGAAAGTGAAGAGATAAAAAGATATTCCATGTAAATGGAAATGAAAAGCTGGAGTATCTATACTTATATCACACAAAATAGACTTTCAAACAAAAATTTTCAAAAAAGACAAAGAAGAGCATTACATATGATAAAGTGACCAATTCAACAAGAAGATATAATTTTCATATGCATCCAACATAGAAACATCAAGATACATAAAACAAATATTAACATCATACATCAGGAAAAAAACAAGGATGGCCCTTTTACATCATTTTTATTCAACATAATATTTGAAGTCATAGCCCTGACAATTAGGCAAGTAAAAGGAATGAAAGGCATCTAAGTCAGAGAGGAAAAAGTAAAACTATCATTATTTGCAGGTGCTGCTGTTGCTGCTAAATCACTTCAGTCATATCTGACTCTGTGCGACCCCATAGACGGCAGCCCACCAGGCTCCCCCATCCCTGGGATTCTCCAGGCAAGAACACTGGAGTGGGTTTCCATTTCCTTCTCCAATGCATGAAAGTGAAAAGTGAAAGTGAAGTCTCTCAGTCGTGTCTGACTCTTAGCGACCCCATGGACTGCGGCCCACCAGGCTCCTCCATCCATAGGATTTTCCAGGCAAGAGTGCTGGAGTGGGGTGCCATTACCTTCTCCAATTTGCAGATGACATGATCCTATAGACCCTAAAGACTGCACCAAAAGAAAACAGTTAGGACTAACAAACAAATTCAGTAAAACCAAAGAATACAAAATCAATATATAAAAATAAGTGGCATCTATACACTAGTAACAAACTATCAGAAAGATAATTAAGAAAATAATCCCACTTACATTTGCATGAAATAGAATAAAATACCTAGTAATAAACGTAACCAAGGAGGTGAAAAACCTGTACACTGAAAACTATAAGACATTGTTGAAAGAAATGGAAGATAGAAAGAAATGCAAAGATATATAATGCTCATGAGATGCAAGAATAATATTGTTAAAATGTTCATATTACTTAAAACAATCTACAGATTCAGTGTAATCTCTACCAAGATGCCAATGGCATCTTTCACATAACTAGAATAAATAATTTTAAATTTTACTTGGAGCCAAGAAAGAATAATAACCAAAAAATCTTGAGAAAGAAGAAAAAAGTTCAAGGTNTATACACTAGTAACAAACTATCAGAAAGATAATTAAGAAAATAATCCCACTTACATTTGCATGAAATAGAATAAAATACCTAGTAATAAACGTAACCAAGGAGGTGAAAAACCTGTACACTGAAAACTATAAGACATTGTTGAAAGAAATGGAAGATAGAAAGAAATGCAAAGATATATAATGCTCATGAGATGCAAGAATAATATTGTTAAAATGTTCATATTACTTAAAACAATCTACAGATTCAGTGTAATCTCTACCAAGATGCCAATGGCATCTTTCACATAACTAGAATAAATAATTTTAAATTTTACTTGGAGCCAAGAAAGAATAATAACCAAAAAATCTTGAGAAAGAAGAAAAAAGTTCAAGGTATCACACTTTCTGATCAAACTATACCACAAAACTATAGTAATAAAAACAGTATGGTGTGGAGGAGCTGGAAGGCTTTAAGCAAATACTGAAAATGTATTTGCTCCACTTATGAGAAGGTTGGAAGCTGGAACAAGCATAACAAAGGGTTATGAGTGTTCACCGAGTGCCCAAGGCTGGGAATGGATAAGGAAGGGTTATACGCCCAGCCTTGAGATGTTTGGAGGCTTCCTTCTGACCACCTGTTTCTGGGAGCAAGGACTGTTGTTTCATAATAAGACTCCCTTTAGAGTTTCACCAAAGCTATGTTATGGCTTGGGCGGTGGGAACTGTATTTTATGCTTGAATGCTTTGACGTTTTATCGAGAAAGGCTACGTGCAAGTCTGCTTTATGCTCTGCTCCCTGAGACCATATATCTGCAAAAAGCTGGATAATAAAATTTGTCAGTCCACTAGAGGCTGTCCCTGAATGTCCTTTACAGAGCGCGGTTCTCCGAGCCTTATACTATGGTATCGGCACAATAACAGACACATAGATCAATGGAACAGAAGTGAGAGCCCAGAAACATACCATACACATATAGACAATTAATTTGCAACAAAGGAGAAAAGAACATATTATGGAGAAAGGACAGTCTCTTCAATAAATAGTGCTGGGAAAACTGGACAGCCACATGCAAAAGAATGAAATTAGACTATTACATTTGGGCTCCAAAAATCACTGCAGATGGTGACTGCAGCCATGAAATTAAATGACACTTGCTTCTTGGAAGAAAAGCTATGACCAACCTAGACAGCATATTAAAAAGCAGAGACATTACTTTGGCAACAAAGGTCCGTCTAGTCAAAGCTATGGTTTTTTTCCAGTAGTCATGTATGGACATGAGAGTTGACTATAAAGAAAGCTGAGCATCGAAGAAGTGATGCTTTTGAGCTGTGGTGTTGGAGAAGACTCTTGAGAGTCCCTTGGACTGCAAGGAGATCAAAGCAGTCAATCCTAAAGGAAATTAACCATGAATATTCACTGGAAGGACTGATACTGAAGCTGAAGCTCCAATACTTTGGCCACCTGACACCTGATGCAAAGAACTGACTCATTGGAAAAGACCCTGATGCTGGGAAAGATTGAAGGCAGGAGGACAAGGGGATAACAGAGGATGAGATGGTTGGATGGCATCACTGACTTGATGGATATGAATTTGAGCAAGCTCCTGGAGTTGGTGAAGGACAGGAAAGCCTGGCATACTGCAGTCCATGGGGTTGCAAAGAGTTGGACATGATTGAGCAACTGAACTGAGCTGATACATCATACACAAAAGTTAAAAGGGGATGAAAAGCTTATAATCCCTGTAATAACTGAAATAATAAAATTTCTAGACAAAAAATGTAGGCAATATCTTCATTGACAAGGGTCTTAATGATATTTTTGTGGCTCTAACTCCAAATTAAGGGAAACAAAAGCAAAAATAAACAAATGGACTACATCAAACTAAACAGCTTCTGCACAGTGAAAGAAACCATTATCAAGACGAAAAGGCAACAGACTAAAATGGGAAAAGATATTTGCAAATCATATATCTGACAAGTGCTAATATCCAAAATATATAAAGAATTCATTTAACCCAGTGACAACAACAACAACAAAAAACAACTAGGTGAAAAATGGGTACAGAATCTGAATAGACATTTTCCCAAAGAAGACACAGAGAAGAGGGAAAGATGTTCAATATCTCTGATTATCAGGTAAATTCAAATCAAAACCACAATAAGCTCTTCAGACCTATGACTATCATCAAAAAGATAAGGAATAAGAAATGATGGAGAGGATGTGGAGAAAAGGGAACCCTCTTACACAGTTTATGGGTATAGTCCTATGGAAAACAGTATGGAGATTTTTCAAAAAATTATGAATAGAACTACCATATGATTCAGCTGTTTTACTTCCAGGTGTTTATCTGAAGAACAAAAAAAGCCACTAATTTTTAAAGATATATGCATCCCTATGTTCATTGCAGAATTATTTACAACAGAAAAGATATGGAAACAACGTAAGTGCTTATTGACAGATAAGTGGGACAAGAAGGTAACAGATAATGGATAAACATATATATGTTCATATATGTGTGTGTGTGCTTAAATAGAATACTACTCAATCATAGAAACGAATGTAATCCTGCCATTTGTGACAGCATGGATTGACTTTGAGGTATTATGCTAAGTAAAGTAAGGCAGACAGGGAAAGAAAAATACCATATGATTTTTACTCATGTATGAGTGACTTCCCTGGTGGCTCAGATGGTAAAGAGTCTGCCTGCAATGCAGGAGACACGGTTTCGATCCCTGGGTCAGGAATATAAAACAAATAAGTGAAAAACTCACAGGTACAGAGAACAAAACAGTGGTTACCAGAGGGTAAGGTGGTTTAGGGTAGGTGAAATGCAAAAGTCAACCGTATGCTGATGGATGGTAACTAGTCTTGTAGTAGTGATCACTCTGTAGTGTATATAGATGCTGAAATATAATGCTGTACACCTGAAATGCATATAATTTAAAAAATATAACAAGGTCCCAGATATCTGTGGGACTATCATTAAAAAAAAAAAAGTAACATTTGTGTCATTAGAATCTCAGAAGTCAAGAAAACTAGGGCAGGTCTTTCTTCAAAGAATGGTTAAAAAGTTCTAAACTTTGGCAAGAAAAATAAACTATAGAATTTTATAATATATGAAAATAATTATACAAAAGGGGGGTTTATTCCAAGGAAGCAAGGCTGTTTGGTATTTAAAAATCAGTCAACATAATCTACCTTATTGACAGGGTAAAGAAGAAAAATCACATGATGGTGTTAATTGATGGATAAAAGGCATTTACCAAAATTCAAGACTTACTGATGATAAAAACTCTCAGGAAAATAGGAATACATAGGAGAATTTCCTACACTTGATAAAGTTTTTGTAGATGCTCTTTATCAAGTTAAACATGAAGGACTGAATGTTTTCCCATTAGTATCAGGAACAAGGCAGGGATGTCTGCTCTCAACACTCTTAATCAACATAGTGCTGGAAATTCTAGGCCGTCTAATAAGACAAGGGAAGTAAAAGGCATATATCTGAAAGGAAGAAGTAAACCTGTCCGTCTTTGTAGATGATATAATTATCTACAGGGAAAATCCCAAGGAATCAACAACAAAAACAACAAACTCCTAGAACTATAAAGGGACAAATAAATTCCTCATCTTGTTTAAGTGAATTTGATTTGGGTTTTTGTCGTGTGTAACTGAGTCATTTATCTTTTCATCTTCCCATCAAATATTGAATGCCTAAAATTTGCCAACAACTGTTCTAGATGATAGTGATACATTCATGGAAAAAAGAATTGCTTACTTGTAAGGGTGGCAGTAAGGGATGTAAAAAGTTAAAACAGGGTAAAGAGACAAAAATGAGGGATGCTATTTTAGAAAATGTGGTAAGGGATGACCTCTTTGAGAGGACATCTCATAAAAGAGGGATTTGGTGAAGGCAATAGTCCAGGGAAGAGTGTTCTAGGCAGTGGAAACTGTAAGTTCAAAGATCCAAAGGCTGGAACACATATGTCACAAGAAAAGTAAGGGGGCTGATGTGGCTGCAGCAGAGTGAGGGAGAAAAGGAGAGGGCAAGTGGGTCAGAAAGGACACTGTGCCAGATCATGCAATTTCTTGTAGTCCATGTAAAGACTTGAATTTTTACCTGGCGTGGACTAGAAAGTGTTGAAGGATGTAACCAGAAGAGCAAGCTGATACTATTTATTCTTAGTCCTGACCAGTTCAACAGGTCCAAAAATAAATATAGCAACTGGTTCACTGAGACCTAGAGCAACCTAAACCTTAATTTCTTTCCTTTCTATTCATAACCGCTTTGTTTTCTTTCACTCTTTTTTCTTTCCTTCTTCTGAGAGAAAATTCCCTCAATCCCTTTATGAAACTAACCCCTCCAGCAACTCCATGGACATTTTCCCTCTAATAAATACATTATTTTCCCATTCCTGCAAAAGCCTGTAGTGTGTGTCAATTATTAACTATAAAAGGGATAAGTAACCTCAGGGGATTGTGTAAATTTACAGTGTAAACTTAGCCCAGAAAGTTTGCTCCTCCCTCCAGAATGTCTTCACCAATCCAAGCAAGACACTTCTGAGCATAATTTAACCTTTTCCAACTGTCAGGCTATTCTCTCTTCTTTTGGTTATTACTACCACCAAAGCAGATGCAAGAGTTCAAGTTTCAGGGATCCTCCTCTAGGAAATAAGTCTGCCACCATCCGTCATCTCCAGCTGTGTCGGAAGCTGCCACTTTAGTGAGTACCACCTTATCGCTCTTCTAAGTAAGGTTTGCTGGGCTGGCACATGTACTTTTAAACAAAAATAGCAAACAAACAAGACCAACAAATCAAAAATGGTCTCACTGAAATCTTGGGCAGCTGGGGTGTTTCTATCAGAATTTGTCAGTTGTTGTGTAATACTATTGAGTAAGTGACCAGGAGTATGTACACAAAAAGGCTATAAACATAGCGGCTAAGTTTTTCATTTTAAGCTTTTCGTGCTATTTAATTTTTTTAAAAACTATGTTCATTTGTTAATTTCTTAAAATGTTTTTAAAAAAAATCAGTTGAGTCCAAGTAGCAGCTGAGTTTTTCACTGTGCTACTCAGTTCCCTGCCCTGCTCAGTGGCAAATAAGAATCCATCTTCTGCATCATCCAAGAAGTATGCAAGCTTTTTCTAGGAACTTTTAGGAAACATGCATGCAAACTCAAGGAAATAACCTGGGGGCAACCACTTTTCTCTGCTGTGTGGTCAAGTGTAGATCTAAAACCTCTGTATAGAAGTTTTAAGGTAGGATCTTGTTAGGTTGGGGAAAATAGTAGGGATTTTACCTTGCTTTCAGGCTATATATGCCAAGCTACCATTATTGCTTGGATTACCTGATAGGAAAGATAGTTATGGAGATGTGGGGTGGTGAAAACTCTCTTGGCACTGCAGCTTATATGGATGTAGAGGCTACATTGCAGACGAGGCCCTGAAAAGTTCATCTGGCCAGAAGTGGTACTGTCTTTATTACAAGATTTTTCTATGGTTCATTATAAAAATCCAGGCTCACAATGGGAAACAGCTGTATCACCTACAAAGAATACTAAAAGCCTAGAAAATGGACGTTATGAAAAGTTAAAATCTGGCCAGAAATGGTACTACCTTTATTACAAGAGTTTTCTATGGCTCATTATAAAAATCCAGGCTCACACTGGGAAACTTATCTCAGCTCTGTCATCTACAGAGAATACTAAAAACCTAGAAAATGGACATTATGAAAAGTTAAAATCACTGAAAACATAGGAAAAGAACTTTGTTGGGGAAAAGGTGGTCTTAGTTTTGGTGAAAAAGATGTTGGGATTTTCTTTTTGGTAGAACAAAATGATTAGGCCATTTTAAGCTCCAAATGCCTGGCCAATTTTCGTTTCAACATATGTTTGAAGGATTCTGAATGCAGAGGAGAAAATTGTTTGAAAATGTCACTTTAATTGCAAAATAATGGAAACAGTCCAAATGAAGATTGATAGGGGACTGGCTTAAGATATTATAGTACAGCTGTTCTGGAATGCCATACAGCTATTTAAAAGAAAAAAGCAAAATAAGGAAGATCTGTGCACAGATATGGAAAACTCTCCATAGGTGTATTACCAAAAAAAAAAAAAAAAATTTATGGACAAAATCATGTGTATTCTGGACTACATGTGGTATAAAAGTGGTGGAGAAAAAAGAAACTATAGTCATTTGCTTGAATATATATAAAGAAACTTTGAAAAAATACATAGAAATAATAATAGGGTTTTCTGAGGGAATAAGGATGGGATGATCAAGACCATCCCCAAGAAAAAGAAATCTAAAACGGCAGAATGGTTGTCTGAGGAGGTCTTACAAATAGCTGAGAAGAGAAAAGAAGCTAAGGGCAAAGGAGAAAAGGAAAGATATACCCATCTGAATGCAGAGTTCCAAAGAACAGCGAGGAGAGATAAGAAAGTTTTCCTCAGTGATCAGTGCAAGGAAACAGAGGAAAACAATACAATGGGAAAGACTAGAGATCTCTTCAAGAAAATTAGAGATACCAAGGGAACATTTCATGCAAAGATGGTCACAATAAAGGACAGGAATGGTATGGACCTAACAGAAGCAGAAGATATTAAGAAGAGGTGGAAAGAATACACAAAACTATACAGAAAAGATCTTCCCAACCCAGATAATCACAATGGTGTGATCACTCACCTAGAGCCAGACATCCTGGAATGCAAAGTCAAGTGGGGCTTAGAAAGCATCACTACGAACAAAGCTAGTGGAGGTGATGGAAGTCCAGTAGAGCTATTTCAAATCCTGAAAGATGATGCTGTGAAAGTGCTGCACTCAATATGCCAGCAAATTTGGAAAACTAAGCAGTGGCCACAGGACTGGAAAAGGTCAGTTTTCATTTCAATCTCAAAGAAAGGCAATGCCAGAGAATGTTCAAACTACTGCACAGTTGCACTCATCTCACACACCAGCAGAGTAATCCTCAAAATTCTCCAAGCCTGGCTTCAACAATATGTGGATCAAGAACTTCTGTATGTTCAAGCTGGTTTTAGAAAAGGCAGAGGAACCAGAGATCAAATTGCCAACATCTGCTGGATCACAGAAAAACCAAGAGAAATCCAGAGAAACATCTACTTCTGCTTTATTGACTATGCCAAAGCATTTGACTGTGTGGATAACAACAAACTGGAAAATTCTTCAAGAGATGGCAGTACCAGACCATTTGACCTGCCTCCTGAGCAATCTGTATGCAGGTCAAGAAGCAACAGTTAGAATTGGACATGAAATAACAGACTGGATCCAAAAAGGGAAAGGAGTACATCAAGGCTATATATTGTCACCCTGCAGAGTGCATCATGTGAAATGATGGGCTGGATGAAGTACAAGCTGGAATCAAGATTGCTGGGAGAAATATTAATAACCTCAGAAATGCAGATGACACCACCCTTATGGCAGAAAGCAAAGAACTAAAGAGACTCTTGATGAAAGTGAAAGAGGAACATGAAAAAGTAGGCTTAAAACTCAACATTCAGAAAACTAAGATCATGGCATCCAGTCCTGTCACTTCATGACAAATTGATGGGGAAACAATGGAAACAGTGAGAAACTTTATTTTGGGGGGCTCCAAAATCACTGCAGATGGTGATTGCAGCCATGAAATTAAAAGACGCTTACTCCTTGGAAGGAAAGTTATGATCAACTTAGAGAGAATATTCGGAGAAGGCGATGGCACCCCACTCCAGTACTCTTGCCTGGAAAATCCCATGGACGGAGGAGGCTGGTAGGCTGCAGTCCATGGGGTCGCGAAGAGTCAGACACGACTTCACTTTCACTTTCACTTTTCACTTTCATGCATTGGAGAAGGAAATGGCAACCCACTCCAGTGTTCTTGCCTGGAGAATCCCAGGGACAGGGGAGCCTGGTGGGCTGCCATCTCTGGGGTCGCACAGAGTCGGACACAACTGAAGCGACTTAGCAGCAGCAGCAGCAGAGAGAATATTAAAAAGTAGAGACGTTACTTTGCCAACAAAGACCCGTCTAGTTAAAGCTATGATTTTTCCAGTAGTCTTGTATGGATGTGAAAGTTAGACCATAAAGAAAGCTGAGCACCAAAGAATTGATGCTTTTGAACCGTGGTGTTGGAGAAGACTTGAGTTCCTTGGACTGCAAGGAGATTCAACCAGTCTATCATAAAGGAAATCAGGAAGGACTGATGCCAAGACTGAAACTTCACTTGATGCGAACAACTGACTCACTCACTAGAAAGGACCCTGATGCTGGAACAGATTGCTGGCAGGAGGAGAAGGGAACGACAGAGGAAGAGATGGTTGGATGGCATCACCAACTCGATGGACATGATTTTGGGTAAGCTCCGGGAGTTGGTGATGGACAGGGAGGCCAGGCATGCTGCAGTCCATGTGTTCGCAAAGATCTGGACACGACTGAGTGACTGAACTGCACTGAAACTGGGCAGCTATTTGATGGGGTGGAAGGCAGATTTTTCACTATGTACCTTTTATAATTTTTAAAATCATTTGAAGTTATTATCCTCCAAAATTAAAAACAAGGTTATAGCACTAAAAACAGTATTGTGTGTGCTCAGTCTCTCAGTCATGTTTGACTCTCTGTGGCCTAATGGACTGTAGGTGCCAGGTTTCTCTATCCATAGGATTTCTCAGGCAAGAATACTGGAACCAGGTTGCCAAAACCTTAGTGTTGACTACTTAACTGTTTCCTTCCCATCAAAGGAAACATTGTTAATTCTGTAAGAAGGAAGAGAGCTGCAAAATGTGCAGGATGTAACTTGCCAGCAAATAAGAGAAAAGGTTTGTTTCTTCCACTCAACCCTCACTGCCAAAGAGAATGATGTTTGAAGATTCAGGGGTTCATTTCTGTTCTAAAAAGCAGCCTCTTTTAGAGCCTAAGAGAGCTGCCAAGGGATCTCTGGTTAATAGGTAACACTTTTCCTCACACAGCTTCAGACAAGAGGAAAGTGATGAGTAAATAATTTACTAAACCTGAACTTTTAGAAAAATCTTATCTTGGGAACGCTTCCTCTCAAGTTTCCTGTATATTAATGTTTCATATCACTCCAGTTCTGAGCTATTATCAATATAGGTTAGCACTATCAACAAGAATTTTCTGCAATGATAGAAATGTTTTGTGACTGCACTGATATATGCACTGATATAGCCACTGGCCACGTGTGGCTATTAGGCACTTGAAATGGAGCTGCTGCTGCTGCTGCTAAGTAGCTTCAGTCGTGTCCGACTCTATGTGACCCCATAGACGGCAGCCACCAGGCTCCCCCATCCCTGGGACTCTCCAGGCAAGAACACTGGAGTGGGTTGCCATTTCCTTCTCCAATGCATGAAAGTGAAAAGTGAAAGTGAAGTCGCTCAGTCATGTCCAACTCTTAGCGAGCCCATGGACTGCAGCCTACCAGGAGCCTCCGGCCATGGGATTCTCCAGGCAAGAGTACTGGAGTGGGTTGCCAGTGTGTTCTCCGTGAAATGTAGCTAGTGTGGCTAAAGAATTAATTTTCAAATAGTATTTAAATTAATCTAAATTAGCCACATGAACAGTGCAAGTTGTCACACAATTCTGGTTTAAGTAGGAAAGGCCTTTCTCAGGCCTACTATAATTCTGCTGTGTTTTGTGTGTGTCTGTGCGTGTGTGTGCTCAGTCCTGCCTGACTCTTTGCAACCCATTGGACAGTTCTGAGTTATTGGGGAAAAAAAAAAAACAACCACCGTGCTTAAAGTTTCTGCCTTCTGAAGAAGTCACTTATCCATTCAACACATATTTATTTAGCACTTACTCTGGCCAAATGCTCAGCCATGAAATTAAAAGACACTTACTCCTTGGAAGAAAAGTTATGACCAAACTAGATAGCATATTGAAAAGCAGAGACATTACCTTGTCAGCAAAGGTCTGTCTAGTCAAGGCTGTGGTTTTTCCAGTGGTCATGTATGGATGTGAAAGTTGGACTGTGAAGAAAGCTGAGTGCCAAAGAATTGATGCTTTTGAACTGTGGTGTTGGAGAAGATTCTTGAGAGTCCCTTGGACCACAAGGAGATCCAACCAGTCCATTCTGAAGGAGATCAACCCTGGGATTTCTTTGGAAGGAATGATGCTAAAGCTGAAACTCCAGTACTTTGGCCACCTCATGCGAAGAGTTGACTCATTGGAAAAGACTCTGATGCTGGGAGGAATTGGGGGCAGGAGGAGAAGGGGANCAGTCCATTCTGAAGGAGATCAACCCTGGGATTTCTTTGGAAGGAATGATGCTAAAGCTGAAACTCCAGTACTTTGGCCACCTCATGCGAAGAGTTGACTCATTGGAAAAGACTCTGATGCTGGGAGGAATTGGGGGCAGGAGGAGAAGGGGAAGACAGAGGATGAGATGGCTGGATGGCATTACTGACTCGATGGCCGTGAGTCTGAGTGAACTCTGGGAGTTGGTGATGGACAGGGAGGCCTGGCGTGCTGTGATTCATGGGGTCACAAAGAGTCAGACATGACTGAGTGACTGAACTGAACTGGCCAAATGCTATTATAATTCCCATGAACATAATAGACAATGTTCATACCCTCATAAATTTTACATTCTAGTGCAAAGATTAGCAAACTATGGCCCATGGGATAAATCCAGCCCTCCACTTGCTTTTGTACAACCAGTGAACCAATAATAATTTTTGCATTTTTAAATATTTGGAAAAATAAAAAACAATAACAATTCATGATGAGACATAATTAGTATTTTTAGTAACACAGTTATTCATTTATGTATTGTCAGTGGCTGCTATCTCAACTAGAATTGAGTGGAGCAGTTTCAACAGAGACTGAATGGCCCACAAAGCCTAAAATATTTATTATTTGACCCTGTACAGAAAAAAGTTTGCTGACTCCTGAGCTAAAGGATAGTAATATGCTAGACACCATGATAAGCATTTTGTCTCATTTAATCTTTGGGACAACTCTCTGAGGGTGATTCTACTAGTCTCTTCACTGGTAAAATGTAAAACTGGGGTCTGAAAATGGGTATTTCTAATAAGGTTCCAGGTGATGCTGATATTGATTGTTCATGGATCATAACCTCCAAATCAGTGACTCTCTGCCTTGGTTGCACAGCAGAATCCTCTGGGGAAATTTTTAAAAATATGATTCCCAGGCCCTAATGAAGAAGGAAACAGCTGGACTCCATCTTAGGGCAGGCTTTGAACATTAGGTTACATGCATGATCACCCTCCCAATGAACTCTGAACTTTGTGCCCGGTGTTTATAGAAATGGCATACCAATAGAAAACCAGACCCCCAGATAAAAGAGCCTCAGGACTTGTACTTGGACTCTCCATTGCCTAAAAGAATATGCTAATTATTTCTGTAACAGAACAAAATGGTAAATTCCATATTGGGATAAGACCACAGCCTATTGATGAATATCCACTGTTTATCTAGTCTTGTGACACATGAATCATGGGTTAACTTTGATTGTATCTCTCTTTTACCTTGTCCAGACTAGTTTCAAGGAATCTGGGGAGGTGGGTTTGAGCAAGTACACTTAGGGTATATAAGCTTTTCACAAAAACTGGTTGGGGTCCTTGGCTAAGAGGAGACTCTGCCTTGGGCCCGCTGGTGTAATAAACTGCACTCCATTATCTGCATTGTCCTTCTGAGTGAGTTTGTTTCCCGGAATGCCATGGCTACAACACTAACCCCAGAGATTCTGATTTAATTAAGACTTAGGCATCAGTACATTTATAAAGCTTTCCTCATGATTCAAATATATAGCCAGGTTTGAGAAGCACTGCTCAGATGAAATCCCATTGATCTGTAGACCAACATTTTAGTTCTAATTCTCATATCACATTAATGCAAGTTACTTCCCTTCTGTGGGATCCTGTTTTCTTTGCAGGTGAAAAACGAGGAGGTTTAAATCAGATGATTTCAAAGGGCTTAATCTCATTGCCTTGTCAGATCTGCACACAAATAGATCAAGGGGTCAGATGAAGTACCCAGGTCTCCTTGGTTTACAATAAATCTCAGTGAATTATTTGTTGAATTAATATCTTTATTATCATAATAAATCATTATATTAAGTAACCATGAAGATGCATGGAGTGCAACAATATGATGCCCAATTGCTAGGTCCATTTAGGGTTAAATGTACGGCTGGCATCCATTATTAATCATTGTTTGGAAATATATCAATACATGAATGCTTCCACACAGCTACTCTGCCTTACATACTGTAAAGTTAGAATTGAAGCTAAAAATGATGATTTAATGATTGTGAGCTGGAGAAGACAATGGTGATCCACTCTAGTACTCTTGCTGGGAGAATCCCATGGAGCCTGGTAGGCTGTAGTCCATGGGATCGCGAAGAGTCGGACAGGACTGAGCGACTTCACTTTCACTTTTCACTTTCATGCATTTGAGAAGGAACTCGCCACCCACACCAATGTTCTTGCCTGGAGAATCCCAGGGATGGGGGAGCCTGGTGGGCTGCCATCCACGGGGTCGCACAGAGTTGGATACGACTAAAGTCACTTAGTAGCAATGATTGTGAGAGTAGTGTTTCATTGCAGGAAATTTGGAAGATTACAGAAAGTATAACTAAGAAAACCCTTAATCCCTAAAACTGTTTTTAAATAGCCTCAATTATGAGACCTCAGCCAAATAAATGACATTGTGATCAAATGATTTCCCACAGAAGGAGGGAGGGCTGGGTGGCCCAGAGAGGCCTCTCCTACAAAAGGCTAAACTCTGTTTTCATATCTCTGGTAAATGCAGCTCCAAGGCTGGAGGTAGTGTTGGCTCCTATCTGGAGTGTAGGAATTATAGTCTATAAACTAGAGGACTTTTGACAGTGCTTTAATGAGTAACTGGTACTTTGCTACCTGTTTCTTCATCTATGGATTATCCACTGTGAAAAATTCTCCTTAATATTTCTACACCTTTTGAAATCCTTAGATGAAAGAGATTAAAAGCTTAATTCTTTGCTTTCATTGAGAGTAACTGGATGACCCAGATCATTTCTTTTTTAGAAATGTATATGGGAGGCACTAGCCCTTACTTGTCAGAAGAATGGGCTGGAATGAGGCATTTCTAGGTTCAAATCCAATCAATGCCTCTGTTACAGATTGAATGTTATCCTAGTTCAAAACAGTTCTTATGTTAAAGCTTTGACCTTCAATGTGATGGTATTTGGGGATGGGGCCTTTGGTAGATAATTAGGTTTAGATGAGGTCATGACAGTGAGACCCCTGATGGGATTAGTATCTTCCAAGAAGAGGAAGAGAGAGCAGAGTTCTCTCTCTCTCCATCATGTGAGATCACAGAGGGACAGCAACCATCTGCAAGCTAGGAACAGAGCCCTCATGGGATAACTGAACCAGCCAGCAGCTTGATGTAGGACTCCCTAGTCTCCAGAACTGTGAGAAATAATTATCTGTTGTTTAAACCAGAGACAACTGAGACAACCTCTTACTCATCATATTCTCCATCTGCAGAGACGATAATAGCATCCACTTTACAGGGTTACTCTGGAGATTTAATGATAAATTTTATGTAAGTAAAGCATTGAGTACAGTATTTGGGACATAGTGAGTTCTCAGAAAATAGTACTATTATGATGATTAATAATAATAAAACTTGGTGCTTGTGGATATGGCTGAAACAAATGCATGTCTTTTTGCTTGTCTTTTAGATGGATTGGTATCTGTAGAAATCGTGGGTGCTAAAATACTTAGCCAGACTGACGTTAGCCCTTGTCACCATGAAGATATTACTTTATGCCAAATATTTTCAGTGCCTAGCAATTCCTGGCTCTATGAGAGCATTGCATAAAGATTACAGAACAGTGATCCCTCAGAATTTCTCCAACTATGAATCCATGAAACAGAATTTTAAACTAGAGATCCCAGAGTATTTCAACTTTGCCAAAGATGTCCTGGACCAATGGACCAATATGGAAAAGGTATGGAGCAAGGACCAGTCAGACTGCAATTTCTTAATTGAGAGTGATTTTTTTCCCCCAGGGGACATTTGGCAATGTCTGGAGACACTTTTGTTACTATGAGTTGGGGGAGGATGTATGCTAATCGGTGGAGGCTAAGGGGTGTTGCTAAATATCCTGTAATGCACAGGACATCTGGTTCACCATTAAGAGTTTCATTGTTGAAAAAGCCTGGGTTATAAAAATGTATGATTATAGATTAATTTTTTTAAAAAAAGGAGTAGGGATTTCCCTGTTGGTCCAGTGGTTGGGAATCCACCTTCCACAGCAGGGAACATGGATCTCACATGTCATGGGGCAATTAAGCCTGCTGGCCACAGGCCACAACAAAAGATCCCATGTGCTGCAGTGAAGATCCTGTGTGCCACAATGAAGACCTGAAGTGGCCCAATAAATAAATAAATATTAAAAATAAATAAATATAAAGGACTAGAATGAAATGTGAACCCAAGAATAAAAAATGGGGGGAAATGACGCAAAGAGCATTGAGAGAAATATAAAGGGATGCAATAATTCTGCCTTTATGGAAAGAAAAATAATCAGGCTAAATGAGAAATCACATGTGCTGAAAGAAGTAACATGGCTCCCAAAATCTAGAAATAAGGACCCCAGAGTTACTCCCAAATACTCCAAGTATGTCGTAACTAAAGACCTGTGAATTGTTTTCAGAGAAAATATTACATTAAGTCAGTTGAAATAGAATTTAGCTGCATAACCACCTTTAAATCTAAGACTGGTTTGTCTTTTCTCAGGCTGGGAAGAGACCTTTCAATCCAGCCTTCTGGTGGATAAATGGAAACGGAGAAGAAGTGAGATGGAGTTTTGAGGAACTAGGATCTTTATCAAGGAAATTTGCAAATATACTTACAGAAGCCTGTGGCCTGCAAAGGGGAGATGGAGTAATTTTGCTTTTGCCCAGGATCCCTGAATGGTGGCTTGCAAATATAGCCTGTCTGCGCACAGGTTAGTAGTGTTGGTGTTGCAATATTTAAAGTATGGTGGATGAGAGATTTTCCAGAACATCTAAGTAAACATGAGACATTTATTTTTGCCAGTTATTTGAAGAACTATACACAACATGGTATTATTCTCAAGAACCTTAGAAATGTGTTGGAAACATGTCTTATCATTTGACCTAACTATGAGTTGTTTTTTTTTTTTTAATAATGAAATATGTTTAAGTTAATACCAATCAACAATCGAACACCTATATACCAACTTCTCTCCTCCTATAGGATCCACAATCATCTGCAACTCAATCAGTCACAAACTCAAGGAACCCATCCTAGTTCTTGTGTTAAACCTTTATTCCTCTCATGGGTAATTACCATTCATCTAGTGCCCTAAGCCAGGCATCTACTCCTCCTCCTTCCTAATCAGTTCTTACATCTTATAAATTTGACTTCCTACATGGCTCCAAAGTACCTCCTCTTCTTCAACTTCATTGCCCTTTCCTTACTTCATTTTTACTATCTTTTGAGTGGATTTTCCCAAAAGAATCCCTACTCCTGATTCTGTGTGTGCCTATACCCCATCTCAATCCAATTCATCCTCCATAGCAGTGTTCTTTCTAGAACACATGTTATCCTTTTATTTTGTTGCTTGATAGTATTTAATAATTCTTTGTTGCCTACCAGATAAAATCTGAGGTGAATTGTGGAAGGCCCTAGCTATCTTCCATTTATTTTTCTCATTTTCCCACACTCCTACTCTTCAGCCATCTCAAATAATTTCCTATAAGGTTTGTGATCTTTCTTGTCTCATTGATTTTGTGCACACTATTTCCTATGCTTAGAAAGTCTTTCATTCACACCTAATCCCCTGGACAACTCCTATTAAACTTAAAAGTCTCAGTTTTAATGTCACCTTCTCAGCAACATCACCCTGATCTTCCAGTCTAGGTGCTTTCTTTTGGGGGCTCCCCTAAAGAAATAGTATGTTTCTAGTTTAACCTGTACTGTATGGTCTGGGCATACTATTTGTTTATAAATCTGTCATTCTCATCATTTCACCTCAGTTTGGTCGCTTAGTCATGTCTTACTCTTTGCAACCCCATGGACTGCTGCGTGCCAGGCTTCCCTGCCCATCACTCCTGGAGCTTGCTCAGACTCATGTCCATTGAGTCAGTGATGCCATCCAACCATCTCATTCCCTGTTGTACCCTTCTCCTCCTGCCTTCAATCATTCCAAGCATCAGGGTCTTTTTTAATGAGTCAGTTGTTCGTATCAGGTGGCCAAAATATTGGAGTTTCAGTTTCAGCATCAGTCCGTCCAATGAATATTCAGGACTGATTTCCTTTTTAAAATTGATTGACTGGTTTGATCTCCTTGCAGTCCAGGAGAATGTCAAAAGTCTTCTCCAATGCCATAATTCAAAAGTATCGATTCTTCAGTGCTCAGCTTTCTTTATGGTCCAACTTTCACATCCATACATGACTACTGGAAAAATCATAGCTTTGACTAGATGGACCTTTGTCAGCAGAGTAATGTCTCTCTCTGCTTTTTAATATGCTCTCTAGTTGATCAAAGCTTTTCTTCCAAGGAGCAAATGTCTTTTAATTTCATGGCTTCAGTCACCATCTGCAGTGATTTTGGAGCCCCCCAAAATAAAGTGTCTCACTATTTCCATTGTTTCCCTGTCTATTTGCCATGAAATGATGGGACTGGACGCCATGATCTTAGTTTTCTGAATGCTGAGTTTTAAGCCTACATTTTCACTCTACTCTTTCACTTTCATCAAAAGGCTCTTTAGTTCTTCTTCACTTTCTGTCATAAGGGTGGTGTCATCTGTATATCTGAAGTTATTGATATTTCTCCCGACAAACTTGATCCCAGCTTGTGCTTCTGGAACTCCCTTGCTTTTTCCATGATCCAGCGGATGTTGGCAATCTGATCTCTGGTTCCTCTGCCTTTTCTAAAACCAGCTTGAACATCTGGAAGTTCACGTTTCACATATTGCTGAAGCCTGGCTTGGAGTATTTTGAGTATTATTTTATTAGCGTGTGAGATGAGTGCAATTGTGTGGTAGTTTGAGCATTCTTTGGCGCTGCCTTTCTTTGGGATTGGGATGAAGACTGACCTATTCCAGTCCTGTGGTCACTGTTGAGTTTTCCAAATTTTCTGGCATATTGAGTGCAGCACTTTCACAGCATCATCTTTCAGGATTTGAAATAGCNATTCCAAGGCCAAATTTGCCTGTTACTCCAGGTGTTTCTTGACTTCCTACTTTTGCATTCCAGTCCCCTATAATGAAAAGGACATCTTTTTTGGGTGTTAGTTCTACAAGGTCTTGTAGGTCTTCATAGAACCATTCAACTTCAGCTTCTTCTGGGTTACTGGTTGGGGCATAGGCTTGGATTACCGTGATATTGGTTTGCTTTGGAAACAAACAGAGATCATTCTGTCGTTTTTGAGATTTCATCCAAGTACTGCATTTCAGAGTCTTTTGTTGAACATGATGGCCACTCCATTTCTTCTAAGGGATTCCTGCCCGCAGTAGTAGATATAATGGTCATCTGAGTTAAATTCACCCATTCCAGTCCATTTTAGTTTGCTGATTCCTAGAATGTTGATGTTCGCTCTTGCCATCTCCTGTTTGACCACTTCCAACATTCCAGGTTCCTATGCAATATTGCTCTTTACAGCATCGGACCTTGCGTCTATCACCAGTCACACCCACAACTGGGTATTGTTTTTGCTTTGGTTCCATCCCTTCATTCTTTCTGGAGTTATTTCTCCACTGATCTCCAGTAGCATATTGGGCACTTACCGACCTGGGGAGTTCCTCTTTCAGTATCCTATCATTTTGCCTTTTCATACTGTTCATGGGGTTCTCAAGGCAAGAATACTGAAGTGGTTTGCCATTCCCTTCTCTGGTGGACCACATTCTGTCAGACCTCTCCACCATGACCCATCCGTCTTGGGTTAGTTTCACTGAGTTAGGCACGGCTGTGATCCATGTGATCAGATTGGCTAGTTTTCTGTGATTATGGTTTCAGTGTGTCTGCCCTCTGTTGCCCTCTCGCAACACCTACCGTGTTACTTGGGTTTCTCTTACCTTGGTCATGGCTCTCTCTTCATGGCTGCTCCAGGAAAGCGCAGCCGCTGCTCCTTACCTTGGACAAGGAGTATCTCCTCACAGCTGCCCCTCCTGACCTTGAACGTGGAGTAGCTCATCTTGGCCCTCCTGCACCCGTGCAGCCACTGCTCCTTGGACGTGGTGTTGGTCCTCAGTCATTCTCCTAGGACTGTGAAAAAGCTTCTAAAAGGCAATTACTATGATATATTCATCTCTGTGACTCCAAAGATTGGCTTACAGTAAACTTCAGCAAAATATTTGTTGAATTAATATCTTTATTATTGTAATAAATCATTATATTAACTTTCTTAATTTACTATAATCATTACTTGCATTTGAGGAGAGCTATAGGCAGGAGAAGAAGGGATGACCGAGGATGAGATGGCTGGATGGCATCACTGACTCAATGAACGTGAGTCTGAGTGAACTCCGGGAGTTGGTGATGGACAGGGAGGCCTGGCGTGCTGTGATTCATGGGGTCGCAAAGAGTTGGACACAACTGAGCAACTGAACTGATGTGCTCTAATCTCATGTGTACTTGTAAATCATTCACTGGAGCTGCACTGTCCACTTTTGCATGGTTTTTTATGAATGCTGCTTTTTATGCTGCTTTCATGAATACTGTTCAAGCTCACTCTCTTAATAACACAGGGCTTCCCTGGTGGCTCAGTGGTAACGAATCTGCCTGTCACATCAGGAGATGCAGGCTCAGTCTGGGTTGGGAAGATACCCTGGATAAGAAATGGCAACCCACTCCAATATTCCTGCATGGGAAATCCCATGGACAGAGGAGTCTGGTGGGCTACAATCCATGGGGTCACAAAAGTGCTGGACACAACTTAGCAACTAAAAAACAGTCTAGTAACAGACTGATCTTTTAAAAAATATATATATATATTTATTTATGGCTACAGTAGTTCTTCTTTGCTGCACGGACTTTCTCTAGTTGCAGAGATTAGGGGCTAGTCTCTAGTTGTGGTGTGTGAACTTTCTCATTGTGATGGCTTCTCTTGTTGTGGAGCATGGGCCCTAGGGCACGAGGTCTTCAGTAGTTGTGGCTCATGAGCTACAGCGTGCAGGGTCAGTAGTTTTGGCACACGGGCTTAGTTGCCCTGTGGCATGTGGGATCCTCCCAGACTAGGGATCAAACTGGTGTCTCCTGCCTTGCAAGGTGGATTTTTAACCACTGAACCACCAGGGAAGCCCCAGTAACAGACTATTTGATTACCAGGACCAGAAATCCATTCATATTCAATAGTTCAATAGTGAAGAAGAATTATTGAATAGTTACTGGATAATTTTACAGGGGAAAAAGCGAAGAAAGAAAAACTGGCCTCTGTAAGAGGACAGGCTATTCAGCAGGCAGTTTCTGTCTCTACCTTTTGTGCTCTGAAGCTGTTGCCCGAAGGGGGACCCCTTCCAGGGCCCAAAACTGGGCTCTTGTCTAACACTCAGAAATGAATTGTCTGAGGAGACACATGTGCTGATAAAGCACGAGATTTTATTGGGAAAGGGTACCCAGGTGGAGAGCAAAAGGTAAGGGAAACCAGGAGAACAGCTCTGTCACATGGCTTGCAGTCCTGGGTTTTATGGTGATGGGATTAGTTTCTACTGGGTTGTCTTTAGCCAACCATTGTGACTCAGAGAACTTCCTGGTGTTGCATGCCTTGTTCAACCAAGATGGATGCTAGAGAGAAGGATTCTGGGAGGTGGTCGGACATGTGGTGTCTCCTTTTGACCTTTGCCGAACTCTTCCAGTTGGTGAAGGCTTATTAGTTCTGTGTTCCTTACCAGAACCTCCCGTCGTAAAACAACTCATGCAAATGGTTACTATGGTGCCTGGCCAGGGTGGGCGGTTTCAGTCATTGTGCTTCCCCTAACAAAGCTACAGGGCCTCTTGTCTCTCTGCTTCTCTGAAACTGCTTCTCCTTTGACCTCTTATTTCTTGCTAAGGAATAATTTCTCTTCATTTTGGTTGGTGCATGGTTTTGATTTGCCAGACAGATATCTCAGATCCTAACCTATATGTCACATCCTCTAATCCACTCAGTCTCTTAAAATTTAAGGCAGAATCTGATTGGCACAGGCCAATCAGAAGTGATCAGAGGCAGCTTCAACTGATAAAGCTTGGTTATTGGGGCTGTGGGCAGAAGGAAGGCAGGTTCTCTTAGAATGAGGAGGAATAAATGGTAAATCTAATATGCTAACAATGCTAGTCTTCATAGTAGAATTAAAAATGAACTTATAGTTATTGGATTTCTTAATAATTTTTCCCTTTTAATAAAACTTAACTAATTTTTGCAAGTAGCCTCAGCTATTTATGTATTACATAGGGCTATATACATGTGACAAAATGATAAAGAAATGCAAAGGAATGGTTAACACAATATTCTGGATCATGACTACCTGGTAATTTGGGGCAGAGCTCACAGAAGGCTTTAAACATATTGTTAAACTCTCTTTTTAAAGCTAGATGGTGGATAATTCTTATTTTCATATATTTTTAAGGGGATACATTACATAAGCTCTGTTGCACAGTTGGTAGTTTTTGCAGTAAAATAAGAAAAATATACAACTGAACTGTGCCTTTGGAGGAGTCTTAAGATGTTTGGGGATGCATTACTAAAGGGTAATGAATAGTGAGAAAACTGTTACTGTGCTTTCAAAAAAGGAAAAGTACATAGCACTGAAGAGGGATAATGTTACAATATAGCATTCAAAATCAGAATTACTGGAAACTTTAAGAAATATAAGTTCTTTAGCTCCATTCAAGGTTTACCAAATCTAAAACTGGGGTTGAGATATAAAAAACCTAGAAATGTTTTATTAAGTCCTGCAGGTGATTCTGGTGCATATCCAAGTTTGAGAACCACAGAACTAGAAGAAGTAAGCCTCTCTCCTTCTGGGGGCCTGGAGAATGACAAGAAAGACCTGGGTAAACAAACTGGCAGATTTTGCTACTGGTCACTAACCAGCTTATGTTAGTGTGTGGAGAGTGGAGCTCTGCATCTTAGGAGAGGCCTCTTGTTATCCTGTTTATGATACAAGGTGTATAAAATTACCAGTTTATTAATTTGCCTGAAGGGCCAAAAGACTCCGGCATGAGTAGCCCTCTCTCCCTGGTAACAGACCTACATAAGACAAAATTAAGCCAGAAGTTTGTTTAGCTGACAAAACAAGTAACTTTCGTAATTTAATTTATTGGCACTGGGGTTTGAAAGCTCAGTTCATCCACCTCATCGTATTATACCCATCATCCTTTAAAGCAATAAGTGTTTACTGGTCACTTGCTATGTTTTAGGAGCTATGGAGTTTATGATCCAGTGGGAGACAGAGTTAGGAGTCAAGTAAACACAGAGTTGATAAGTGTGACAAGTGTTATAAAGGAAATAGCACAAGAGCCACTGTAATGTATGAGGGGTACTACTACAGACTGAGAGGCCAGGCACATAATTTAAGCTGAAACTGAGGGATGAGTCAGCCAGAGGGAGAAGGTATGGGTGATGGGAGCATTCATTCTAAGCAAATGGAAAAGCTCTGCAAAGGTCCTGAGGCAAGAAATAATTTGTAGATTTGAGAAAATGAAAACAGTGCAGTGTGACTATAGGTACTGGCTAGGGGCCACTTCATCCCAGGGACTATAATATGTAAAATCCCTTAACAGAGACTTCTCCTCCAGACAGGCTTAGATGAGTACTATCAGGATTTGCCCTAGTAAGTCTCCTTTTTCTATGTTCTGTGGCTGCAATATCCCTTTCTGTAACCAATTCTATATTAATATGTTATATATAAGGGTATGGCTTAATCTTGCTGCTCTGTGAATCATTATGTCTGTTTATATTGACTATGAATATCTCTATTCTATTTTATATTGAGTTTACAGTTTAGCTCTTGGAAGGCAATCTATTTCCCTTATTTCCAAGTTCTTAGAGAGATATGCCTATAGTCTCCAGGGCCAACAACAAACTCATCGTATTTTCGTTTTCAAACTTTTGCGTATGTATTGTAGGTCAAATTCCTTTACAACAGAAATCCCAGTATATAATCATTAAAAAAAATAGAAATTGCCAAGAATATGTTCCTTTAAGTGCCATTTACCACAAAAATGTACTATCCCACTTCAAACTCTTGAAGAAGTTTATATAATACTTGTGGTCCCTCTGGAATTATAATAAACATTCACTCATTTTGAAAGATTGTTGCTGAGCCGTGAAAGGACACTGGGATTCTTGGCCTCTGGAGGAAAGGAATTCATTCGGGGCCAGTGACAAGGCTTGATCGCTCAGAGCTTTTGTGTAATAAAGTTTTATTAAACGGGAAAAAAATAAATTAAAAAAAATATAAAAGAGATAGAGAAAGCTTCTGACACAGATATCAGAAGGGGGCATAAAGAATGCCCCCCGCTAGCCTTTAGCAGTATGTTATATACCTATCAGCAAGCTGCCAATTAGAGAAAAGAGATTCTAAAACTCAGAGAGGCACCAGGTCCCTCACCCACACATGTATTTTAAGATAACATTGGCAGCTGGTGAGTCATCCTGGGCCATAAAATGATTGACATGAATCTTGAAGAAAGACAGGTTTCCAAGTAAATATATAGTTTTATTAACCTAGATTAGGAGAACAATGTATGAGTAAAACATACAGGTTTGTTGAGCCCTTATCGTTATGAATCTTAATAGAACTGACTTGAAGAAAGACAGTCTAGGGTGAATACATAGTTCATTAACATAGCTTAAGACAAACATTTCCACAAGAAAAAAATGCATTGGTTAGCTCAAGATTTGAGAAAAGTTAAGTTCAGGTGGAGCCAGGTGTCATCATGGCAGCACAGAATTTTAAGCGAAACCTTTTAATTTTGTATGGAGAAGGCAATGGCAGCCCACTCCAGTACTCTTGCCCGGAGAATCCCAGGGACGGAGGAGCCTGGTAGGCTGCAGTGCATGGGGTCGTGAAGGGTTGGACACGACCGAGCGACTTCCCTTTAATTTTGTATAGAGACGGGAAAAAAATCTGACATTGTTTGCTTCCTCCTGCCGCTTACGAGAGAGAGAAAATATGTCTGACACTTGCAGCCTATTTCCTCTGTTTGGAGACCCCTGGGCTTTCTACCTGTTACTCTCTCAATTTGCTCATTTTATCATCACAAGAGCCTTATGATTAGGAAGAGAAAATCTTATTTTATAAACAGAGAAGGGAAAGCTTTCATAGTTGGGGAAAAAGCAACATGAAGTCATTTGCCCAAAGGCATTCAGAAACTCAGTGTAGAGCCCAATGCACCCTCTAGAATTTTCTAGAAGTTTTTATAAAATTTGAAAATAAGAACAGTTTTTTAAAAATCAACTATATCTCAATAAATTAAAAAAAATCATCTAGATCTGGTAATTCAACATCATGGTAGTGTGAGATGTTTTATTTTTCTCTCCCCTTCAATTTGCAACAAGTATAACATATATAACTCTACAAAGGTCCTCTGCCCAACACACCAGGATACCAAAGAGATCCACACATCTGTACATCTGAAGGTGGATGGAATGGTACATAGGAGGTGGAATCGAGGGAACAAGGTGGGGGAGTGCCCATAATCCTGGCTCTCCGACCACAGTGGATGAACACACATCTGAGAAAGAACTCAGTGGTAGCTGGGGAGGTGGTGTACTCTAGCTTCCCAGCGGCAGCAGTACCTGCAGCTAAAGGGTACCAGGCAGCAGCGGCAGGGCCTGCGACCCCAGCCCTACCAGCTACAGGGGTGCTAAGGCTCCAGCACCCCTGCACAAGGCAGCAGTGTCTACAAACCTGACAACCCCAACAACCCCAGATGTAGCAGAGGTGCCTGCCATCATGGTGCATCCAGTAGTGACATGAGCAACAGCAGGAACACTTGCAGGAGAAGGCACCAAAGACTCCAAAGGTACAAGCAGTGACAATGAGGGCTCCAGGCACACCCCTGACAGAGGTAATAGGGTGGAAAATACTGATTCCGTAGTACTGTCAGAGGCTGGTCAGGTTAGGGAAAACAAAGACTCGTGTTGTAGTGCCACCTGCTGGAAAAATAGAGAAGGTCCTCTAATCACCAATGTATTGAATTTTTAGAATCAAAGTAAACAAATCTTCCCAGGTGGCCCCTAGTAGTAAAGAATCTGCCTGCCAATTCAGGAGACACAAGAGATGCTGGTTCAGTTCCTGGGTCAGGAAGATCCCCTGGAGTAGGAAATGGCAACCAACTCCAGTATTCTTGCCTAGAAAATTCCATGGACAGAGGAGACCAGTAGGCTACTGTCCATGGGGTTGCAAAGAGTTTGATATGTTCGAGCACACAGACACACACACAACCATCTTACCTAATAAGAAAGATATTTACTCCTTCAAATGTGTAGGCAGAGGTACAAGATATCAAGCACTGTGAAAAACCACAGTAATAAGGTATCACAAAAAGAAAGTGACACTTCTCCAGAAACCAAACTTAAACTCATGGAAGATTGCAATCAGATAGAGAATTCAAAATAGCTGTCAATAAGCACAAGAAAACTCAGAAAGTCATTTCAATGAGCTCAGGAATAAAATAGAATAAAAACAGAAGGGATATTTTACCAAAAGGTTAGATCTCTAAAAGAGATACAAACAGAATTTCTAGAGCCAAAGAATTCAGTAAATGATATAAATAATGCAATAGAAAGCACTGGAAACAGAGCAGACCATAAAGAAGAAAGAATTAGCAAGCATGACTTCAGAAGTCTAGAAATGATCCAGACCAGAAAGGATAACTGTTTTATTTTTTTTTTAATGCAGAATTTCTAAGAGATCTATTTGATTCCATTAGGAAAGGCAACATAAGGAGGCTTCTGCAAAGAAACTAAAGCTGAGGGAGTTCATCACCTCTACACCTGCCTTACAGGAAATGTTGAGGGCTTCTTGAAGATGGCAGAGTAAGAGTACATGGCAGTAATATCCTCCAGGTTAGGTGAGGTCGCACAGTCGTGTCCGACTCTTTGCGACCCCCGTAGACTGTAGCCTACCAGGCTCTTCCGTCCATGGGATTCTCTAGGCAAGAATACTGGAGTGGGTTGCTGTTTCCTTCTCCAAGGGATATTCCTGACCCAAGGATCGAACCCAGGTCTCCCACATTGGAGGCAGATGCTTTAACCTCTGAGCCACCAGGGAAGCATAAACACATCAAAAATACATCTACTTGTGGGAAATTCTCACTGAAAACTAATTGGAAACTGGCAGAAGGACTTCTATACAACCAAGGCTATAAGAAAGACGCATATAACAAGGGTAGGATGGGAATAAAAGTGATTGAATTGGGACCTGTGCCCCTGGGAAGGAGCTTAGAGGAAAAAGGAGATTTCTTGGGTGGACACCTGCCCTAGGGAGTGAGTAGGTCAAGTCACAGACTGGGCATCTCAGCCCTGGGGACCCATGTGGAGGTGGCAATACCCACTAGCTGCTTGGAGAACTACTGGTACAGATAGAAAGGCTGAAGAAGCTTAGATTCCTCTTTTAGGAGCACACAGATGCTGGTTTGTCCCTGGGCAGGGCAGAGAGAGTTCTGCCCTAGGGGTTACCAGGTTTTCTGAGACCACCTCACTGTGCACCCCAGTCCAAGGTGACCAGTTCCTGCTCATTCCACACCACAACATGGCACTAGATATAGGGCAACCACAGCCCAGGAAAGGACATGACAATGAGCTGCATCTAAGTGGAGTCCCAGACACCTACACAGACAGAGCACTGGACCTCTAGACACATGAGCCCTACTTCCTTTATCACTTCCCACCTTTGGGGCAAAGGTCCTGGTGTAGGAAGAAGGAAAAACACACATTCAAATGGAACAGTGCCAGTTCCAAATGGCCAACAGACACATGAAAAGATACACAGCATTAGTAATTACTAGAAAACTATAATACAAAACTACTAGATATAACCTCATACCTATCAGAATGTCTATCATCAAAAAGCCTGCAGATAACAAATGGAGGGGATGTAGAGAAAAGGGAACCCCTGTACACTGCTAGTGGGAGTTCAGACCGGCGCAGCCACAGTATGGAGGTTCCTCAAAAACTAAAAATAAAACTTTCAAATGACCCAGCAATTCCATTCCCAGGTAAATATCTGGAGACCGGCGCAGCCACAGTATGGAGGTTCCTCAAAAACTAAAAATAAAACTATCAAATGACCCAGCAATTCCATTCCCAGGTAAATATCTGGAAAAAATGAAAACACTAACTCAGAAAAAAGATACATGCACCCTAATGTTAATAGCAACACAATTTACAAAGTCATGGAAGATATGGAAGCAACCCTAGTGCCCACCAATAGATAACTGGATAAAGAAGAAGAGAGATATATAATGGAATATTATTCAGTCATTAAAAAGAGTAAAATTTTTCTATTTGCAGCAACATAGATGGAGCTAGAGAATATTATGCTTAGTGAAATAAGTCAGACAGAGAAAAACAAATACTATATGTTATCACTTATATGTGGAAACTAAAATAACACAAATGAATGTGTATGCAAAATAGGAACAGATTCACAGATATATAAAACAGAGTGGAGGGGAGAGAAAAACTACAATGTATAAAATACACAAGCTATAAGAATATACTGTATAGCACAGGGAATTCTAGCCATTAACTGTAATAACATAAAGGAGTATAAAATCTGCAAAAATACTGAACCATTTTGCTGTACACATGAAACTAATGTAATATTGTAAATTAACTAAACTTTAATTTAAAAAAGAAATGTTAAAAGGCTCTTCTACCAAAAACAAAAAGGCAGAAGTACACAAAATCTTGAGGAAGGTAATAGAATCAGAAAATTACAACTGTACATCAGAATAGATTGTTAAACAATTATAGCATAAAGGTTAATGGGGGAAAGAAATAAAAAATAACTATAGTTACTTCAATTTGATAATAAACTCACAACACAAAAAGATAATTTTTTTTTTTTTTTNTAAAGAATTCTTGCCCACAGTAGTAGATATAATGGTCATCTGAGTTAAATTCACCCATTCCAGTCCATTTTAGTTCGCTGATTCCTAGAATGTCGACGTTCACTCTTGCCACCTCCTGTTTGACTACTTTCAATTTGCCTTGATTCATGGACCTGACATTCCAGGTTCCTATGCAATATTGCTCTTTACAGCATCGGACCTTGCATCTATCACCAGTCACATCCACAACTGGGTATTGTTTTTGCTTTGGCTCCATCCCTTCATTCTTTCTGGAGTTATTTCTCCACTGATCTCCAGTAGCATATTGGGCACCTACTGACCTGGGGAGTTCCTCTTTCAGTATCCTATCATTTTTCCTTTTCATATTATTCATGGGGTTCTCAAGGCAAGAATACTGAAGTGGTTTGCCACTCCCTTCTCCAGTGGACCATATTCTGTCAGACCTCTCTACCATGACCCACCCGTCTTGGGTGGGTCCACACCGCATGGCTTAGTTTCATTGAGTTAGACAAGGCTGTGGTCTATGTGATTAGATTTACTAGTTTTCTGTGATTATGGTTTGTGTGTCTGCCCTCTGATGCTTCTTGCAACACCTACTGTCTTACTTGGCTTTCTCTTACCTTGGACGTGGGGTATCTCTTCACAGCTGCTCCTTACCTTGGAAGAGGGATATCTCCTCACAGCCGCCTCTCCTGACCTTGAACGTGGAGTAGCTCCTGTTGGCCCTCTTTTGCCCACACAGCCACCGCTCCTTGGACGTGGGGTTGCTCCTTTAGGCCACCGCCCCTGACCTCGGATGTGGGGTAGCTCCTCCTGGCTGCTGCCCCGGACCTCTGGCATTGGATAGCTCCTCTCGGCCATGCTTCTGTGCAGTCCGTGGCAGCCAGCGTCCTTCTGCCACGTGATCCATCACAGCCAGACCAAGCCGCATCAAGCTTAGGAGAGACCACCCAAGACAAGATAAGGGAGTGCAGGCCCTGCACATACCCCTCACCTT
>SJYX01024666.1:0-29507 GCA_006410675.1 Oreotragus oreotragus
GAACTGAACTATGATATATTTTGGTGTGCATTTGTTTGGGTTCATCTTGTTTAAGACCCTCTGTGCTTGCGGTACCTGGATAGGCTTCCTTTATCAGGTGCAGGTTGTTTTCTGCCATAATTTCATCAAATGCATCTTGACCCATTTTTCTCTCTCTCCTACTTTCAGGACCCTATAATGTGAATGTTAATACACTTGATTTTGTCCTATAAGCCCCTTAAACTATTCTCATTTTTTTAGGGGGCTCTGATTGGGTGAATTCCATTATTCCATCTTCCAGATCATCAGTGCATTCTTTTGTATCACCTTGTCTGCTGTTAATTCCTTTTAGTGTCTTTTTCACTTCAGTTATTCTTCAGTTCTGACTAGATATTTTTCTTATATTTACTAGTTCCTTGTTAAAATTCTCATGGTGTTCATATATTCTTCTCCTGAATTTGGTTAGTAATGCTTTGAACTCTATCTGGTCAATTGTTTATTTCTGTTTTATTACTTTGTTTTCCTGGGGTTTTCTCTTATTCTTTCAGTTAAAACAAATTCCTCTGTCTCTATGAAATTAGGTGAAAGAGTTAGTTACCAATTGCAGTCTTGAAAGAGAGTCCTTGTGTGGGAGATTCCCTAATATAGGTTATATGTGCTCCATTGCTTTGGTGGGAGAACAGGATCTCATATGAGCATGAGATCCCCCATGTGTGCTGGAAGCTTTCACTTTGGTAGAAGGCAGGGCTGGAGATGGGATTCCTTGGTAGCTCAGAGGGTAAAGAGCCTGCCTGCAATGTGGGAAATGTGAGTTCAATCCCTGAGTCGGGAAGATCCCCTGGAGAAGAAAATAACAACCCACTCCAGTATTCTTGCCTGGAAAATCCCATGGATGGAGGATCCTGGCGGGCTACAGTCCATAGGGTCTCAGAGAGTCGAACAGGACTGAGTGACTTCACTTACACTTTCAGGGCTGGAGATGGAGAGACACCGGCCAGATCCAGGTGTGAGTCAGAGCTTATCCTCTGCTCAGTGGTTAGCACCACCCTACTGGGGCTGGAGGTAGATCCCAAGGTGCTGGAACAGAAGCCCTGAGGTTCAGGTCTGAGTTGACCCCATTCCTTCTAAGTGTGTGCTCTCCCCACTCCCAGAACCTTCACTTTGGCCCCAGAGGGGAATAGTGGTGCAACAGGAGGGACTGGTCTGGGCGCTCGCCGTATATCTGGGCACAAGCTATATTGGTCCTAGCCAGTCAACAACCTAGACTGCTTCTGATGCTCTGCCTGTGTAAGCACCATAATGGCTGCCCCAGCCCACCTGAATGCCTGTCTGGGTCTGACCTACCCTTGTCCTTCATAACTGAGTTCTCTTGGCCACTACAGCACTCACTCTCGTGCTAGTGTGGATTTGTGCTGTAGGTCCAGTGGTGCAGTGCTTGGCATGGGTCAGGGTGTGGGCTATGTCAGCCCTAGGTGCAGAGACTTGGAAGACCTCTGATGCTATGCCTGTGTCAGCACCAGTCATGGCTGCCCTCACCCCACTCAGATGCTGTTCCAGGTCTGAGTCACTGCCGTTCCTCACAGCTGAGACCAGCTCTGCCTGTGTAAGCACCATAATGGCTGCCCCAGCCCACCTGAATGCCTGTCTGGGTCTGACCTACCTTCGTCCCTCATAACTGAGTTCTCTTGGCCACTACAGCACTCACTCTAGTGCTAGTGTGGATTTGTGCTGTAGGTCCAGTGGTGCAGTGCTTGGCATGGGTCAGGGTGCGGGCTGTGTCAGCCCTAGGTGCAGAGACTTGGAAGACCTCTGATGCTATGCCTGTGTCAGCACCAGTAATGGCTGCCCTCACCCCACTCAGATGCTGTTCCAGGTCTGAGTCACTGCCGTTCCTCACAGCTGAGACCTCACCTCAGGTACAGCAGCTCTCACCCTAGGGTAGGGCTGTGTCATGAAGCAAGTAGATCCGGAGTGGGTGCTCAGTTCAGGCTGGGGCCCACATCAGCCATTGGGAGAAGCCAGCCAGTGTTCCACGCAGCTTCCATCTGCATTCTCTGCCCTGTTTTGGGAGGAAGGGATCTGCATGGTACTCATGAATTGGCTTCTCACAGACTTCCTGTTAGTCCCACTGGTCTCCACCCAGTCAAGGGGACTCATTTTCCCAGTATCTGACCCCAGGGTTGGGGTGCCCAATATGTGGTTTTAAACATTTATTCCTTAGGAATGATCTCTGCCCTGTAATCTCCCTCTTCTCAGTTCACTCTAAATGGCACAGGTCCCGGAATGATGTCTTCATTTCCTACAAGATTCCATGTAGATCTTTTTTTACAGGCTTGGTTGTACAGTATTCTTTCTGTCAGTTTCCAATTAGTTTTCAGTGAGAATTTCTCCCACATGTAGATGTATTTCTGATGGGTTCATGGGGTGGGAGGGGGTGAATTCTCTATCCTCATATTCTGCCATCTTTATATCTTCCCCAGATAGATGTTTTTTAATCCCTTAATCATAAATCATGTTGGAACACCATTCTTTTTTGTTTGGGCTAAATACATCTATGTAAGTTTTATTTTAACATAGTCTGCTTCAATGCTGTTTACTTGTTGTTCTTGTTCAGTTGCTAAGTCATGTCTAACTCTTTGTAACCCCATGGAATGCAGCATGCCAGGCTTCCCTGTCCTTCACTATCTCCCAGAGTTTGCACAAATCCATGTCCATTGATTTGGTGATGCCATCCAACCATCTCAACCTCTGTTGTCTCCTTCTCTTTCAGCCCTTGATCTTTCCCAACATCAGGGTCTTTTCCAGTGAGTTGGCTCTTTGCATCAGATGGCCAAAGTATTGGAGCTTCAGCTTCAGCATCAGTCTTTCCAATGACTATTCAGGGTTGATTTCCTTTAGGATTGATTGGTTGGGTCTCCTTGCAGTCCAAGGGACTCTCAAGAGTCTTCTCCAATATCACAGTTTGAAAGCATCAGTTCTTTGGCACTCAGCCTTCTTTATGGTCCAACTCTTACATCTGTACATGACTACTGGAAAAGCCATAGCTTTGACTATATGGACCTTTGTTGGAGAAGTGATGTTTCTGTTTAATGCTGTCTAGGTTTGTCATAGCTTTTCTTCCAAGGAGCAAATGTCTTTTAATTTCATGGCTACAGTCACCATCTGCAGTGATTGTGGAGCCCAAGAAAGTAAAATCTGTCACTGCTTCCACTTTTTCCCCATCTATTTGCCATGAAGTGATGGGACCAGATGGCATGATCTTAGTTTTTGAATGTTGAGTTTTAAGCTGGCTTTTTCACTCTCCTCTTTCACCCTCATCAAGAAGCTCTTTAGTTCCTCTTCATTTTCTACCATTAGAGTGGTATCATCTGCATATCTGAGGTTGTTGATATTCTCCCAGGAATCTTGATTCCAGCTTGTGATTCATCCAGCCTGGTATTTTCCTTGATATATTCTGCATATAAGTTAAATAAGCAGGGTGATAATATATAGACTTGTTGTACTCCTTTCCCAATTTAGACCAGTCTCTTGTTCCATGTCTAGTAACTGTTACTTCTTGACTTGCATACAGGTTTCTCAGGAGACAGGTAAGGTGGTCTGGTATTCCCATCTCTTTAAGAATTTTCCAGTTTGATGTGATCCACACAGTCAAAGGCTTTAGCAAAGTCAATTAAGTAGATGTTTTTCTGGAATTCCCTTGTTTTGTCTATGACCGAGTGGATGCTGACAATTTGATTTCTGGCTCCTCTGCATTTTCTAAATCCAGCTTGTATACCTGGAAGCTCTTGTTTCATGTACTGTTGAAGCAAAGCTTAAAGGACTTTGAGCATTACCTTGCTAGCATGTGAAATGAGCGGAATTGTAGGGTAGTTTGAACATTCTTTGGCATTGCCCTTCTTTGGTATTGGAATGAAAACTGACCTTCTTGAGTCCTGTGGCCACTGGTGGATTTTCCAAATTTGCTGGCATATTGAGTGCAACACTTTAACAGCATCATTTTTTATTTAAAATAGCTCAGATACTGGAAAACTGAAAAATATTTTTAATTACTGACTTCAAATCTGTTAGAGTTTCCTTTTTTGAGTAGATTTTTGAATTTCTTTCAGAAGGCACCCCACTTTCTGTAACATTTCCCTCTTAGATGCTGTTAGAGGTTTATTTTTCTATATCCTCAACTTTTCCTGTTCTTTTCTTGGACACCAAAGCTTTCCCCAACATTTTACCTTCATTTCCTTCTTTCTGTGCACTGCAGACACATATGCATCCTTCCATTTGGGTGGAAGAATATGGAGATTTCAAGATTAATCTAACAATGAATTAAGTCCAGGCTCACTTTAATTTATATGCAGAATGGAAACTTCTTTTCATTTTTGATAAGCCTCTCCCATCTTTGTTAAAATGTGATGCTCTTAGTACCATGTATAGTAAAGGGCCAGAATATGAAGATGTCCATATTTTAAAGTCAGCAGTAGATGGGCATTTTACTTCATTCACAAGATTGTTTTTTCCATTTGCTTATTCTGAAGCATACAGTAGAAAAAAGGACTGGAAAAAAAGATCTGAGGTGTTAAAAAAAATAGTGACTTCAAATAATAAAATTGAGTTGATTGCTTTTAAATGTGTCACATAACAGCCCTCATTCTTCCCAGCACAGAAACCATTAGAGAAGATATTGCCAGTTTATATGCTGTTTCATTTTAAGCAATTGGAAAGTCGTAAATGGGGAGAAGAGAACAGTTCAGTTTGGCCTGATAAATTTTAAGAGGATCTGTGACTGTGACATCATCCTGATGCCCAAGGCTTGCATAAAGTGATACAGGTTTCATGAGTAAATGAATTTGTTTTAATGGGGGTTGGCTTTGTTTGGGGGTTATGATTGATTTACTAAGGACTGGAAGGAACTCAGTTATGTACTGAGAAGTTGTCAAAACCCATTTTAGCAGAAGAGTAGAAACATAGTATATGAGAAGTAACTTTGGAGAAGTAATTTATTCCTACTATATTGGTAAGGTATTTCATCAATGATTTGTTGAATTGTATTCTTACAATTATACTTTAAAACACAAATATTTTCAAACATCTAAGAATAATATTTGCAAGAAACTGGAAAAAAAGTCAAGACACAATTTCACATCCATGGTCTGCAATAATGATTTTAGTTCAGTTTTGTCCCCATATCTTATGCCAACAAAGACTGATTTATAAAGCATGTTCCTCAGTCCAGAACCAGATAATACTGAAGATAATTGCTATGCCTGGTTAGAGTTTAAGAGCAATTTCCTGAGACACCACTTGTAAAAGTGAAAGAACATACATTGGAATGAGTGCTGGTCAGCTATACAGTAAAAGAAAATAAGGAATTGTTGCATGCAGTCTGCTTTCCAATATTAGTTTAAATAATAACTGCATTATACCTGATGATCCCACAGAACTTTTAATAGTGTCAGTTTACTGTGTGGAGTCACAATCTCATTTTAAACTTTCTAGGCACATAGAAAAATCCAATCAATCATTGTCCAGTTTCAAACAATTTATTTACCTATGTGATCAGTATTTTATCACCTAAAAGTGGGAGTTTATTAAAATATAAGGCAGGATTTGGATTTCTTCTAGAAATCAAATGACAGTTTTTTAAAAATACAAAAAGAACCATTAGTATATTAACAAGCATGTTATTAGATACAGGACATTTAAAAATAACCCTGAGAACTGCAATATTATTTTATATGTTCATTTAAAAAAACCCATTAAATTTTAAAGAAAAGTTAAGTTTGAAGATTTAATATATAATTCAATTTTAGAATAGACTCATACATTTGATAAGGAATATCTGAACCTAAGAAAAATTTTAGCTTGAGTTAAACCAGTGATAGTGATGTTTAGTCTCCCCTTAGAAAACTATTGTTAATTTGTGTTCACATTCTTTACACTATGTAAACTTATCCCTGCCTTTAAACTAATGAGATTTGCTTCTTATGAAACTGGCCAAAACCAAAAGAGGGACTGAGAAAACCTTTGGCAAATTATAAAACTAACTAACTAATTTAGGCCATTGTTTGGGTTTAAAAAAAAATCCATTCCTTCTCCATTTATCTTTGACTTACTGACTTTGCATAAATTATCAGCTTCAGTTATTTGGTTTGGCAATCAATGCACAGCTGGGAAAAGTGAAAAAACATTTTAAAGATATATCTAGACTTTAAAAGAAATCAAGATATTTGATACAGGGGAAATCTTGTCCTGCTAGGTGTGTTTTTCTAGCTTAAAGAAATGAAAATGCAGAGTTTTTTTCTTATCTAAATCTTTATTAGAAGAAAAAAACAGATTTAAAGCAATGAGTAACAACATATCTCAGTAAATATGAAACACTTCAGTTATCAAAGCTACTTAGACAATAGGTCCCTAATATTTCTGCATAGCAGAAGCACACTGTTACAGAGCTCAGACTGTCATGTGCTCGTGTGAGTTTGTTTTTGGCATAAAAGAATATCCAAAGTCACAGTTAAATATGATAGTAGATAAATTGCTAGTAACTTACACAGTTGATTCTCAAAGCTTTCACAACTTATCACTGTGTGATTGACATTCCCTTAGGGTGATTGTTTTATGGACTCTATTCTATAACACTGAGTAACAAACTGAATTCATTTTCTTTCAAGTTAGCAGTACTAATAAAATTATTTAAAACTGAATTAGAAATTATGTTCTTGTTCATATTAGCACAATAAAAAGTAAGTATCGTAAGTAAACTGATTAGTTCATATCAAAAGTTAGAGAATGGAAATAACATACTTAGTACACTCATGGACAATAAATCAATTGAAAATTCAGTACACGATATCTGTGAGCACCCTTTCTAAGGGGGTAAAGTTTCCCTTTGTGATTTCTTAAAGTTTCCCTTTCCAATCTGTGTAAAACACTGATGATAAACGTAGTCTTATACCTATTTTATTTTCAAAGATCTATCATAGAAAAGGTTACATTTAAAATTCACTTTTAGTAAAAAAAAAAACCCAACAAGTGTCCTTTCAGGTTTTTTCTTGCGTGTAGTACACATTCATGAACGTCCACTAGGCGCAAGGGAAATTGTTTATGCTGCAAAATGTAGTCTATATAGTGAGACTATCAAACATAGTGAAATGACAAATGGTTTCCAACCAGTAAGCTAAGAGGAAAACAAATGCAAGAAGACTTGTTTTAATCACTAAACATTGCAGGATTTTTTTTTTTTTAAACCAATGTTTGTAAACTTGCCCACAAAAGCTGGGTGATATTAAACAGCCAGTAAGGCACTTTGTCAGAGAGGACGAAGTAGTAAAGGCTGGATGACTGACAGTTTGTTTAATAGGAAACAGTCTATACTTAGAGCAAAATCTGGAGTGGAGGGCTCCTTTTACCGATTTACCGTCAAATGGGAGTGGGGAAAACTTTAAAATCTTCTCTTTCACTTTGCTTACCAATTTTCCCTGCAGAAGTCTTTTAGTTGTAATTTAAAAAATATATTAGGAGCTATTGGTTTAAATAACGTATCACTTTCAATCTAATATTTAAAACAATATTAACATATTCACTAGCACTTTCAAAACATCCAAGCCATTCTCTTTAAAAAGGAATTACCAAACAGAAGATCTTAGTATAAAAAATGTTCCATGTTATCCACAATTCCCTTGCGACTTCTGATGGCTTCACATATTACAATATAAGCTTTGGTATAAAACATGCAAATCAAAGCCACCAAGGTGGTGAGTACAGGGCTCCGCACACAGCACGTGTATGGGAGAAGTGCAGCACAGACGCAGGGGAGGAGCGAAAGGTGACGCCGCTGCAGGATGGCCCGAGCTTGGACTCCTACTGCTGCTTGGGTTCTACATTTCGCTTGTTCATAATCTTCATCAGAGACTGACTCATGTAATAGGGTTTTTCAGCAGAACCATCGTTTCTTTCTAAATCTTCCACTAGGAGGAAGAATGGCACAGGGTAAATATCAAAGCACAAGTGTAAGCGAAGTAACATCGCCATCTGCTGTATACTTGCTTTACAGCACTTCAAAATGTTATTTTAAAAAACAGCATAGTTTGGCAACAACGTTACTGTAAACATAACTATGAGAAAACAATCAGCCCTTGTTATTATGTCAGTAAGATAGTATCTCATTCTGTGTACCAGGTCTGATTCTGCCAATAGCACCTGCCTCTCAGCTGCACAATTGAGAAAACGTTTTCTCTTCTTCGAGAGAGCAAACGTAATTATACAAAAATCAAGAGATATATGAAGAATTTTTAAATTCACCTTCACATTCCTAAAACATATTATGTATTGAATTTGCCTTCTAACTTACTGTATTAATTCAAAATTGCTTTTGCTTCAAGCCACAATTTAAGCAGTCTAGTTTTCTAAAAAGATTTGTAAATTTTCAGTATATTTCAAATCCTCGAACCGCAAATTTTGAGACATATTGCACCATTTTCTCCTTTTTTTTTTTTTACTGTTATTTAATTTCTTTCTAAGTGGCTTCCAAATTTTTCTCAAAAACAACACCCATTTTTCTCTAAATAGTTCAATTACACAGAGGTAATTAATGAAAAATATTTTTCTAACTAGATTAAGCACATAATATGGGTTAAAACTTTTCTGCTTAGAGCTTTCTAATTAAAAAATTAAGAAATACTGAACCAAACAACATTCCTTTTCCTATGATTTTGCACCCAAGAGTTATATTCTTACAGTCAAGTTTAGAATGCATCTCCATACTGTTCAATGAATACTTTTTTACTGTGGCGAGTCTTCTGGTCTAATCAGCAGTTTTAATGTTAAGCATTTAATACATGGGTCCCATCTAGTACCAAGAATCTAAAAATAGAAGTTATGACTGCTAGCAATCTCCAAATGAATCTCCTTTGTCTTTCATAATTTTCTAATTCCTAGAATAGTCAAGAATATAAGTAGAAAATAAGCAACTAATTTCCCACACACTGATTTATGTTTTATTTCCCAACTTTATGTGCATCAGAATCACTAGAGAACTTTTTAATAATTCACAAGCTGCCCCACACCAAAATACTTACATCAGAGTCTCTTGGGGTGGGGAGCACAGGTAGCAATGTTTATAACAAATTCACAGAGTGATTCTGATACATACACAGAAAATTAAAAATTGTTTTGTTTCATCATTATGAATTTTTCAACTACTCCTAAAAGGGGACTTATTCCTTATAATTTTCAACACTTAAGATAGAGATAACTATTTGACTAGATTTTTGTTGTGAACCTTGTATTATTTCTTTTTAATTTTTTATTTTAAATTGGAGTATAGCCAATTAACAATGTTGTGATAGTTTCATGCATACAGACGAGGGACTCAGCCATACATATACATGTATCCATTCTCCCCCAAACTCCCCTCTCATCCAGGTTTATTACTGAATAAAATAATAATAACCACTATCTAGAAATATAGGTTGTCACTCTTCTCTGAATTATACTTCAAGGAGCATGAGAGTGAAGAAGGCTTTTGCCAAGATATGAGGCCAAACAGTGCTTTTGATTATAATCGTAAAAGAAAGAAAACCAAGAACAAGATGGGGGCCATATAAGGACCAATATTTTGAAACTCTTCCCTATTCATTGGCTTCTTGTTATTAAGCTGGTAGGAAGTCAGTGACCCCACACTTCAGGGTCGTTAAATAAATTACTAGTCATGTTACATTATAACACAGTTTTACATTTCTAACTCTCTTCTTGGATACATGGACTATATCCAGATCTTACTCCTTTTTGTCGAGACGTAAGTAATCCTTATACAGAAACCTAGTGTGAAAGCCAGAAGGACACTGCTGGCCCAGTGCCCCTCTGGGTCCACTGTCACACTGTTCGCCGTGTCTTAGGCTCTCGTACACAGGAGATGGATAGACAAGGTATGTGGGCGCCCGATTCAAGCTTTGCTCCACCATGCAAAAGACCTAGGCGTGGCTGCCAGAGCCTGGTTTGTTGGTCTGGTCAGCAGAGGTGCAAGAATAACTTCCCTCCTGAACCCTTCAGGAAGAGATCTCCTAATCCACAGTATGCCCCTTGTAAAGGTACCAGCTGAGGTACCTATGGCGGGCTAATGTTTCCTTAGGGTAAAATCTGAAGTCTTACTTATCTTTTCTCTTTTTTCACTGAAAGTTAAGCTAAAATTAAATCTTTTATAGCACGAACCCACATGATCTCTTTAATCTAGAAAAACAGGCATGCTCATAAAAGATTTAATCACTCTTCTGAAACACATCCATACCCATTTCTTATATGGTGGGCATAAAGATTCATCTCTATTTGGGTTATAGACAAAGGGTGTGAGTTATGTGGCCATCTCAGTTCTGCTCAGAATACTTTCATGGTGGCCTCAGGTTCATATTATTAAAAATGATATTCCAGCACTCAGATTCAACTTTAATTTCATGACAACAAAATGGCCTATGAAGGTTCCATGGTAATTTTTACCTAGTAATGCTCTCTGTGGAACCTGTATAACCTTAGCATCTATGTGTTCATTATGGTCTTGAGTCACTTTCTGAAATATACTTCCCAGGGAACTATTAATATAAGTTTAATCGCAGTTTAGGATGTTGTCCACTTGCTTGAACAGTATAAATATAACCATAGCACCACATTTACTAATTTAGTACCATATGCTGGTTAACTATAAATCAACCTGTTTATGGCTAATTGATTATACATTTATAGTACTTTCAAAAATTTCCTGAATATCTTTTACAAATATACATTTGTAAGAAGAAAGGTCGTCAAAGTGCTGCAATGGAAAACAGCATGCCAAGTTATAAAAGTTTGGAAACACTTTCAGCTATAGACTTTAAGAAAACATGTGACATTTACAGCTTGCTCTTCAGCTGGACCCACAGTCTATAAACTATCCTAGTTCACAGAGACTACTGTCATCAACTGCCTGATACCTCAGCTGGTACCAGGTTCTTGCTTTTCAGGAATAGGTACTGGAATTTCACATTACTTAAAAGCATCATTTTCCAATACAAATGACCTAATATATAAAATTTCTACTTAAAAGTGAATGGCACTGTTTGAAGCTTTTCTACTTTTTCTGCTTCTGGGGAACTAGTTGCTTCTTGTTCAGAATTCCGTGCAGGGTAGGGGTTATGAAGTAGGGTTTTTCTGTTGATCCATCATTTCTTTCCAGATCTTCACCTGTATATGCAGCAGCCAAAGCAGGCAAAAGCGGCAAGCAGCAGCAGAATAATTATATGCATTTTTAGAATTTGGAGAGTTGAACAGGGAAAAACCAGAGAAAGCAGTGTTAGAAAGTCAAATATAAGACAAATTAGTGCAGTTAAGTAGCCAGTGCTAGTCAAAGTTAGAAGCTTCAACTTCTGCCAGGAAGCACTAAAACTTTGTAAATCCCACCCACCCCCAAAGAGGTTTATTTTGATGGTTTAAAGGTTAATAAGATCTTTAATGTCCTTTCAAAGGTGTTATCTTTAAATTCTGCAACTGTTCAGTTCATAAAGGTAAACTGCCCTATCCTCTGAGATGAAGCTGAATAAAAAGTGTGGCATGATACATGTAGAAAATACTTGAATTTCAGAGTTCAAAGTTGCTTTTAATGGTAATTCATGCCCTAATGTTACAGATGAAGAAACTGAAACCCAGGGATGTGAAATGATTCTCCTTAAGTTGAAAGCTCTGGGGCAATCAGGATGAGGTGAGGACCCGGTTTCGAGACACCTACTTCAGATCTCATGCTGCTAACTAAAAGGTGCCCTGTCCTAAATCCTTGCAGTTTGCCTCAGATTACATTCAAAAGCTAATGTAATGTCTTATGACTTTTGTAATATATGAGTTTATATTCCTGCTTTGCTTAGGCTAGTAGTAAGATGATGGGTATTCACTGAGCACACATCTGCTGGGTGGTTGGGGGAAAGGATCAGAATGATGCTGAGAAGCAAGGAGAAGTTTACATAGAATTAAATTTCTTGCAGATACATATAATTCACAACTGATAATATCTCAATAAATATATAAATGCAACTTGATTTTGTTTTTACTAGTATATTAAAATATTATATAATTTTAACCTTTATTATGAAATAAAGGATAAGAAATATTATATAAAACCATATAGCATAATCACTTAGAATATATCTAAGTTATTTTTCACCATACTCTCTAAGGAATGGTTGGATTATTGGTTTATCAGATTTTTACAGTGGACCTCACAGTGACTTTCCTCAGCTACAAAATGAAAAGCTAAGGAGGAAATATCATAGATGCTGAACATTTTTGTTCTTTTTTCCTTCATCATATTTCTATATCACATATTTTTATATCATTATTACTTTTGAGGAATGGGTAGGAACTACGGTATCAATCACATAATAATGGTAATAATCATCTGCAAGTATGTTTTCTCCTATCTTGGGGTCAGAATTCTCATTTCTTTGTAACATTGAAAGGATGCTACGTTACTATAAAATAGAGTATTTGCAAGTGGTTCGCATTTTTAAACATACCAGCTTTCTGGCAGTCGAGTTAATAGGTATAAAGAGGTATGCAGAAAAAAACAACAACAACAAAATGTACAGTTCCACACAATCAGAATTTGGTTTGAAATATCATTTAAGGAGAATATTTTCCAAAGTTAGATGTTGCCCAAAGTAACAGCTGGAGAGGGAAGAGAAACACAATTTAGTTTCTCTTGTTCTTTATTATCAATGACAAGAATATTGAAGGAAAAAAAGTTCACGTTCAACACAAGATGTTTTGAAGAAGGCTGAAATTACACCTGATTTTTAAGAACTTGGCAATATAGATGAGTGGAATATAGTAATATCGACAAGTGCAAAACATTTCTTCATTCTCAAATTTAGAATCCACTGTCAAAATTAAAATCCACAAGACTTGCCAAAGCTTCCAAAGATTGGAAACTGGTAGGTTCTAGACATTTCCTCGGACACATTTTGAGAAAACTTTTCAGCTACAAAAATGGGGAAGATCCCAGTGGGCTCTCCCAGTTTGACTCCCATAATTAGCATTTGAGATGAAAGCTCTCTGAACATTTGAAAGCTCTGTCTCTTTTATGTCTTAAGCTACCTTATTCCCGTGTCCCTTCTTCCATCTCATACCTGAGCTGACGTTTGTTCATGTGGTGTTTTGTAGATGGCTTTTCCTGACAAACCACTGGGGTGCTAGGAGAAGATTAAACATTCCCATTCCGTTTAGAGCCAAAGCAAGAGCTTTGGGCACCAAGTTCTCCTGATTTCTGTGTCCAGTCGTTGAAAATTGATTTGTAAATGTTCAGAAAGGAAAAAGAGATCCAACCATTTTCTAGAATATCTTTTCCTTCAATATAACTCCCTATGAAATATATCTATGTATGTGTGTGTGTGTGTGTGTGTGTGTGTGTGTGTGTGTGTGTGCTTAGCTGCTCAGTTGTGTCTGACGCCTTATGGCACCATGGACTGTAGGCTTCTCTGTCCATGGGATTCTCCAGGCAAGACTACTAGAGTGGGTTGCCACGCCCCACTCCAGGGGATCTTCCCAACTCAGGGATTGAACCCAGGTGTCCCGCATTGCAGGTGGTACACACACACCCACACCCACACATACATTATCTCCTATCTTGATCCCAGCATGCAGTTGGTGCTATGAGTTATACCAAAAAACCCACTAAACTGTTCATTTATACAGGTGGATCACTCAGTAATGCACTGTAATAGAATGTTTTCTCTGCTTCTCTTAAGAGCAACGTGCCAGAGAAATAATCTCTCAGAGGGTATTTGCTGTAGGGATAACAAGCTCTGCTCTTTCATCTGTTGACCTTACTTTATCTAGGCTGAAGATGACAACAGATCAAGCTCCTGATGGGCACTAGATTCCCCAGGGCTTTTAAGATGAGGTACTAATAGAACACATACTTGTTCTGTGTATGTGAGTAGCACATGTTCCATAGAGGCACAGTGATGAAAGCCCTAATGAAATATTTTAACGATCAGCATCAGAGTTCATCTAAACATTTCCAAGACATGCCTCTCTATTAATCCTATCTAACTGTCATTGTGTTACCTAGTGTGAATTGGCTCTATGTATCTTTGAAATCGTTGCCAGCTTGACTTTATCAGAAACTATAATGGCTTTCCTCAAGAGTTCCCAAAGCCCAGCCTCAAAGCCTAGTTAAGTCTTCAGTTGTCAGTGAAGCATAACAGAAGCCAATCATTACTACACATTTGAAAACATTTTCAGAAATTAAAAAATAGTTTCATGCCATGATGCCTGACTCTCCTGTGCTTTGCAAATATCATCTTTCAGCTGTTAAGTTTTAAAAAGAATCTACTAGACAATGTCTCTCTCCAAATAAACACTGTTTTGCAGTTGCAGCCAGGTCATAGCAAATCTACAGCCAGCTAAAGACATGGGTGTAAACCTTTTCATCTTTCGGTTATCCACTGAAGAGGGAAAACACATATACTGAAAACTTACAGAAGCAGATGAAAATTGTTTCAATACACATTGCATAGACGCTGAAGAATCCATGTGCAATTATGTAAGATCCAACAATCACTGTCTGTAAATGAGTAGAGAAAAGAATGAAGATGTCGTAAATTTGTCCAAAAGAACAATAACGCAGGTTTAAATGAAATCATGATGAGGAAGCTTTGAAGTACTCTTTGATGGAAAAGATTTCACTATAGAAGTGTAAAAGATTCAATGATAATGCTTTTGAGTGTATTTGAACTGAGATTTAAACAAAATGTACTAGATTATCTGCCAATTTTCTTTTCACTATTCCTAACGCCTACCAAAAGCATCCCAGATCTAGGACCCTGCATACTGAGGCAGTAAAGCACAGAGTTTTTTGTTCTGTTTCATTTTTTCATGGAATAATCCTATTCTTTTTAAAATATTCATTTATTTTCGGCTGTGCTATGTCTTCATTGCTGCATGTGGGCTTTCTCTAGTTGTGGCAAGTGGGGGCTACTCTCTAGCTGTAGTGGGGCTTCTCACTGGGGTCGCTCCTCTTCTTGCAGAGAACAGATTTTAGGTGCACGAGCTTCCATAGTTGTGGCTCACGGGCTTGGTTGCCCCGTGGCATGTGGAAGCTTTTCAGATCAGGGCTTGAACCCGTGTCTCCTGCATTGGCAGGTAGATTTTTTTTTTAACCACTGAGCCACCAGGGAGGCCCAGCAGGTAGACTATTAGCTACTGGACCACCGGGGAAGTCCAGAGCATAGGAGTTAAAAGCACACACTGCCTCGGTTTAATCACAGCTCAGGCACTCACTCAACAAGTCACTTAATCTCTCCATGCTTCCTATGGAAGATTGTTGGTGGAGAAGCAGAGAAGGTAACAATGGCGTTTATGACACATGGATTAAGTGAGTTATTAATAATATACTGTAAAAGATCCCACAGGGTTCCCTCTAGATCCTCTCCAGTTGCCACATCTATCTCCCAGTTGTTCGGAATGTAGGCAGGCAGCTGATGACTCAGCTGTTTTGTTCCACAGGACTTGCTTTTGCAGGGCACTGCCTCACTCAAGGTTACACCGTCATTGAGAGGGCAACTCTTGGCCAATGGCTGCCTGATGCAGTATATGGAGGCCTAGCGCCTGTGTCAGAAATTCCTATAATTATGTCTGAGGCTTCAACTGTAATCGCAGCATGGATCACCTTCTTTTTTTGCCCAGCCCTGTCCTCCTCACTTCCTTTCCAGTGTATCTCCGGAGAGCACTTCATAATAAGCCCTCTGCTTGCAATCCTCTGTCTCAGGGGTTGCTTCCAAGGAACCCAAGCTTCACAGCAGAATGAGGCTGGGCACAAAGTAAGACTAATCATGTTAGCTATCATTATTTCTCCTATTCCTTTTTGTTTTTTTATTTTGCCAGCTCTCATAGATCAGAATCAATATTGGCCAGTGGCTATGGAATGAATTGTGTCCCCTCAAAACTCCTACGTGGAAACCTCATCCCCAGTGTGATGGCATCTGGGCGTGGGGCCTCTGGGAGGCAATGAGGCTAGTGATGGCTAGTGCCTCATGATGGCTAGTGCCCTTATAGGAGATGAGAGAGGATCTCTCCTTCTGCCCTGTTAGGGTACAGCAAGAAGGTATGCCTCTGCGAATTAGGAAGGAGGCTCTGACGGGGACCGACTCTGTGGGCACCTTGGTCTCGGGCTTCTCAGTCTCCTAAGCTGAGAAGAAGGAAGCCCTGTTGTTTAAGCCACCCCGCCCATGGCACTTTTATTGTAGCAGCCCAAGCTGACCATCAGCTCTTACCAGCAAAGGTACCCAGTAGTAATTTAAAGATGTTGGTCCTTCTATAATCACTGGGAGTCTTTCGGTGAAGAGTAGAAAGGCGAGGACACCTGGAGCAAAGGAATATAGCTTTTTGTCATAAAGAAGTTTTTCTTTTTTTTTTTTAATTTAAATTTATTTATTTTAATTGGAGGCTACTTACTTTACAATATTGTATTGGTTTTGCCATACATCAACATGAATCCGCCACAAGTATACACGTGTTCCCCATCCTGAACCCCCCTCCCTCCTCCATCCCCATACCATCCCTCTGGGTCATCCCAGTGCACCAGCCCCAAGCATCCTGTAGCCTGCATTGAACCTAGACTGGCAATTCATTTCATATATGATATTATACATGTTTCAATGCCATTCTCCCAAATCATCCCACCCTTTCCCTCTCCCACAGAGTCAAAAAGACTGTTCTATACATCTGTGTCTCTTTTGCTGTCTTGCATACAGGGTTATCATCTAAGCACCTGTTAAATTAAAAAAAAATCTTCATTGTTGTTGTTATTGTTATTATTATTACTACTACTACTTACCTATACAGCCAGCAACTAGAATCTTTCCCAGGATTAGTACAAAGTCTGTCACTCTATCCATAACTGCAATTCTGAGAATCAGAAAAAAAGTATAATTTTGTATTTAACTTAAATTTGTTACTAGAAATTTATGAAAGTAAATGATCCACGAATTCATTTTGATGTGTCTTTGCTGAAATCTTACTTAGCATTTATTAAATGCAAGAAATGAAGGAACCCAGGCATGAAATTCTGACTTATTTATAAGGAAGTAAACAGAAAATGGCATTATGGGGCTGTCAGGTGCTATTGGTGGTGTCAGCCTCTCTCACTCTAATTTGAGGACTGCAGACACCCTGCATCCTGAGGATGGCTGCAGTGGTTCTCTGATTTTGTTCACTCAGACTCTGTCGATTTTGGGAGAAAAGAAAAGTCAGAAATGTGATGATAGTGTTTGTGTGGGGAATTTCTTGAGCATAGCGTATAATAAAGATGACTGAGTGCCAGTGGGTATAAAGGTATAGATGGATGATGGGAGCAACAATTCAAAGACATACAAAGAAATTTAAGGTATGAAGGAGAAGATTTAAATCTTTTAAAATAAAAGAGAAGATTCATGTCTAATAAAACCACCAACGTGTGACGTATAAATGCTCAAGATTCACCAAACCATCCACTGCAATGCTCAACCTGCTTACTTACTTTAAAATGTTTCTCATCAGCAGATTGAAAGCATCTCTTGCCGACTTGCAGAAGTTTTTGCCGTATATTGCCATCTGAGGAAGACAGTTGATATTATTCTGATAACTTAACAAGACCAACAGACCATCCAATGACCGGAGCATTAATTAATTCTCTGTCACCCATACAGTTACTCTCATTCATCTTTCCAACCTTTGGGCTTATGGGAGGCTTGGGAACCATGTATCCTCAATTCTGCACAACTCTGAGTCATTGACAATAAGGTATATTTCATTTGCTATTTTCTCTTAATTCCATGGGAAATACACAAATTTAAACAGAGGTTCAGTTCAGCCCCTCAGTCGTGTCCAAGTCTTCATGACTCCATGAACCACAGCATGCTGGGCCTCCCTGTCCATCACCAACTCCCAGAGTCCACCCAAACCCATGTCCATAAAGTCGATGATGCCATCCAACCATCTCATCCTCTGTCGTCCCCTTCTCCTCCCGCCCTCAATCCTTCCCAGCATGAGGGTCTTTTCAAATGAGTGAGCTCTTCTCATCATGTGGCCAAAGTAAACAGAGGTAGGTCTTCTCAAATCCCAGGTCACAGCTTGTCTTTGAAGGGTTTGGCTATGATGTGTTGCTGAATAGGTGAAATGTAAAAATTACTCTCAGGAAACCCTGTGCTTCCAATACACACTGGCTTTATTGATTAAGAGGGTCAATAAAATATTCTCACTGGAGTTATATAAATGACTCTTTGAATATCCATAACTATTTGAATCACACCATTAGATCCTATATCACTGTGATAATCAAGTGTTAATAAGGTTGTAGTTGCTAAATTTTAGAACAATATTTTTGGATCCCCTATTTTTAAAAAAAATATCTTTAGAAGCCTCAATATTCCTATTGGAAATAAGTAACAAATTCAGTTACATTATCAATTCTCACACATTTCAAAATAAGAATCATAAAAAGAAACAGACCCTTCCTTAAAAATGTGTAAATCCCAGAATTAGAAGAATATTTTCTTTTCATTGTGAAATCTAGACTAATTAAGCTTCCCTCCCATGAAAGTATGTCAAAGACAAATAATATTATTTTCAATCTAGCACATTCTTATATTTCTAAGGTAAATAATAAGCTTCCCAGGTGGTGCAGTGGTAAAGAATCTGCCTGCCAATGCAGGAGATAACAGGTTTGATCTCTGGGTCAGGAAGATTCCCCTGGAGGAGGAAATGGCAACCCACTCCAGTATTCTTGACTGGAGTATTCCATGGACAGAGGAGCCTGGAGGGCTACAGTCCACGGGGTTGCAAAGAGTCAGACATGACTGAGGGTACACACACACAAGGTAAATAATATTTTCTCTCTCCATAAAGGTATTGAAGGTAATAATGAAGTACAGTTAAGTTACTATCTCAGCTAGGAAAGCATAGCCCTGAATCAGGCGTTGGAATCACAAATTCTTGTATCAACATGATGATAAATTCAACTGCTTGATATACAAGTGCTTTTGAGATGGAAATATAGACATGGAGTTTGGGTTTGCAAAGAAGTTTAGTAAATAAAAATAATCTACTTACCATAACATAGGCATTTCTGTTCAAAAACTTTACTGCTTTTTCCAAACACCAGAAACAGCATCTCAGGCAGCATTTTAGGAATTTAGAAATGTTGCTCTGGGCCTCTATGAGAAGGAGATATTTAAACCTATTAATGATTTGTAGACTCTCTATATAAAAATAATAGTAAAATTTTAAATGGGCTTTTCGATTTAACTGTAGTAAAAAATATATAAAATTTACCATTTTAACTATTTTTAAGTGTACAACTCAGTAGCATTAAGTACATTCACAGTATTGTGAAGCTGCCATCAGTATCAATTTCTAGAACTTTTCATCATCTCATAGAAACTCTGTACCCATTAAAACAATAACTCCTCATTCTCCCCTCCTCCAAGTCCCTGGTAACCTCTATCATACTTCTGTTTGTATGAATCTGCATCTTCTGGATACCTTATATAAGTGGAACCTTACAATATTTAACCTTTTGTGTCTTGTGTCTTGCTTATTTCACTTAACATTAAGTTATGAGGATCCATCTATTACATTTATTTTTGGAGCTGAATAATATTCTGTTGTACATTCTCTGTGTGTGTATATGTGTGTGTGCATGTGTGTGTATATGCACGTGTGTGTATATATATATATATACACACACACACACACACACAATTTTGTTTTTTCTTTTATCTGTTAATGGAAATTTGGGTTCTTTCTATCTTTTGGCTATTGTGAATAATGCTGCTATGAATATTTGTGCCCAAGTATTTATTTGAGTCCCTGCTTTCAACCCTTTTGAGTATATATCTAGAAGTGGAAATGCTGGATCATATGGCAATCATATTTTTAACTTTTTAAAGTTAAAACAGTTTAACTGTTTTCCACAGTGGCAATATGATTTTACATTCCTACCAGCAATACACAGGTGTTCCAATTTATCCTCAACCTACAAACATATTATTTTTCACTTTTTGATAATAGCCATTCTATTGGGTATGAAGTGATAGCGCATTATGTTTTTTATTTGCATTTCCAAAATGACTAATATTGAGCATCCTTTCATATATTTATTCACCACTTATATACTTCCTTCAGAGTGCTATCTAGGCAAATCATTTGCAGGAGGGACAAAGATGGTAACAAGGAGGCTCCTGAACTTCCCTCCTCCCACAGATGCACCAAATGTATAACTACACTGGGAGCTATTTCCTCTGAGAGAAATCCAGAAACAATGAGTGACTTCTTCACATCAACCAACTAAAAAAATCTAACAGTGAAATTGTAGGAAAGGCTGAGACACACTCACCATAAACCCTACCCCTGGCACAATGCCATACAACCAGGACAATACCCCCAACTCTCAGCTTCTCGCTGAGGAGTAAAGGGTGTGAACAGCACATCAAGGATTCCAACTTTCAAGATTCCCACCCAAGAGACAGACCTCCAAAACACCTAGCTCTGAAGCCAAAGAGGCTTATGCCCATAATTCTATGGGACTATAAAAAACTATAGCAATCACAAAGACTAGCAAAGAAAAAGCAAGCAAAAATGCCCGTCTTCCACTCTTCCTGGGAAGGGACTGAGTGCATACTTTATAACACCCTGCCTAAAAGTTGAATTTCTAATTTGCATACTCTAGATCTACCTGTGGTCCTACAAGGAGCTAGGGGGAGCAGGTCACCAACTTCTCTTTGGAAGGAGCTTGTACACATGCCTGGTGACCCAGCTTTGTGTAGCTCTAAAAAGGGCTTGTATTTATGAGTCTCACAGGACTGTAGAAAACAAAGAATCAGGTTTTAAATGGTTAAGGAGTGCCCTACCATCACTAACCACTACCATGGTTATATATCCTGGCTGAGTTCTGAGGAAGCAGGCAAAAGCTTCCCTCCTAGTTTCTCCCTGAAAGGGATTAACTACACACTTTTCCAGCTGATGTCTGAGGGTTTAGCTTCTAATCAGCCTTGTCTAGGTTCTGACTGTGACCCTTCCCTTTGGGACACCAACAGGTATGTTACAGTTTCAACTACTAAGAGCTACTTAACTATGATGGATAGGACAATCAGAAAGATTTGAGAGAATAAGAAGCTTGGGCTGGGCTGATTAATGAAGCTCATCTCCTACATGAGACTAGTCTGTCAAATTGGGAAAAATGGTTGCTTTATCTAACGCACAGAAACAAATACAGAGAGTGAAGGAAAAAGATAAAGAAACAAAGGAATATGTTCCAAAGAAACAAACAAGATATATTTCCAAAACTGGTATTTATGAAACAGAGATCATTGACTTACCCAATACAGAATTCAAAATAATGGTCATAAAGATGCTTACCATGGTCAGGGAGCAATGAATGAACAAAATGAGAACTTCAGTAAAGAGAGAAAGAGAGAAAATTTCTAAAAATCAAACCGAATTTATAGAGCTCAAAATTACAATAACTGGACTGAAAAATTAAATAAAGGAATTCAACAGCAGACTAGATCTAGTGAAAGAAAGGATCAATGAATTCAAAGACAATGCAATGAAGTTTATCCAGTTAGAGAAAGCATGAAGTTATAAGAGACTAATGCAACACCATCAAGCAGACCATTATATATATTACAGAGGTCCCAGAGGGAGAGGAGAGAGCAAAAAGGGGCAGAAAACATATACAAAGAAATAATGACTGAAAATTTCCCTAGCCTGGAGAAACAGACATCCAGATCCAGAAAGTTCAAAGAATACCAGTCTAAAGAGATCCACATTGAATCACATAGAGTTAATTTTGAAAAGTCAGGTAAAGGCAGCAGGAAAGAAGGAACTTCTTATATACAAGGAAATCCCCAGAAGAATATAAGCATATTTTTCAGCAGAAACTTTGCAGGCCAGAATGAAGTTGAATAATATATTAAAAGTGTTGAAAGGAAAATCTTCCAACCAAGAAACTATCTATGTGGCAAAGTTATCCCTCAGTATGAAGGAGAGGAGGAGTTTTCCAGATAAACAAAAGCAAAGTTAAGTGTTCATCACCAGTAAAATAGCCTTACAAGAAATATTAAAGGGAGTTCTTTAAGCTGAAACAAAAGAATGCTAATTAGTAACATGAAAATATAGGAAAGCATAAAACTCATAGTCAAGGTAAATATAAACTTAAATTCAAAATGCTCTAAAATTTTAATGGTAGGTAAATCACTTAGAACTGTAGTATAAAAAGGTTAAAGACAAGGTATTAAAAGGACTTTTTAATGTATAACTAAATAAATTGTTAATGGATCCACAACATAAAATGATGTAAATTGTGATATCAAAAACATTGTAGCATAAAATATATGTGCATAGGGGATATAAAAAGGTAGAGCTTTTGTATGCATTACTAATTCACTTGTTATCAGCTGTAAGATATTTTAACTATAAGGTCAGTCAGTCAGTCAGTCAGTTCAGTCGCCCAGTCGTGTCCAACTCTTTGTGACCCCATGAATTGCAGCACACCAGGCCTCCCTGTCCATCACCAACTCCTGGAGTTCACTCAGTTTCATGTCCATCGAGTCAGTGATGCCATCCAGCCATCTCATCCTCTGTTGTCCCCTTTTCCTCCTGCCCCCAATCCCTCCCAGCATCAGAGTCTTTTCCATTGAGTCAACTCTTCTCATGAGGTGGCCAAAGTAATGGAGTTTCAGCTTTAGCATCATTCCTTCCAAAGAAATCCCAGGGCTGATCTCCTTCAGAATGGACTGGTTGGATCTCCTTGCAGTCCAAGGGACTCTCAAGAGTCTTCTCCAACACCACAGTTCAAAAGCATCAATNCAATGAGTCAGTTCTTTACATCAGGTGGCCAAAGTATTAGAGTTTCAGCTTCAGCATCAGTCCTTCCAATGAATATTCATTGGAATTGATTTCCTTTAGGATGGACTGGTTGGATCTCCTTGCAGCCCAAGCGACTCTCAATCTTCTCCAAAACCACAGTTCTAAAGCATCAGTTTTTTGGCACTCAGCTTTCTTTATAGTCCAACTCTCACATCCATACATGACCACTGGAAAAACCATAGCCTTGACTAGATGGACCTTTGTTGGCAAAGTAATGTCTCTGCTTTTCAATATGCTATCTAGGTTGGTCATAACTATTTAGTTATTATACTGCTGGTGTGCTCAGTAGTGGCTGAGTCTTTGTAATCCCATGGACTGTAGCCCTCCAGGTTCCTCTGTCCATGGAATTTTCCAGGCAAGAATACTGGAGTGGGTTGCTATTTCCTTCTCCTTTAGTTATTATAACTATAATATATTTTATATAAGCCTTATATTTTACATAACCACAAAGTAGATACAAGAAAGGAATCGAAAGATACCACATATAAAATGATAAAATCACAAAGAAAGAGAAGAAAAAACAAAAAACTTTAAAACATCCAGAAAACAGTTCAGTTCAGTTAACAATATAGAAATAAGTAAGTTTATAATTTTCAATAATTACAACTATGTAAATGAACTAAATTTTCCAGTCAAAAGACAGAGTGGCTGAATGAAAAATTTTCAAAAAGATTCAAGTATATGCTACCTACAGGAGCCTCATTTCACCTTTAAAGACATACTTAGACAAAAAGTGAAATATTAGAAAAAGATTTTTCCATGAAAATGGAAGCCAAAAGAAATCAGGTGTACCTATATTTGTATCATTCAAAAGAGACTTTAAACCAAAAGCTGAAACAAGGCACAAAGCTCATTCAGTTCAGTTCAGTCTATCAGTCATGTCCAACTCTCTGCGACCCCATGGACTGCAGCACACCAGGCCTCCCTGTCCATCACCAACTCCTGGAGTCCACTCAAACTCATGGCCATTGACTCAGTGATGCCATCCAACCATCTCATCCTCTTTCATCCCTTCTCTTCCTGCCTTCAATCTTTCCCAGCATCAGAGTGTTTTCCAATGAGTCAGTTCTTTACATCAGGTGGCCAAAGTATTAGAGTTTCAGCTTCAGCATCAGTCCTTCCAATGAATATTCATTGGAATTGATTTCCTTTAGGATGGACTGGTTGGATCTCCTTGCAGCCCAAGCGACTCTCAATCTTCTCCAAAACCACAGTTCTAAAGCATCAGTTTTTTGGCACTCAGCTTTCTTTATAGTCCAACTCTCACATCCATACATGACTACTGGAAAAACCATAGCCTTGATTAGATGGACCTTTGTTGGCAAAGTAATGTTTCTCTTTTTTAATATGCAGTCTAGGTAGGTCATAACTTTTCTTCCAAGGAGTAAGCATCTTTAAATTTCATAGCTGCAGTCACCATCTGCAGTGATTTTGGAGCCCCCCAAAATAAAGTCTGTCACTGTTTCCACTGTTTTCCCATCTATTTGCCATGAAGTGAAGGGACTGGATGCCATGATCTTAGTTTTCTGAATGTTGAGTTTTAAGCCAACTTTTTCACTCTCCTTTTTCACTTTCATCAGGAGGCTCTTTAGTTCTTCACTTTCCGCCATAAGGGTGGTGTCATCTGCATATCTGAGGTTTGATATTTCTCCCAACAATCTTGATTCCAGCTTGTGCTTCATCCAGCCCAGCGTTTCTCATGATGTACTCTGCATATAAGTTAAATAAGCAGGGTGACAACATACAGCCTTGATGTACTCCTTTCCCTATTTGGAACCAGTCTATTGTTCCATGTCCAGTTCAAACTGTTGCTTCCTTACCTGCATAGATTTCTCAAGAGGCAGGTCAGGTCGTCTGGTATTCCACATCTCTTTAAGAATTTTCCACAGTTTGTTGTGATACAAAGCTCATTATACGATGAAAAAGGGGTCCATTTGTGAAGAGTAGATAGAAATTATAAATATTTATGCACCTAACATTGGAGTACCTAAATATATAAAGTAGATATAAATAGATATGAAGGAAGAAGTATTTAGCAATATAATAATAGCATACATTTTCAAAATTCCATTTTTATCAATGGGTTGTCCAGATAGAAAATCAAAAAGGAAGCATTGGACAAATGTTAAGATGGACTTAACATTTATAGTACTTTCCATCCAACCACAGCAGAATACACATTCTTCTCAAGTATACATGGAACATTCTCCAGGATAGATCATGTTAGGTCACAAAACAAGTACTAATAAATGCAAGATGTCTGAAATCATATCAAGCCTCTTTTCTAAAGACAATAGTATGAAACTAGAGGTCAATTACAAGAACAAACCTGGAAAATTCACTAATGTGTGGAGATTAAACAACATGCCACTGAATAAGCAAGAGATGAGAGAATAAATCAAAAGTGAAATCAAAGAGTAACCTAAAACACAGGAAATAGAAACACAACACATCAAAACATACAGAAGGCATCAAAGCAGTTCTAAGAGGTAAGTTCACAGCAATAAACACCTATGTCATTAAAAAAGATCTCAGACAAACTAATTCACACCTCAAGGAATTAGAAAAAAAGGAGAAACTAAGTACAAAGTTAGTATAAGAAAGGAAATAATAAAGCTCAGACTGGAAATAAATGAAAGAGACTAAAAAAACAATAAAAAAGATATATGAAAATATCAGCTGTTTTTTTGCAAGGATAGAATTGACAAAACTTTCACTAGACTAATTGATAAAAAAGGAGAGAATACTTAAATATTAATTCAGAAATGAAACAGGAAACATTATGACTGATAACATACGTAAAGGATCATAACTGACGACTATGACCACATATGACTACTATTTTACACCGACAAATGTGACTACCTAGAAGAAGTGAATAAATCCCTAGAAACATATAACTTGCTGAACTGAATCATTAAGGAAATGAAAGTCTGAACAGATCAATTTCTAGTAAAGATTTTAAATCAGTAATCAAAAACCTCCCAACAAAGCAAAGTCCAGGATCAAATGGCTTCACTGGTGAAATTTTACCAAACATTCAAAGATAAATATAAGTATAATTCTTCTCAAACTCTCAAATCACAGAGGTGGAGAGAATATTTACAAACTCATTTTATGAGGTCAGCATGACCCTGATACCAAACCCACACAAGGACACTGCAAGAAAAGAAAATTATAGGCCGATATCCCTGATAAATATAAATGCAAAGATCCTCAACAAAATATTAGCAAATTGAATTCAATATGAAATTAGAAGAATCACATGCCAAAATCAAGTAGGATTTATACCAAGATGCAGGATGGTTCAACATATGCAAATTAATAACATGTTCCACATTAACAAAAACATCTATTTCTGCTTTATTGACTATGCCAAAGCCTTTGACTATGTGGATCACAATAAAGTGTGGAAAATTCTGAAAGAGGTGGGAATACCAGACCACCTGACCTGCCTCTTGAGAAACCTGTATGCAGGTCAGGAAGCAACAGTTAAAACTGGACATGGAACAGCAGACTGGTTCCAAATAGGAAAAGGAGTACTTCAAGGCTGTATGTTGTCACCCTGCTTATTTAACTTATTCACAGAGTACATCATGAGAAATGCTGGGCTGGATGAAGCACAAGCTGGAATCAAGATTGCTGGGAGAAATATCAATAACCTCAGATATGCAGATGATACCACCCTTATGGCAGAAAGTGAAGAAGAACCAAAGAGCCTCTTGATGAAAGTGAAAGAGGAGAGTGAAAAAGTTGGCTTAAAACTCAACATTAAGAAAACGAAGATCATGACATCTTGTCCCATCACTTCATGGCAAATAGATGGAGAAACAGTGGAAACAGTAGCTGACTTTATTTTGGGGGGCTCCAGAATCACTGCAGATGGTGACTGCAGCCATGAAATTAAAAGACGCTTACTCCTTGGAAGGAAAGTTATGACCAACCTAGATAGCATATTAAAAAGCAGAGACATTACTTGGTCAACGAGGGTCCGTCTAGTGAAGGCTATGGTTTTTCCAGTAGTCATGTATGGATGTGAAAGTTGGACTATAAAGAAAGCTGTGAACTGATGAATTGATGCTTTTGAACTGTGGTGTTGAAGAAGACTTTTGATAGTCCCTTGGACTGCAAGGAGATCCAGCTGGTCCATCCTAAAGGAGATCAGTCCTGGGTGTTCATTGGAAGGACTGATGTTGAAGCTGAAACTCCAATACTTTGGCCACCTGATGCGAAGAGCTGACTCATTTGAAAAGACCCTGATGCTGGAAAAGATTGAGGGCAGGAGAAGAAGGGGACAACAGAGGATGAGATGGTTGGATGGCATCCCTGACTCAGTGGACATGAGTTTGAGTGGACTCCGGGAGTTGGTGATAGACAGGTAGGCCTGGTGTGCTGCAATTCATGGGGTTGCAGAGAACTGGACACAACTGAGCGAGTGAACTAAACTGAACATTAACAAAATGAAGGTGAAAAATCAGATGATTATCTACCTGACTCAGTGGACATGAGTTTGAGTGGACTCCGGGAGTTGGTGATAGACAGGTAGGCCTGGTGTGCTGCAATTCATGGGGTTGCAGAGAACTGGACACAACTGAGCGAGTGAACTAAACTGAACATTAACAAAATGAAGGTGAAAAATCAGATGATTATCTCAATAGATGCAGAAAAATTACTTGACAAAACTCAATCTCCTTTTGTAATAAAATTTCTCAGTAAACTGGTTATAGAAGGCTTGAACATAACCAAGACCGTTTCTTACAAACCCACAGCTAATATCATACTCAATGGTAAAAAGCTGAAAGCTTTTCCTCTAATAATGGGTACAAGACAAGGATGCCCACTAATGCCACATTTTTTCAGTTTAGAACTTGGAAGTCTCAGTCAGAGCAATTAGGCAAGTAAAAGAAATAAAAGGTATTCAAATCAGAAAGGAAGAAGATTGTCTCTGTTTGCAGATCACATGATATTACATAAGAAAACTCTAGTCTCCACCAAAAAAACAATTAAAGCTAATACATGAAATCAGTAGAGTTTAAGGTAATGAAATCAATATACAAAAATCAATTGTTTTTCTGTATACCAATAACTAATTATTGGAAATAGAAATTGAGTACAACTTCATTTACAATTATATCAAAACATTTTTAAAAACTAGAAATAAATATAAATGAAGAAGAGAAATACTTGTGTATTAAAATTGTGAGCTATTGACAAAAAAGAATGAAGAAACAAATAAGTTGAAAATATTCCATGTTCATGGATTGAAAGAATTAATATTGTTAAAATGTAATTTAATGTACATTTAAAATGTAATTCTTGGGCTTCCATGGTGGCTCAGACGGTAATGAATCTGCCTGCAATGCGGCAGACTTGGATTCGATCCCGGGAATGGGAAAATCCCCTGGAGGAGGGTATTGCAACCCACTCCAGTATTCTTGCCTGGAGAATTTCCATGGACAGAGGAGCCTGGTGGGCTACAGTCCATGGGGTCGCAAAGAGTTGGACCCTTCTGAGTAAGCACCACACAGCACAAAATGTATATAGTACCCAAAGCAATCTAAAGCTTTCATGCAATTCCTATCAAAATTTCAATGCCATTTTTCAGAGAAACAGGAAAAGCAATCCTAAAATTTGTATAACATCACAAGAGAGCCAAATAACCAAAGCAATTAAGAAAGAGTAACAAAGCTAGAGGCTGTATACTTTCTGGAGTCAAACTCTTTTACAAAGTTAAAGTAATCAAAACAGTATGGTTCTGGCATAAAAAACAGAAAGCCCAGAAACAGCCCATGCATCTATGGCCAATTTTTGACAAAGAAGTCAAGAATATACAATGGGAAAAAGAGAGTTTCATTAATAAATGATGTTAGGAAAAACAGATAACCACATGCAAAAGAATGAAATTAGACCCTTATCTTATACCACACAGAATAATCAGTGCAAAATGGATTAAAAACTTGAACGTAAAACCTGAAACCATAAAATCCTACAAGATTTTATAGTGGTAAGTTCCTTGACATTGGCCTTGGCAGTGACTTTTTAGATTTTACACCCAAAAAAGGCAAATGCAACAAAAGCAGAACTAAACAAGTAGCCTACATTAAACTAAAAAGCTTTTGCACAGCAAGAAAACCATCAAAAAAATGAAAAGGCAACCTACTGAATGGGAGAAAATATTTGCAAACCACATGTGATAAAGGGTTAATATTCAAAATATACAAAGACTTTATAGATTTCAACAGTAAAAAACAAATAGCCAAATTAAAAATGTGTAAAGAAGCAGAATAGATATTTCAAAGAATACATATAAATGGCCAGTAGGTGCATGAAAAGGTCTCCAACATTACTCAGAGATATGCAAATCAAAACCTCAATGAGATGTCACCTCATACCTGTTCACATATCTGTTATGAAAAATACAAGAGATATTATGACCCAGCAATCCCACTGCTGGGCATACACACCGAGGAAACCAGAATAGAAAGAGACGCATGTACCCCAATGTTCATCGCAGCACTGTTTATAATAGCCAGGACATGGAAACAACCTAGATATCCATCAGCAGATGAATGGATAAGAAAGCTGTGGTACATATACACAATGGATTATTACTC
>SJYX01024666.1:30674-44230 GCA_006410675.1 Oreotragus oreotragus
CAGTTCAACAGCATCAGTTCTTTGGTGCTCAGCTTTCTTGACAGTCCAACTCTCACATCCATACATGACCACTGGAAAAACCATAGCCTTGACTAGACGGACCTTTGTTGGCAAAGTAATGTCTCTGCTTTTGAATATGCTATCTCGGTTGGTCATAGTTTTCCTTCTAAGGAGTAAGCGTCTTTTAATTTCATGACTGCAATCACTATCTGCAGTGATTTTGGAGCCCCCCAAAATAAAGTCTGACATCTATTTCCCATGAAGTGATGGGACCAGAAGCCGTGATCTTAGTTTATTAGGTACATCAATCAATAAAGTATAGTATATATACACAATGGAATATTATTCAGCCATAAAAAAGAAAGAAATCTTACCTTTGTAATAACATGGATGAACCTGAAGGGCATTATGCTAAGAGAGGTAAGCCAGACAAAAACAAATATGCATGGTATTGCTTCTACATGGGGGAAAGATTGTAATGCATATAAACTGAATAGAATGGTGGTTATCGCATGCTGGGCATGGAAGAGATTGGGAGAGGCTTGTAAACTTTTAGCTATAAGATGAATAGGTTTTAGGATATAATGTAAAACATGACTACAGTTGATAATACTGTATTGTACATTGAAATTTTCTAGGAGAGTAGAACCTAAGCATGCTCACCAAAAAAAAGGAAAAAAGTCCCACCTTAAATGTGGGGATCCTTTTGCAATGCATATATGCATTAAATCATAATTTGTACACTTAAAAAATACAATTTTATTTGTCAGTTATACCTCAAGCTGAAAAAACTTTACTTAAAAAATCCTTTGCCCATATTGAATTAGGTTGTTCATTTTTTGAGTTGTAGGAGTTATTTATACATTCTAAATATTAGTTGTTTATCTGGTATATGACTTGCAAGTATTTTCTCCCATTCTGTGGGTTGTCTTTTTACTTTCTTGATAGTATCCTTTGATGTACAAGCATTTAAAAAATACTGATGAAGTGTAATTTATCTGTTTTTTCTTTTGTTCCCTGTGTTATTAGTTTCATATCTAAGAAATCATCTTTGAATCCAATGTTAAGATTTATTCCTATGCTTTCTTCTGAGGCTTTTATAGTTTTAGCTTTTATGTTTGTCTTTGATCCATTTTGAGTTAATTCATGTATATGGTTTAAGGCATGGGTTCATTCTTTTGCATGTAGATATCCAGTTTTGTTACATTAGTTGAAAGAAACTCTCCCACATTGAATAGTCTTTTTGTAAGCATTTATTTTAGGGCTCTCTAGTCTATCTCAGATCTATATGTCTGTTGTTATACCAGCACCACACTGTATTGATTACTGCAGGTTTGTATTTAGTTTTGAAATCAGGAACTGTGTTTCCCAACTTTGTTGTTCTGTTTCAAGATTATTTTGACAATTAATAATAAAATCTTTTAAAGTACATTCCAAACAGCTTATGTTTTGTAAACTGTATGTGTCATGTATGAGCAAATGACATCCACAATTTATATTTTAAAAGCCTGTGCTGTCTTGAGCTCTAGACTTAGAACTGCCTGACATTCTCACCATGCTTCTCAATAGTAACCTGTCAAAAACACAAATTTTAATCTCTTCTTTGAATTCTGTTTCTTCTGGCTTCCATAATTTAGTTAGTAACATCACACACTTTTGAAGAAGGAAGGAAATGGCAACCCACTCCAGTGTTCTTGCCTGGAGAATCCCATGGACAGAGCAGCCTGGTAGGCTACAGTCCATGGGGTCACAAAGAGTCAGACACAACTGAGCGGCTTTCAGTATTACACACTTTTTCTCTATTCTTAACACTGCTCCTATCCCCACCCGCACCATATTCAATCCCTCAACAAGTCCTGTTGGGTTTTCCTTCTAAACATTTCCCCAATCTGACCACATCCATCCCTATTACTGTATCCAAGTTACAGTCATTATGTTCCCCCAACCCCTGATCCAGTCTACTCTATTCACAGAAGTCAGGAAGTCTGAAAAAAGATGAATTCTTGAATCTTACTTTGAAGACGTTTGTCCAAGTATTCTAGGATTAATCTGAACATTTGAATTATTGCAAGAATTAAAGATCCAAATGCTAGGGATCCTGTGTGATATCTGAACAAAGATAAAATGAGAATAAAGGTTAAAATATTGTTACTAAGAACAGAAAGGATGTTAGTTAATTTTTATTGGTAAAAGGGTTGATAGAAAAGAACTTCTGCTTTCTTATTCAGATTGACAAAGGTTTCCATAGAGGCCTTTAAATCATATATATCCATTTTGTACTTCATCTACAAAAATGATACCAATAGCCTATCATTTTATATTGATTTTATGTTTGAGCTGAGCAATGAAGAAAGACAAGTTCATCCTTAATCTTTAATTTAGTGACCTCCCCTAATTTTTCACTCCAGTCACCTTTTCGAAGGATTGGCCTGGGTAGGGGTTAAAAATAAAATGAGGGCTATAAGATCAAACAAAGCCATGGACATTCATGAATCCTGAATTATACCTTTGACCTCAAGTACTTTGCCATTTGAATTATAAGCACACTAAGCATAACTGGGAAGATAGATGTAGTGGTCAATGTGAAACTTACCTTATGGCTCGTCCAAATGCAGTAAAAAGTGGATAGGGTGGGATGTCATCAGGTTTTTTCAAGGCCCAATAATAAGAAGCAAAGGCACCGGCAAGGGCACACTGACCCAACGCAATGACAAAGTTTATAAGCCAGAGAAAGACGAACAGATTGAGTAACTGGAAGGTAGTGATGTACTGATGATATAGGCTCTTTCCACCATAGAACGCAAAATGACACTGAGCCCCGGGGCAAGCTTTGGCAATTTCAGTTGTATTAAAACCCTGCACTCAGAAAAAAGAAACCAACAAGGATGATATGATAATAATATTCCAAGACAATGCCTTCCCTGCCTTCTCTTGTGTAGCCCCCAACTGCTTGTCCTGCTCTTCTATTAGCTTCTTCTGTTATTTCTATTTTCTATAACATTACTTTATACAGTTCTTTCTTGAGTTATGGAAAAGTATCTCATTTTACCATCACATGTCCATTCACCTGCATCCACTATAATTTTACCTTTATTAGTGTGGTTGTTGACTGTACATGCTTCTTAGGTATATGATACGACAAGTGAGCTCAGGCAATAGCAGTGTTCTCTCTCTGTTCTACCCACTGTTTTCAGAACTCTTCAGCTAACACCTGACTCACTCTCCCCTTCTCTACAGTGATCCTCATCAGTGGGATTATTCCTAGGACAATTGTTGGATGAAACGTAGTAGAGTTCTTTATTAAAGTAAATAAAAGAGTTTCTTTTACTTACCACTGGGTCACAGGTTTTATTTTCATGTTCACATTGCCCTTGTGGGGCTATGACTTTGTATATAGGTGCCCCTGATGTAGCCAAGTAACTGAGTGAACTCTATTAAGGTTAAACTATTTTCTGGCAGATTGAAAGTAAATGGGCAAGAAAATAATGTGTGAATAACCCAAAAGTGTACTGAAAGACTAATTTCAAAAACCTTATAATCTAATAATTCACTCATTTTAAGACCCAGAGTAATATAACATGGGTCAGCTACACTGAGTGGCCCCTTGCTGCTGCTGCTGCTAAGTCACTTCAGTCGTGTCCGATTCTGTGCGACCTCATAGGTGGCAGCCCACCCCGCTCCCCCATCCCTGGGATTCTCCAGGCAAGAACACTGGAGTGGGTGCCATTTCCTTCTCCAATGCATGAAAGTGTAAAGTGAAAGTGAAGTCGCTCAGTCGTGTCTGACTCAGCGCGACCCCATGGACTGCAGCCTACCAGGCTCCTCCGCCCATGGGATTTTCCAGGCAAGAGTACTGGAGTGGGGTGCCATTGCTTTCTCCGAGTGGCCCCTTAAAAACAATGAAATATAAAAGAGTTTTTTTTTTTTTTCTTTTTAGGTATTGCAAAAGAGAAGTACCATATGTGAAGATAAAACAAAATCTACCATGTGACCTATTTGAGGGGAAATTCAATTGGTTCACTTTTTTAGAGCTTAGCAGTCATCACCATCATCATCATCATCATCATTTCAATTATATCTTTAGGATGTTTCCAGTCTTTCCAGGATGGAAAGGTATATAAACTCCCAGTTTCTGAGAAATAGTATGGACCTGAGGTTTAAAGAAGTCAATTAACAAAGGATACAGTGCTACCACAGCCCAGTAGGAAATGCAGACTGAGAGGAAAAAGAAAGTTAAAGCTGGATAAATTAAAGTACTAGGGATGTATCCAATGGCTCTGAAATAAAACAAATAGTTGAAATTCAAAACGATACAGTTACAATTTCTCAATTAAAATTTCATCTTTTAGAACTAGACTGAATTAATTCAAAGAACAGTGGTAATAACCATTGACTCTTTTTTGCTGGTATTAATTAATAGTTGGTTTTAATTTTTATTTACTTATTAAGTTAATAGCATTCTTTCAGTGCTCATGTTTGATTCCTGCCAAAAGTTCTCCAAACCTTCTCCTCTTTGGTTATTTCTGTCTAACTCAGAAAGACTTCATGCATTATAATCATGGTATTTCTCCCTTTTGTTTAGACATTTAAAATTGCAGAGGATATTGACAATTATCTGATCAAATGTGAGAATCCATCTCTAATTCAAGAATCCCTTCTGAACTGTCTTCAGAACATATTTCTTAGTCTCATATGACACAGCTTATTCTATTTTCTTAACAACCAAAGTATTAGGAAGTTCTCCTCCTGCATGTAATTCACATCCACTACCTTCTGGAGAAGAAATGACCACCTTTTCCATACAGCAACCCTTCAAGTAACTCTTTCATTTTCTAGGATAAATGATTATTTTTATATTTCCTAAGATATGCTTTCTAAAATATTCACATCCTAGTTACTCTATTACTACTTTTGAATAATTTTTTAGCATATGACACTAAATTAACTCTATACTGTTTGATGTAGCCACTGAGAACTACAATAGAACTATTTCCACTCGTAATGCATTGACACATTTTTTTCTTCAGTCACGCCATGGGGCATGCATAATCTTAGTTCCTGGACCAGCTGATGGAACCCTTGCCCGCTACAGTGGAAGTGCAGAGCCCTAACCACTGGACCACTAGGGAATTCCCACACTGACACATTTTAGATTCATTTTTTTATTTACCTTCTCCACCTCACTATTTAGATTAGACTGTGCTATTCTCTCTTTCCTCCAGACGCTGATGTGAGTGAAATACTGGGCATCCCTATGATTACCCTGTATTTTCATGCCAGTTTATTCCAGCTCTTACTTTCCTTTGGATAAAAATTCTTTACTCTGTCACAGTAGTAACTGCTCTTTAACACGCACATGCACACACACACATTTAGAGGCATAGCAGTTGGATAAGTGAATTGTACAATATCATATTATTTAAGGAATAACCCAGCAAATCAGTAGCTTTCAGTGGCTAATGATAGGGCTTCAGTTATTGTGGGAAGGACAGATTTAATTTAGCAAACTGCTTGTTAACTATTTCAAACACTGGCTCTAGGTGGCACTATTATTATTATAGATGACGATTTTGTTAAAACAATCCTTAAAGACTATTTAAAATAATTTGGTCCTTGGTCATTAACAACCCAGTTTCCATTGTTCTTAACAAAGGACATGATCTGTTGGCTTTTAGTAATACTTTCTTTGTTGTTTCCATGTATTATTCAAAAGTTTAATGTATTATCTTCAAGTGACCTTTTGGAATAGTTTAGAAACTGTAGGTGTTATTACCTCACAGCATGAATTTTATGAAAAATTGTGTTTATTTTGTAGCATTTTAAAATAAAAATGACTCTGGGTATACAATATTCTTGAATTGAGAGCTGTAGATACAAAAACCTATAGTCTGGTGCTGCTAAAACCAATTACTCTGTCTACTGGCAAATTTTGTACAAAACTAGCAAGAGCATATAATTGACTTTATAGAATTACAGTGATCTACAGTTCTGCAAATGATCTCAACCATCAGTATTAACATATGACTCAGTATGGGAGTAATACAACATATAATATAACTAACTTTTATTAGCACTCTTATCACTTACTTTCACATAAGCTATCCTCCTAACATATATTTGGTGTTTTAAAAAAGTGCTAGTGCACAGACTACACAGGTTTTAGCTTTATTTTGCTCTAAGATAATTGATGTTTGGGGATTTTGAAAGACTTGTTAGTGTGAACTTTTTAATATGTGGCAAAGTCTGCACTTGAACAAGTTTTCTTGAATGGAAAGCAGATTTAACAAGCCATCTTAAAGGGAAAAGAGTCTGGGGCATCTACAAATAAGCAGTGACTGATATGAAAGACAGATATACATTATGCGGGTCTCTCCATCAAGGCCTTACTTGCTCCCCTCCTTCAGCAGGGCGATGGAGATACGGATTCGGTCCCTGAGGAAGATCAGCATGAGGATGATGAACAGTTCAAGGAGGCAGAGTATTATCACTTTAAACAGGAAAAAAAAAACATTAGTGTGTGATGCAAATCAAACCAAAGAGCAACCTTTCTGTGCAAACATTAGACTGATGATGAGGATTTCCGCCAGCTCTGACACTTCATAATTTAAGTCGTGCTGCCTCTCTCCAAAGATGCCAGTTTTAGACATTCACTTTTAAAACCGCTGAGAAATGCTTTAAAAAAAATTCTGGATTAAAACTTCTAGCTAGAATTTAAACAACTGTGTTGGACAGGCTTCATTTTATCTATGGAAACATTTCACACCACTTGTAGAAATGAGAAAATAGGCATAGAAGAAAAGGAAGGGCTGCTTTAGACAACTCCATGTCCAATGTTTTCACTTGTAAACTTGCTTGAGTAAGAGAATCGTTACAGAACAAAGGTTTTGAGCTGCTGCCAGCCTCACAATGCCTCTTAACTGATCTTGCTGACAGACAGGGTGAGGTTCTGGGGTACCACATTTTTAGTTTGTGACCCCACATTTTTAGTTTGTGCCTTGATAAAATCAGAGTGTAATGCCAACCCAAGCTGTGTAATACAAGTCTGAGAGTTAGAATTAAGGGAATCTAGTTCACTTTTTTTTTTTTCCTGCTGTACTTCGTGAATCACTGTAAGTATACATATAACCCCTCCCTCGTGAGCCTCTCTCTCACCCCTCAATCCACTCCTTTAGGTCTAGTTTAGCTTTGAATTGACGCTTGTGTGCCTCTTGAACTAAGAGTTAACTGTGTCAAAACCACATTTATGTAAGGTAAGTGAACCTGCGAAGAAAGAATCAAGTGCACCAGTGTAAAGAAAGAGAGCAAGTGGAGGAAACCTTGGCTCTGTTTTGGCTTTTNTACAAAACTAGCAAGAGCATATAATTGACTTTATAGAATTACAGTGATCTACAGTTCTGCAAATGATCTCAACCATCAGTATTAACATATGACTCAGTATGGGAGTAATACAACATATAATATAACTAACTTTTATTAGCACTCTTATCACTTACTTTCACATGAGCTATCCTCCTAACATATATTTGGTGTTTTAAAAAAGTGCTAGTGCACAGACTACACAGGTTTTAGCTTTATTTTGCCCTAAGGTAATTGATGTTTGGGGATTTTGAAAGACTTGTTAGTGTGAACTTTTTAATATGTGGCAAAGTCTGCACTTGAACAAGTTTTCTTGAATGGAAAGCAGATTTAACAAGCCATCTTAAAGGGAAAAGAGTCTGGGGCATCTACAAATAAGCAGTGACTGATATGAAAGACAGATATACATTATGCGGGTCTCTCCATCAAGGCCTTACTTGCTCCCCTCCTTCAGCAGGGCGATGGAGATACGGATTCGGTCCCTGAGGAAGATCAGCATGAGGATGATGAACAGTTCAAGGAGGCAGAGTATTATCACTTTAAACAGGAAAAAAAAAACATTAGTGTGTGATGCAAATCAAACCAAAGAGCAACCTTTCTGTGCAAACATTAGACTGATGATGAGGATTTCCGCCAGCTCTGACACTTCATAATTTAAGTCGTGCTGCCTCTCTCCAAAGATGCCAGTTTTAGACATTCACTTTTAAAACCGCTGAGAAATGCTTTAAAAAAAATTCTGGATTAAAACTTCTAGCTAGAATTTAAACAACTGTGTTGGACAGGCTTCATTTTATCTATGGAAACATTTCACACCACTTGTAGAAATGAGAAAATAGGCATAGAAGAAAAGGAAGGGCTGCTTTAGACAACTCCATGTCCAATGTTTTCACTTGTAAACTTGCTTGAGTAAGAGAATCGTTACAGAACAAAGGTTTTGAGCTGCTGCCAGCCTCACAATGCCTCTTAACTGATCTTGCTGACAGACAGGGTGAGGTTCTGGGGTACCACATTTTTAGTTTGTGACCCCACATTTTTAGTTTGTGCCTTGATAAAATCAGAGTGTAATGCCAACCCAAGCTGTGTAATACAAGTCTGAGAGTTAGAATTAAGGGAATCTAGTTCACTTTTTTTTTTTTTCCTGCTGTACTTCGTGAATCACTGTAAGTATACATATAACCCCTCCCTCGTGAGCCTCTCTCTCACCCCTCAATCCACTCCTTTAGGTCTAGTTTAGCTTTGAATTGACGCTTGTGTGCCTCTTGAACTAAGAGTTAACTGTGTCAAAACCACATTTATGTAAGGTGAGTGAACCTGCGAAGAAAGAATCAAGTGCACCAGTGTAAAGAAAGAGAGCAAGTAGAGGAAACCTTGGCTCTGTTTTGGCTTTTTGTTTCCTAGATCCAGGTCCACTTGGAAGTCCAGCTGCTTTTCTGCTATTTGGAGTTTGGTGAGACACTTCTCTGTTCTTAGAATAAACGCCTCTGCCTTGCCTCCAGCTTTGTTTGTTTTCACTTGAAGCCAAATAGCCCTAAGTATTATATTCCTCAATTCTATGACATACCTTTAATTTAGAAATAACCTTTGAGGAGAAGTAAAAAATCCTTTATTAAATGTCTATTGATTATAAAATGCATCCTGACCTCAAAGATGTTAAAAAGTGAAAAGACGTGGAGTCTAAATTAAGGAATATAGTATGGCTAATGACAGATTCTGAAATCATGAAAGAAACTTAACGAAAAGTTAATTCCTACCCATGAAAAGATCCACTCTATAACATTCCTGTTAGTTATTCTGCTCATGTCTGAACACTTCCAATCATAGGACACTCATTTTATTCTATTGTTATACCGCTAAGATTCAGATGTTTATCATACCTCAGTTAGTATCTCCAAGTGAGGAGAAACCAGTTAACCCAGAGATGTGGGAGGTTCTCAGTAATGTCACATCGCCCTGCGACATCTTCTTTTGTTTCAACTGTGTATTTATGTTTTTATGCATAACTGACTTAAAGCTCCACTGAACCCGAAACTGGAGTGTAGCCATATTAAACTAAAATCATTATCATCTTTGGATAAACTTAAGAATATAAACTGTGTCAGTCACTTTATGTTCCAAAATTGCATTGTAAAAGAACACTGTATATTAAATTTGGACTTTACAAAATTATATTATTTTAAATGGTTATATTAAAGAAATTTAGCACCCCTTTGAATTTATATATTCCCTCCTTTTGTTTAAATAAGAGCGAAATAAACATATTTTTTGAGACCCTATAGAGAAGCTGGTATAAATCTAACTTTATCAAGGAGGCTGGGATAATTAATAGAAATCAGAATAGAACCATCTTCTAATACAATCCAAGACTCATAAAATGATCATTTTTTTGTGCATCACTCCACATATCTTTAGTGTTTCTGTCAATAAGTATAATTTCACATGTATACCCTTGTCACTGGTGCTGAGAATAATAAGCACAGAGCAAATAATGTCTGATATTATTTCATAATGGATTATGAAAGTTAACACTCATTTGAGGAAAGATAAGTATTCCTAGACTTGAAAATAAAAGCAAGCTCTGCATTTTCCTCAGAGTACCTTTCTTAACTTTTCTAATAGCAGATTCTAATCATGTCAATGATTTTGTGTTGAAGATCCTTAAAAGACAGCAGTGGGATGACCATAGAACCTGTAACTAACATCCATCTGAGAGTCAAACTAGAGGTTTCAATACATAATGGATGAGATTTGTCATCTTCAGAAATGATAGGTAACAGTACGTGGACTGCTGAGGGATATAGAATCACTCAAATTCAGGAAAAGGGATGAGGATATAAGTCCCAAGATGCTTGATTTTTATAGTCAAAAAAAAAAAAAAAAGGCTATCAATGAAGTTCTTCTGAAACATATTTGAAAAAACTAATGTGTTACATTATTGAAGGGAATTAGCTGCATGAGAGCTAGAAATGGGAACCCAAAGAGCAAGAATTTGGCATTTTGAGTTAGCACTATCCAAGGAACAGAGAAACACTGAATATGGCAGACACAGGAATCCGGTGGGGGCTTCTGTGCAGCCGGGGTAGGTCATCCAGCTTGGCATGAGCCTGAAGAAAACACCTCTCAAGACTATCCAAGGGTCTCTGCTAAAAAAAATTTCTAATTAGTAATCTTATTCGCCATGTGCGTTGAGCCCAGGAAAGCAGTGTCCTAGGTGGGATATGTCTGCGTTCCGAGAGAGTATCCTAATAGTGTAAACAAACACAGTGGCACTCTGGTGACTTGCTGTGAGCCTGTCTCTGAAAGCCACCCAAATGACTTCTGGGTGAAGTGGCCAAATTACGTTTTCAGATTTATGTTAAGGGATCCATTCCGGAATCATGATGCTCTCCAAGGTACTGCCCTCCTCTTAGGCTGTCTGGGCTCCTTACCAGGCTTGCTCAAGCTTGTCTTGTTTGGCTCTCTAACTTCAACAATATCGGAAGATAAATTTGTTTTGTAAAGCACCATGTAATTAGAGATCATTTAAAAAATATTGATTAAAGAACATGAATCTCTGTAAAGAACAAGGAATAGTATAATAAAAACTATTAAAGCCATCTTTGAAATCATCTACCTTTCAAAATTCTGTTACTATTACCCCTAACTAACTCAATATAAATAAACACCAAAAATTGTAAATTTGTAAAATTACTTATTATTCTAATTCTGTAACAGTAGTTTAAAAGTCCTGTCATGAAAAACTTGTTTCTTCATTTTCTTTTTTCTTTTTCTGTTTTTAAATGCAAGTTTGAAATATCAAGCATTTTGTACTTTTAAAATGCCTTTCTTAGATATTAGATTAATGGCTATAAATGTCTATATCTGACTCATGTTAAGTTGAAGGCAAATAGCTTGAGATCATTGTACAGTAACATTTTCTTAGATTACATAATAAATTCCCCTCAATGACTTTCCATTTACTATAGCTAGTAGTATTATAGACACTTATTTTAATGATGTTACCAATAGATGTATTTAACAAGTTATACCAAGTTTTCTTTACACAAAAAGATGCATTCTTCTTATTACAATTTTAACAAAGCAAAATTTTAAAATCCACTCACTAAGAGCAAACCATGTTTGTTTCAGGCGAAAGTACATGCTTATGTCAGTCTGAATCCCAATGGTATATGCATTTAAGTGAGAACCTGGCTGTTCCTGAAGACGGCTGTATTCTAGGTAACAGCGCCATATTCCTTGAAAAAGAGAGAAAAGGAGACTAATATAAAATGTTATTTTCTGAAATATAAGCATACATCTACATGAAATTGATTAGCATGGTCATTTTTACAAAGGAAAGATTCCTATTTACACATTAAATATTTTATGTGCATCCAACAGTGTAAATGTACTATCATATGCAATATAATTTTTTTCAGTATTTTTTTGCATGACCACGGCAACATCCGATTTTAAATATCCTTTTAATTAGAAACAACTTTAATGTCCATCAGTAATGACTGGTTAAAAAATTGTATATTTGCACAGCAGAATACTGTATTTCTATATAAAGAGGAAAAAGTCTCTTGTGATAGTAAATGATCACTAGATGCTTTGTTAAATTAAAAAAAGAAGTAAAAAATTATAAAATTATATAAAATATTCTATAATTCATATAAGAAGTAAAAATAATACATGTATTTTCTTATGCATACCTAAAGTATCTCTGGGAAGATACATAGGAATACAGTATTTTCTGTATCCCTTCACTTTCAAACTTCCAATTTCCTTGTGTTTTTGTAACTTCTGTAAAGAACACAGCTCCAATTTGTATGTTTATATTTTAATCTGACCTGATAATCTCTGTATTCTAATTGATGAGTTTAATATATTTAATGTATTGCTATATCTACTTTTGTTTCGACCTTCTTCATTTTTGTATTTCCTGTTTTACTTTATATCAACACTTCCAATTCTTGTCCTTTAAAAGCTGATCAGTTTTTGTTTGTTAACTTATATTCTGTTTTCCCCCTTTACTGGTTTAGAGATATCTACTATATTTTTAGAATAAATTACTCTTGAATATTGACTCTGTACTTACTAACCAAGTCTAAAGTCAACCCAGGAAATATAAGAACCTTACATTAATCAATAATCATCCCAGTCTGATTATTCCTCTGTATTTTACTTATGTACAGTTATACCTCAAAAAAACTGGATATTATCATTATTTTGTACAAAGTTTCTTAAGTTCTGTGCTGTGCTGATAGTCCCTGTCATGTCCAACTCTTTGTGACCCCCACGGACTATAGCCTGCCAGGCATGTCTGTCCATGGGGATTTTCCAGGCAAGAATACTGGAGTGGGTTGCCATGCCCTCCTCCAGGGTATCTTCCCAACCCAGGGATGGTCTCCTGCATTGCAGGGGAATTCTTTACTGTCTGAGTCACCAGGGAAGCCCTACCTACACATTTACCAATTAATTTTCTTTGCTCACCTTTCATTCTTGCATCTCATACATTTTTGTTGAATCATTTTTCCCTCTAGAAGTAGGCACTCCTGTAGTATTAATATATGTCTTCTTGTAAACTCTAGTTTTTACTTATCTTAAAATATCTTCAATGTTACTCTCATTCTTGAAAGATAGTTTTGCTGAGTGTATAGCTATAGGCTGACTGTTATTTTTTTCTTAGCTCTTTGAAGGTATTATTTTGCTCCTTTTGTTGCTGTCAAAAAGTCTTCTTCAGCTTACCTGTTCCTTTGTAGGCAATCTGTCTTTTCTCTCTGATCGTTTTTAAAATATTTTGTCTTTGGTATTCTGAACTTTCACAGTCATTAATTTCTTGCTCTCTAATGTATCATTCAAAACAATATACAAGCATATTTTCCTTTCTCCCACCTTAAAGAGTAAAACAAAAGAAAGTCTACTTTTGACAGTCTTACCCCTATTCACTGCCTGATTTCTTGTCCCTTGTTGCAATAAAACTCTCCCAAATAGCCACGTATATTGTCTGTCTATAATTCCTCTCTTCCAATCTTCCCTCAATCCACTCTAATTAGGCTTTTCTTCTTCATTATGCTACTAAAACTACCCTAATCAGATAGCAGTGATCTTGCCATATTTATGTATCCAAAGTCTATTCTCAGTTCTTATCTTTCTTGACCTATCTGCCTCATTTGACATGGTTCATCACCCCCTCCATTGTTTTTTTTTTTTTTTTTACA
>SJYX01024666.1:44414-54806 GCA_006410675.1 Oreotragus oreotragus
TTTTTTTTTTTTTTTTTTTGACATGGTTCATCACCCCCTCCATTGTTTTTGTTTTTTTTTTTTTAAACTTGGCTTCTATAACATCACATCCTTTTAGTTTTCAAAGAAGACCCGTTTCTCCTCAGTAGTCTTTGCTGTTCCATTCTCTTCTCTCTGACTTCTTAATGTTGCAGGGCCTCTGAACTCAGTCTTTGGTCCACATCTCTACCTACACCAAATTTCTTGGTGACTTCAGCCATTCTCGTGGCTCTAATAATCCTGATTCCTAAATATATTTATTTAGGCTAACTACCTCTTTTTAATTCTGTACATTCAACTGTATATTCAACTGCCTATGTGACATCTCCATCTTAATGCCTAATAAACATCTGAAACTCCACATATTCAAAATTACACTTCTGATCAATCCCCTTTCTAAACCAAGCTTGCTCCACTCACACCTTTCCTATCTCATGTGTGCGTGCTAAATCACTTCAGTTGTATCCAGTTCTGTGTGACCCTATGGACTGCAGCCTGCCAGGCTCCTTCATCCAAGGGGTTCTCCAAGCAAGAATACTGGAATAGGTTGCCACTTCCTTCTCCAGGGAATCTTCCTGACCCAGGGATCGAGCCCAGGTCTCCTTGCAGGCAGATTCTTTACTGTCTGAGCCACCAGGGACTAAAGTCATGATCATTTCACATCTCTCCTCTGCTCAAAACCCTACCTTGTCTCCCTACTTCACTCAGAGTAAAAATAATCTAAGTCTCTGGTGCTCCAGAAATGCCTCATCTCCTATTCTCCCTTTTATTTGATACCACTCATCCATGTAAGCATTCTAACCATTTCTTCAACATGCTCCCATCTTTAAGACTTTGCTGTAACTGTACTTACTGTCTGGAACTTCTGTTTCTCCAGGGGCTAATCCCATTTTCTCCTTCAAGTGTTTTCTTGGATCTCATCTCAAAAATGCCTACCCTACTAATACTACAATTTGTACTCCTTGCCCTACCATGATACTCTCTATCCCCCTTCAGTGTCCATTATTTCTTTTTTTCTGTGGCAAGTATCACCTTCTAATAGATACTTTGCTTAGGCTATGAGCATCAAGAGAGTAAGAACTTCTATCTTTTTGTTTACTGTTCTTTCTCAAGAGCCTAGAATAGTGCCTATACATAGCAGCTGCACAACTGATATTTGTTGAATGAATAAATGAAAAAATATATGACTAGATATGGATGTCACTTCCCTTATTCTTCATAGAGCTTCCTGTATCTTTGAATTTATATCTTTCATCAGTTCTAGAAAATTCTCAGTCAATACCTTTCAAATATGCTGATACATGTTAGGCCCTTTGCAATCTATTCTGTACCTCTCTTAAATACAGAATCATATTTTGTCCTTTGTTCATGTTCTGGTGTATTCTGAGTAATTAATTTAGAGTTTCATCTTTCAGTTCATTATCTATTTTACTATTTAACATTTAATTTTGAATATAACACTTTATTGCTTTGTTTTAAAAAGTTCTATTTGGTTCATTTTCATGTATGCCTGAATATTTTTGATGATTTCTTATTTTTTAGTTGTATTTTTAATTCTTAAACATTAATTCATGTTCTGTATCAGTCCATATCTGAATTTTTTAGTGACCTCCATCTAAGGTTTATCATTTCTCTTGTTTCTTGCAAAAGACCGTTTCCATACATGTTTGGAAATCTTTGATTGCAACTCATACATTGTTCATTTTAATCTGTTGATATCTGGTGATCTGAATTGAAGGTGCTTCCATCTAGAAGGGAGTCATATTTATTTCTATTGGCAACCAAAGGGTACTACCAAACTAGGGTCACTTTATGCATTTTCCAGGATCCAGGACCTACTCCAGCAGTTTCAGGCCTGACCCTCTACTCTTCTGCCGGCTCTGAGTCTCCTGATTGTAGCACTGGTATGATCTACCCATAATCTCACATGTGCCTCCTGCTCAGTTCCCCACTTTTTAGCTTGTGGGTTGAAAATGGTTTTGCTTTCTGGGATACTTCATTTCTAGTAAGCTCATGAAAAAAATAAATAAAACAATACAATATAATATGCCACCATTTCATAGCAAAATAACCCTTCAGATTATTTAGTTCCTTCACACTAGTGGATGTGAAAGTCTCAGCAGTTATTTTCCAATTTATTTTTCTATTCCTATCTCATTCCTGTCCTAGTGTGTGTTTGTCATTAAAAGTATGTTCCCTGGGCTTCAAGTCCTCTTTCCTTAATAATATTCCTGCATAACAAGAAAATAATAAATACCATTTATTGAACAATTATTATGGCAGCTCTCTAAGTACTTTATATACATTGTTTATTTAACACTCAGAGATTCCTGTTATACAGTTGAGAAAACGATGAAATAGAGAACCATGTACTTGCAGAGAACTGTGCTTTTTCCAAATTCCAAATACAGATTTATAACCGTGGTATTATATAGCTATCCCCTGTGTAACTCTTAGTTTTTTATAATCAATGAGAATTGTTCACATGCCCAAACTCTAAGATAGAAAAGGGCAGGGGATACTCTGAGCTCCGAGGAAGAAAACAAAGGCTTTTTGACAAAAAGTTTTCTTGGGAGTTTCAGATTAGGAGACAGCAATTCTTATATTCCTTCACGAGATTCATGGGCAGCTGCACAGCATGAACAGATAAGGAATGATACATGGAATCACCTAAACAACTGTTGAGAAACTCAATGAGGATAGTGAGCACCATAATAACAATAACCCAAGACATACTGAGTATTTACTGTGTTCCAGGGACTGTTCTAAGAGCTTTATATTCATTGTCTCATTTAATTCTCACAGTAATGGTATGATGGAGATACCATTATTGTGTTGATGATATGGATAAGGGAAACTGAGTCTTATAATCATTCAGAAACTTTTCCAAGTCCTCCAGTTACATTATGGAGACAGGACTGGAACTCAAGCTAACTATAGATTTGGGGTACTCTACATTCTTATACTGATATGTGTAAAGCTCTTTGGGGGACATAAACAAGATAGTGTTATTTTGGTATCTGTGACTATAAAAGTCTCATTGTCGATGTAAATGGTGTTGTAGGAAAATCATTCTTTTGAATAGAAACCTCTCAAACATTCATATACTGGCTCATACGTTTATTAGAAGACTGAGAAGAAGGGCTATACTGTTCACCGATTCTTTACAACCCTATAGACTGTAGCCCGCCAGGCTCCTCTGTCCATAGCATTCTCCAGGCAATAATACTGGAGTGGGTAACTAGTTCCTTCTCCAGAGGCTCTTCCCAACTCAGGGATCAAACCCATCTCCTGCATTGTAGGCAGATTCTTTACCACCTGATCCATCAGGGAAGCTCAATTCTTTTTTTAATGTTCGAATTTCACCTATACTGCATTTGGCAGAACTGAGTTAATAATTAGAGCTCAACCTAGAAGTAAAGTAACTCTCCATCCAATAAGTGTAATTCAGAATACTTGCCTCTAGAGGGTGATGGCCCATTATGGAGTACTGGCCAATTATTAAAGTGTGTGACAGTACCTGGATTAAAAGTCCTAAGTTGAAAGAGAAAAATAGATCGATCACACATCTATAACTATGCAGACCTGGGCCTTTGATCAGATAAAAAGTAAAAAGACTAAAAGAAATGGTCTGAAATAGTTTTCATTAACCTAAAGGGGATTCTTTTCACCTCCTTCTTAATACTCATGAGATGTGAGATCAAAGACTATAGAGAAAAAGAGAAGAATATTTTGAGAGCACTACCCCCACCCCACGATAAAGAAGAAAGAAGTAACAGAGATACTGTATGCAGAATTAAGTAATTTTTCTCAATTTAACACCTTTAGGAAGACAGTAAAGAAGGATTAAATTCACTGGAAGTAAAATGCTTTCTGGTAGTTGACAATGGCAACTGAAAAGAAAAAGATTATTTTGATATTTGGTGATTTTAAGACGGGTGGATACCTACCATAAGCTATGATTCCAATCACACCAAAGGTGAAGATCCAGAAAAGCAATCCAGCTGTGAACCGCAGGAGCATCACAAACATCCAGCTGAGGAACATGGCGATAGTCAGGCCACTGGAGGATAAAAGGCACAACAAACACAGGGGTCAGTGTGCTAAACATAACAAACATAGCAAGACAACACTTATTTCTATTCAAAATAACCCTGGATTGTTTCATCGGACTGTAGAAACATTTATGACATTAAAAAGTATAAGCAATTCTTTCTGGTAAGACTTTCAAGGGAAACAATAGGATCATCAGAACTTGATAAATGAATCATTTTTGGTGTCTAGGCAAACACAAATTCTGTGTCCATAGTTGTTTCAGGAAGAATCACAATTCCTATCTGCTGCAGTCCTATTTTTTTCCTTCATACTTATGCACCAAGCGATAAGCAACAAAGCATATCCATGAGCCATTATTGCTGCTCTATGTACCTGGTCCCTAATGAAAACCGTATGTGATATAACCAGCAGTAAGACAACAATCTTGGGGCAGAAAGACAAGCAAAATAATTGTCCTACACAGTTCCTGAATCCATGATTTTGTAGCCATTATCATTCTGGTCTAATTATCTCTAATCGTTTGTGATGTCTAACATCACCAGACACTTATTTCAGATCCCCAGTGATCTGTGGGCCATTATCTGGAGCCGGGATAAGGCCTCTGTGTCTCGTGGGCCATGTGACTTTATCAAGCAATCAAGAGCATGACTATTTTCCTTGTTTTAATTTCTTCATGGGGTTTGATTGAGTACTGGAGGTACTTCTTCCCAACCCCACTATATATCCAGGTTAAAGTCATATTGGATTTTTCTAAGTGATTTCATCAAAGAGAACTCACTAAAATTGGAAATCTGGCTGATGCCTCTATTAAGACCTAACACTGCTGGTGATATCTGCAAGTTTCCAAACAGCAACAGACAGCCTGGCACAGTTACTGAGTTTATTGTCTTCAGATGTTATCTTTAAGAAGAAACTATTAATAATACTGTCACTGGATAGATGACAGCATGTACCAGAGTACCTTCTCAGTGCATAGTCTTACAGAGCCTGACTTTTAATTTAGAAGCAAACCACAGATACTTTACTGCTGAAATATGCAGTGTGATTGAAAAATTATTCTATGGCATAAGACAGGAGGGTTATTAAAAAAAGTTTGGGGCAGGGGGTGGGAGGCTTCCCTGGTGGCTCAGTGGTAAAGAATCCTCCTGTCAATACAGGAGACACAGGTGCAATCCTTGTTCTGGGAAGATCCCACTTGCTGCAGAGCAACTAAGTCCATGTGCCATTAACTACTGAGCCTGTGTTCTAGAGCCCCAGAACTGCAGCTACTGAAGCCCTCACCCTACAGCCTGTGCTTGGCAACAAGAGAAGCTTCCACTTGCTGCAGCTAGAGAGAAGCCTGTGTAGTAACCAAGACCAAGCACGCCCCAAAATAAAAAGAAATAAAAATTTAAAAACAAGATCAGAGGGTAAAAATAAGAAATATAGCTCTTGACTACTTGTGTCTTTAATTCCCACATAAAAATTCCGAGTACACTAAGTCTCAGCATGTCAGTGCTTGGCTTTGTACGTATGAAACCGATGAGAAGAGAAGAGCTGGTAATAAAGGGAGGTGTTTGTGAGCTAGTGTTTAGTCCCTGGGTAGAGACTATTTCAGTGTGAGAGGAGGACAGGAGAATCCGTTATAAAAGTTATACCTTTCTCAGGTGAGAGTGGAAAAGCCAAAATAAAGAGAGACATGATCTAGTGATATTCAGGTCTGACAACAGGGCACCAGTTTCCTATCAAGTGTAAAACTACAATCTCTGCCATGGAGATACATCCTGAAATACACACTGAAAATAATTACTCTGTTTAAGACAAAGCATAACAATGTAAAATCTCATAAAACTATTTAATTTTGTAGCTCTAAAAACTGCTGCTGCTAAGTCGCTTCAGTTCTGACTCTGTGCAACCCCACAGGCGCCAGCCCACCAGGCTCCTCTGTCCCTGGGATTCTCCAGGCAAGAATATTGGCGTGGGCTGCCATTTCCTTCTCCAATGCAGGAAAGTGAAAAATGAAAGTGGAGTAGCTCAGTCGTGTTCGACTCCTAGCGACCCCATGGACTGCAGCCTAGCAGGCTCCTCCCTCCGTGGGATTTTCTAGGCAAGAGTACAGGAGTGGGGTGACATCGCCTTCTCTAGCTCTAAAAACTACTCCCTAGTATTTTACACACAATATAATTTTGACTTTATAAGCACCTTACAAATATATCTGTCTTGTCCCCCTAGTACTTTTATAGCTGTTTCTTAAGCCCACATTTTCTATGTATCTCTACTGTCCAATACTAGGACTCTGGAAAACAAAGAAAAGATAGACAGAGTGACCACAGTAAGAGTTCAGAGGGAAAGAGACAGGTAAATAAAATACAAGATGGTAGGTGCTATATAGAAGATAGATATGTGTGCTTACATATATGTATGTACACACATATGCATACACACACAATGAGTGAGGAACACAGAGGTGTAAGCAATTTACTACATCTAGTGAAGTTAAGAAGATATCATAAGTGATAAAAACTGATTTTAAATAATGAAGCTTCCCAGGGCACAAGGGAGGATATTCAGTGCTATATAGAAGATAGATATGTGTGCTTACATATATGTATGTACACACATATGCATACACACACAATGAGTGAGGAACACAGAGGTGTAAGCAATTTACTACATCTAGTGAAGTTAAGAAGATATCATAAGTGATAAAAACTGATTTTAAATAATGAAGCTTCCCAGGGCACAAGGGAGGATATTCAAGGAAAGAGAATAGAATGTGCAAAAACACAAGGGTGTGATGGTCTGAGAATGGGTGTGCTACTTGCTGTGTTTAGAATATAGGGTTAATTAAGGAACATGGATGGAGATAAATCTGAGAAAGTAACTTGGATAGGTTGTAAGAGTTCTTGTAAGTATCTGAAGAAGTTTCCACTTTATTCTTTGATTACTAGGGAATCATAGATGCCTTTAAGGTACTTAAGGTAAAAGAAGCTGACACAAAAGCCAGATAGTAATGACAGCCTTAGGGATATCAAACACATGTACCTGCTCTGGAAGACTGACTACATTTTCCTTTATGTTTAAGAAATGCATCTTATGTCTGAAAATTTAAAAGCTTTCCCTCCCTTCATTTATCTTGTTCAGCTTTTCATAAGTACAGTGAGTTTGATGATGATGATAACAAACATTATGTGGAAGGGCTGTGTTAAAAAATAAGAATGATCCTTTGGAGATCGAGGGAAGGACAGATGTTATATGTGGTGAAAGGCACACACATACCACAGTGAGGCCCCATGGGACTTGAAATATGTGAATACTCTTACTAGTAATGTAATGAGTAAAATTAAAATTTACATTCTTATAACTTTCTGCTAATATTGGGCAGATTTCCAAATATTTTGGGCTCTTCACTCTGTCTGAAAAAGAAACTGGCAGAAACTGAAATCTGAGTCAATCTCTCATTCATGAATATGAATGGGGAATTTGATGAAAGAAATTCTACAAAGATAAACTCAAAATGGGGCTGGAGACGAAACACTTATGTTTTCACTTACATGAGAATCCAATACCATGTTGTTGCATAGTCTTCAAACACCTTCACTCCAATTGCCCTTGCATCAAGGGCTTTATTGATACCACTGAATTCAAAGAAGAAAAATAATCAATTATTTTTTACTACCATTAACGAGAAGTGTTCTTGTCATGATAAAAGGGACTTGGAAGCTGATATTCTAAGCATATCTTTAGAAACCAGTTATCGCTAGTGACCCTTTTGCTAGCCACAAGAATACATGAGGTGTCACTTTGGTGAACCTACAAAGCTAACTACAGCTACACACAGAGGAAGCATTGCTTTCAAGATGGTAAACATACTTCTTTTCCAACATACGCAACATGCCCTCAGTGTTGCAGAGACCTCACTATAAAACATGAATTTAAATACAATCAGCTTCTAACTTATAAACTCCATAGAGCTAAGAGTGAATATGCTATTTAATTTCCCCTTCTTAATCTTCTGACACTCTGTAGCAGAAGGCACAAAGAGGCATATGCAGAAAAGTACACAAATCATTAGCATCCAGTTGGATGGGTTATCAAAGTGAACACACTTGGTAAGTACAACTCAGTCATTCCTTTCCCCTGTGTGCTCCTATTACAATACCTCTCCCTTCCCCTAAAATAACCATAATTCTGACTTTTGTGATTATAATTTCCCAGTTTTCTTAGTTGTATCATATATATATATGCATCATAGTGTAATTTAATTTAGTTGGGCTTCTCAGGTGTCACTAGTGGTAAAGAACCTGCCTGCCAGTGAAGGAGACATAAGAGATGTGAGTTCAATCTCTGTATTAGGAAGATTCCCTGGAGGTCAGCATGGCAACCCACTCCAGTATTCGTGCCTGGAGAATCCCATGGACAGAGGAATCTGGCAGGCTACAGTCCATAGGGTCGCAGAGTCGGACATGACTGAAGCAACTTAGCACACGTGTGCTTACTTCAAAATTTTATCAATGGAATTGTACTATTAGTACAATACATTTTTGCAATATATTTTTAATTTAAAATTCAACAATTGAGCTATGCAATGATAGTCTGTGTTTATATTTGTATACACACATCTGTGTGCATGAGAAAATTATATTTCCAAATAACATGGAACACCACGATGCATGCAGCCAAGAGAAACAGAAAATTTATCTCATTGTAAGTAGTAATAGAAATTCAACACAGTACTAACATAGCAGCATCGTGGTTGTTTCACTTTTCTTTTTTTTTTTTGTATTCATTTATTTTTTTACACGAACTCCCAAACATGAACCCCCCTCCCACCTCCCACCCCANACGATGCATGCAGCCAAGAGAAACAGAAAATTTATCTCATTGTAAGTAGTAATAGAAATTCAACACAGTACTAACATAGCAGCATCGTGGTTGTTTCACTTTTCTTTTTTTTTTTTGTATTCATTTATTTTTTTACACGAACTCCCAAACATGAACCCCCCTCCCACCTCCCACCCCACATCTTCCCTTCAGATCAAGGCTCCCTTCCATTCAAAACAGCTGGCAGTTTTATTATTTCATTCATTTTTTTAAAAAATGATGCTTTAGAAAATCATGGGTTTTTTAAATTATGCTCATCCAAAATAAATTATATTAAGGTGTTTCAATATGTTTCCTGATGTCTCATTTATGTACCTGTTCATGATGAAAGACTTAACCATTTTGAAAAACATAATTGTTCTTTCAAATTCATTCTGCTTTTCCCTTTGGTTTTCTTAACGAACACATACCAATTTCTCCAATCCACAGTGACATGAATATTTCAGAATAAACATAATTTTTCCTCTATAACCCTTAACCTAACAAAGCTTTAGTTCAGGGATAATAATGGGGTGCATAAAATTGAAAATGGGGATGTGATCTACATACTTTGCAGCTCTTCTGAGTTCTGCAGCATTTCTTGTCTTTCCATTTCCATCATCAAACACTGTCTTATTTCCTACTGTTAAAGTGCCATTTTTAGTAGAGAAGTCTGGGAAACATCTCTGAAGAACTGTAAAAATAAATTAAAATTATGACCATCACTTTTCTTTCTTTATGATGTCCTCTCTTTCTTCAGCTTTTTGTTTTTTTATAATCAAAATGCCTACTTGCTAGACACTATATAACTTGCTCAGTATAGATAACTGCTCATTACTTGATAATAACACTTTTTGATGATTCTAAGATAGACGTGGGAAGTAAATGCAATCATAATCTGAAGCTACATTTAAACTTGATTATTTCATACATGTTATATTCATTAAGTAGCCATAAGCAGGACACATAGCACAGGTTTTATAAGAATAATACAGACAACCTCACTCTCATACTAAACACATCTTAATAAAAAGGCTACATTTACTTGAATTATTAGGTGAATTTAGTTTTGTTATTTTTTAAAAAAATTCTTAGATATTCCTTGAGTGAAACCTTGAAAACCAGAGTTTAGTGAATAATTCTTTGAGAAATAAGCATCAGCTCAAATTTTAGGCTACTAAGATAACCAAATTTTTATTTATAAAATGTTAATAATTTGTCTCTCTTCCAGCTTTTTCATTTATCAGTTTTTTAGAGGGGCTGGAAATAGAAATATAAAGCCATCAAAAATGGCCCGTACTTTGTCAACTAGCATGATTACTGAGAGTTTGTCATTCAATCTTTTATGTACTTTTTAATTCAACTGAATCTTTGCTTCTTTACAAATCTTTATTACTAAAAATGTTTTAAAACCTCAATTTTACAGGAAGAAAGAGGAAGAATCAGGAATGGTTTATCTTTTTTTTTTTTTTTTTT
>SJYX01024666.1:58238-73949 GCA_006410675.1 Oreotragus oreotragus
TGTATGCAAGACAGCAAAAGAGACACAGATGTACAGAATGGACTTTTGGACTCTGAGGGAGAGGGAGAGAGTGGGATGATTTGGGAGAATGGCATTGAAACATGTATACTATCATGTAAGAAACGAAGCGCCAGCCTATGTTTGATACAGGATACAGGATGCTTGGGGCTGGTGCACGGGGATGATCCAAAGAGATGATATGGGGTGGGAGGTGGGAGGGGCATTCAGGATTGGGAACTTGTATACACCTGTGACCGATTCATGTCAATGTATGGCAAAACCAATACGGTATTGTAAAGTAAAATAAAGTAAAAATAAAAAATAAAATAAAATCAGTTTGTCTACTCACCTTCATCTTCTGTATGTAGCATCTGTAATAGGGATGACTGCTTCAGTATCCTTTCTTTGTCCTGTTCCTCCCTGGCAAATTTGACATAGTCTCTACCAGATGATTCTATTCCCTCTCAATCCAACCATATTTCTGCCTCCACCTCACCATGGAAACTGTCCTCCCAGTGATTCCAATGACCCCCTAATTGTCAAAACTTCCAAATACTTTTTACTCTTCATCCTGCTGGAACCCATTACCTAACACAGTGCTTGGTACCGAATGGAACTCAGTAAATCTTTGCTGTTGAATGAGTTAATTTTTCTGTTGCATGAGTCTTTGACACAGGAGACACCCCTGCCCTTTATAACTCTCTTCCCTTGGTTCACAGGCCCAGGTTCTCTCCAAGCCCATCTTCTGCCTTTTTGTGCACTCCTTTTCTTTTTGCTGCTTCAATATGACTGATCTCACCTACAGAACCTCCCAAACTTGTTCTATGTAGTATTTCTGGACAGTAACTCATCTAGTCTGTTACCTTTAATTACCCAATATGCTCATTATATTTTTGGAATGTAGCAAAAAACTCTTGAAACAAGATACAAAACTGTACATAGTTTTATAAGCTACAGTGAACTATATTAACATTTTGGTGCATTTCCTTCCAGTCTGTCTTCTGTATACATTTTTTTTGTTGTTGAGAGTTACTAACTATACAGTACATGAGATATTGTCTCTTGTTTCTTTCTTTTATTATTACTTACTTCCATTTATAAAATCTTTAATGAGTGAATTTTGTTAGCTGCATAACATTGTTTCAAGCACTATCCCCCTACTGGGGGGATACAAACTGATTTCAATGTTTCCTTCGCTAGACTTTGAAGGACTGTGCCTTATTCATTTTTGTGTCCCCAAAGTGGGCTTTCCTGGTGTCTCACTGGTAAAGAATCTGCCTAGCAATGCAGGAGATGTGGGTTCGATCCCAGGGTCAGGAAGATCCCCTGAAGAAGGAAATGGCAACCCATGCCCGTATTCTTGGACTCCCTGATGGCACAATTGGTAAAGAATCCGCCTGCAATAAGGGAGACCTGGGTTTGATCTCTGGGTTGGGAAGATACCCTGGAGAAGGGAAAGGCTACCTACACCAGTATTCTGGCCTGGAGAATTCCATGGACAAAGGAACCTGGTGGGCTACAGTCCATGGAGTTGCAAAAGAGTCAGACATGACTTAGCAACTAAACAACAACATCCCCAAAGTACATTTCATATTGTGTGATCTAAACAAACTATTATTGTAAAGGCAGGGACTATATCTTATATACCTAATGTATCTTCAGGGGCTAATGATTCATTTTTACCCTTTTGCATAAAAATCTGTAACACTGTTCTTAACTACAGACACTATTGCTCAGGGAATCCTGGTTAAACGCAGTTGCTTGCAAGACCTACAGCTTTGATGGAGGGTCTTTAATGATCCAGAGAAGAACGATGGGAACATGTAAGACATTGTGTTTGATGGTTGTAGCTCAATGGTACCTGACTTTCTACTCAAACTAATGACTATTATCTTTCTTCCATTAAAAAAAAAAATGTACTCATTGTGGAAAAACAGATAAGAAAAAAGAAGAAAGAAGACAGAAAATGGTCATAGTTTTGCTATCTCCAAAATTAGTTCAGTTCAGTTGCTCACTGGTGTCCAACTCTTTGTGATTTCATGGACTGCAGCACACCAGGCCTCCCTGTCCATCACCAACTCCCAGAGCTTACTCAAACTCATGTCCATTGAGTCAGTGATGCCATCCAACCATCTCATCCTCTGTCATCCCCTTCTCCTCCTGCCTTCTATCTTTCCCAGCATCAGGGTCTTTTCAAATGAGTCAGTTCTTCACATCAGGTAGCCTAAGTATTGGAGTTTCAGCTTCAGTATCAGTCCTTCCAATGAATGTTCAGGACTGATTTCCTTTAGGATGGATTGGTTGGATATCCTTGCAGTTCAAGGGACTCTCAAGAGTCTCCTTCAACACAACAGTTCAAAAGCATCAGTTCTTCAGCGTTCAGTTTTCTTTATAGTCTAACTCTCACATCCATACATAACTACTGGAAAAACCATAGCTTTGATTAGATGGACCTTTGTTGGCAACATAATGTCTCTGCTTTTTAATTTGCTGTCTAGGTTGGTTATAACTTTCCTTCCAAGGAGCAAGAGTTTTAATTCTGTGGGTGTAGTCACNAACTCTCACATCCATACATAACTACTGGAAAAACCATAGCTTTGATTAGATGGACCTTTGTTGGCAACATAATGTCTCTGCTTTTTAATTTGCTGTCTAGGTTGGTTATAACTTTCCTTCCAAGGAGCAAGAGTTTTAATTCTGTGGGTGTAGTCACCATCTGCAGTGATTTTGGAGCCCAAAAAAATAGTCTGTCACTGTTTTCCACTGTTTCCCCATCTATTCGACATGAAGTGATGGGACTGGATGCCATGATCTTAGTTTTCTGAATGTTGAGCTTTAAGTCAACTTTTTACTCTCCTCTTTCACTTTCATCAATAGGCTCTTTAGCTCTTCACTTTCTGCCATAAGGGTGTTGGTGTCATCTGCATATCTGAGGTTATTGATATTTCTCCCAGCAATCTTGATTCCAGCTAATTACTTAATATTTTGGCATATTTCTCTTCAATCTTTTTCTTTGAATATATTTTTGTTTATTCATTTTCACTTTTAGAGGCTTGTCATTAAAAATGTATATAGTATTTTTCATTTTATTTAAAATTGTAACATAATCAATACTTATCATATGTAAAAATTCTAAAATATTTCTATTAAATGCATCATAATTTATTTCAGTATATTCTTGCTCTTAGATATTAGAATATTTCTTTTTATTTTTTATTTTTTTGGTTGTTTTGAATAACATTGTGATAGACATCTTTATGTAAAGTTTTTTATCTGTAGTTAGAATTATATCCTTAAGAAAGGAAAATGAGTGATTATCGCATTTTCTCCTAAACAGGGTTTAATTTTATAAGTTTTAAAGAAATACAATGTCAATTCATTCAGAAGACATATAAGTATTTCATGTTTTAAATTATAAAGACAAATATATACCCCATTCTCACTCCCCAAGCAATTTTTCAACAAATTTTTTGGCCGAATTCAGGGGCAGGTGTGTTAGGTTATATCTGTGTGTGGCTCATGAGTGTTATTAGAGTAGCAAAGAATCAAACTGACTGAACTTTTAATATTCAATTTTCAAAATTTTCTGTGTGCATTTATGCCACCAAACCTAAAACCTCACCAAGCTCCTGGGGAACACCCTAAGCTGGAGTCAGAAGAATGGGCTTTGTAGCTTTGGCTTTCTTCTCAATTAACTCTGGGACTCTGGGCCAGTCATAGGACCATTCTGAGCCTCATTTTTGTCAATTGTAAAATAAGTGAATTTAACTAAATAATTTCTTGGTAGATCCTGTGTTTCTGAGGTAAAATAATAACCACTTACAAGGTTTGCTTGGATAAATCACTGATGGACAATCATTATCCAGTAAAACTTGTGAGAGAGTCTAAAATTGAAGGAAGAGTGTGTTAACATTTCAAAGATTATGTGATGACACATCTTACTCAATATATAAATTGTGTCCTTTAAAAATGCAATTCCCTAATAATTTCCTTATTCCAAATTACTCCCCTAGTAAGAGTAATTATAAGATTATCATATACACATACTTGTTTGACAAACACTTAAATATCCTAACTGCAATCCAATTGAATCAACAATAATAAAGTCAGACATGCTGAAACCAAGGTACTTATTGAAGGTGTGTATCTTTTTCTTAGTTATAGCCTCAGTCTAATGCTTTTACTTTTTCCTGGAAAAATGATATCTCCTCTTATTTAGAAGCCATCACAACTAATGAACATAATAAGGCTTTAGAATTCCCTTACAAATCTTAAGTCTAGGTAGTGTTTGGGGATTTTTTTTTTCAAATGAGTAATTATCAAACCAGGTTTGGAAGTAAAGTTCTTGTTACTCTGTAGCCTTGGAGCTTTATCACCACATTAATGAAATGGTGACCGCAAATGACATTTAGCTCCTAGCTCTTGACAGCAAAAAAATCCATCCAAGTGGAGAATCTGCTGGTGTCAGGAAACAGTTGATACTAACTTACCAGACCTAACAGTCCTGTATAACACCCCAAGTCTACAAAATGATATGCTCTAAATTGTGTTATGTTTGTGTATATACATGCATTTGTGCTTTAATGAAATGGTAATGTTAGTAATAATTTCCTAGAAAATTTTGGAGCTTGTCCAGTTACAAATACATTACACTTGAGATTGAAATAAGATAAATTCTTCTCTAGTTTTAAGCTTAAACACACATACCTCCACAGGCTTAAGAAAAGTATTCCGGCAGAACTGGCTGTAGTATGTCCAGTATTCACTGTCGTTTCTGTACTTAAATTGTATTTCCATGTAAGTTAAAAATCTTTCTGGGCACTTGGAGACACAGATCTGTGAAATAAAGAAACACAGTGGTAGGAATTGAGTTGAGTTGAACAAACCAAGGAATTATCTACAAGGTTAGACTGCTAAATTACCCACCACAATAAAAAAGCAAAGCATCATTTTCCATCTAAGAAACTTAAATCAATTTTCTAAACATATTGTAAAAAATTAAATTTTATGTACCAGCTGTCAACCTCTACTCCTTGCTCTTGGATGCTAATGTGCTATTAAAACAATAAGATACTAAACAATGACAAAATTATTTTTAACTTCTGATTTGATATAGTTGTAGATCTTTCACACAGCTGTAAAAAATAATAAATTCCATGTACCTTTCACCCAGTTTTGGCCAATGGTAAAAATTCGCATAACCGTAGCACAATATCACAACCAGGAAGCTGGTATTGTTACAATCCACTAACCTTATTTGGTTCTTACCAGTTTTACAGGTGTTTATGTGTATCTGTGTGTGCAATTTTATCACTCGTAGATGTGATATCATCCACAGGACAGAGATGAACTTTTAATGAAATTTTTAATGATTTTCTGAATTAGTAGATAAGAGTTTAATCCAAGATTAATTTTGCCTGTGTAGTTTATACATTTTCAGGGTTAGAATCTCACTTTCTTTCCTATGTATAAATAGAATGGTAATTAAAAATTCTCCAAACTGATAACTTACGCCACTAAGAACTATCAAAACCAATGAATTCTCAGCACATAATTGGGGGGGTTTATTACCATAAGAAACTAACAAAATTAGGGATATTTGTGGTAATCAATCATTATTATTGTCTTTTAGCAACACCAGTCAAATGTGGGCAGAGAGGTCACTGATGCAGTTCTCTTTAATGAACTTTAGGGGCCTATTAATGCCAAATCAGATCACTGTGCTAGTCCACAGAGCTACTGTGGAGTGACTGCAATCCAATTAGTAACTCCACAGAGAGAAAACACAATCAGGGAGGAGGCACTCTGTTTGTTTTGCTTTTGTGTGTAATAAAAAACCAATGATCACATGATATCATGAGAGTTGCAGTCAATTCTTGAACATTCTCTCCTCTACCTTCAGTTCCTCCTTATGGAAGCCCTCTCAGCTCTGACTTGCTCCATCTCCCTACCATATTGTGGTAACTATTCTCACTGGCCAGATTGTAGCTCAGCCCCCACTGGCAATTAGGTAAAAACACAGCTGCTTAGCTGATATTTCTTTCCTATCTTTTGGTTATGTTTCTGCTACATGAGGACATTTGGTATCAACCCCACAGCTAAGGTAGTAGGTGGATAACTAAATGGGTACCTCAAGTGTCATAGTTAATATTGTTTTGTAGCAGCAGCATTCTAACTTTTTTTTAGAAGTTTCTAAAAGGTAAACAACCCATCTCCATGTTCACGCCTCCAGATGTATTTTCTGTTTCTTAGTCTCTCCTACACACTTGTGCACACATACATACACACACACAAGTACATACACACATTCATGCATATCAGAGGAAACAATGAAAATCTCACAGGTATCTTTCTATGAAAACTGAAGAACTTTTGATGGATATTCACAGCATCAAACATGCTCATACTTTGGGGAAGAAGACAGAGGTCATTGTCAATACAAATGTCCAAAGTTTACTCTGATTGGAGTTAAGCTGAAAAAAACCATTAACATGTTTGGAGCTAACTCACAGACATTTACACTTTGGCAATGTACTTATAAGACTCTGGAAGATAACTGAACTAGCCCATTGTTTGATACACTTAAATATATTGATAAAGTAAAAACTGAATGTATTAATGCCTTCACTGGCTTTAAATGATGGTAGGAACTACTGAGCCGAGGCCATGTGATTTCTGCATTTATAAACATACACATACAATGTATAATAGACACATAAAAGTGTGGTATATGCAACATGTGGACTTCCGAGGTGGCTCAGTGGTAAAGACTCTGCCTGCCAATGCAGGAGATGCAGGAGATGTCAGTTCAATCCTTGGGTCGATCTATCCCCGGAGGAGAAAGTGACAACCCACTCCAGTATTCTTGCCTGAGAAAATCCCATGGATAGAGGAACCCGCAGGCTATAATCCATGGGGTTGTCAAAGAGTCAGACATGGCTGAGCAACTGAGCAAACACACAACAGATAAAAGAAAGTAATTTAAATGTTAAAAAATGTTTTGTTAAAGAGACTCACATCAAATTTCATTCCAAACATAAACGAGTGGTTAAAAAACAGTATAGCAATTGCTCTTTACTCTCTATCAGATCTGTTTGTTCATTATAAATACAATGCTGATTAGTAGCAATCAACATATAATTAGCCAAAAATGAAGGTCACATTGAGGTTGGATATCCTAATTGATCAAGGTCTGTCCTTTAAATGCTTATGACACATGTCTGGACCATGCTGCAGATAACGGAAAACATAATGCATAAAAATATGGCTTGGATCAGTAGATCCATTATTACCTGGCAGACTGAGAGCAATTATGCATTACTGGCAGCTGATATATATTCTGACTCAGTTCTGATTCTTTGTATAACCACAAAGGGGCACCTTGAATATAGTTCTTCATCATTATTTTTATATATTCTGTTCATATGCAATTAACACTCTAATATATAAATTAGGATTTGGTGAGCGGAAGAGAAAATTACACTGAAGGTTAAAAAAGTACAGTTCCAATGAAGAAAGGATCTAGTAACTGAAATGTTTAACAAAAAGCATAGTGTGGAAGGATTTTTTTTGTTTCATCATGAGAATGATGGATTTGTATAGTATATTGGAAAATTTTCTAGACTGGGAATAGTAAAATATTAATTTTCTCATTCATTCATTTACTCTAATTCAACAAATATTTATCAATCACCTACTCTGAGCCTGTTCTAGGCACTGGGGACACAGCAGTGAACAAAAGAGATAAAAATCCCTACCCTCAAGCAATTTACATTCTAGTAGGAAAAGATGGGTAATAACAAATAAGTAAAATTGTTTGCTGTAAGTATTCTTGCCTGGAGAGTCCCATCAACAGAGGAGCCTGGCAGGCTACAGTCCACGGGGGAGCAAAGAGTCGGACATGGCTGAGTGACTAAGCACCCTAAATGGCAGTGGTTGATATAGAGAAAAATAAGGCTAGAAAGAGGCCAGATGATGAAAGGAACCGGGATGGGATTACAACTTTAAACAGGCAGTCAAGGGAGGTCTCACTGAAAAGGTAATATTTGAGGAAGCCTAGTGATCAAACTGTAGTCATCTGGAGAAAGAGGAGGCCTGGTGGCTCAGAGGTTAAAGCGTCTGCCTCCAATGCGGGAGACCCGGGTTCGATCCCTGGGTCGGAAAGATTCCCCTGGAGAAAGAAATGGCAATCCACTCCAGTATTCTTGCCTGGAGAATCCCATGGACGGAGAAGCCTAGTAGGTTACAGTCCACAGGGTCACAAAGAGTCGGACACGACTGAGTGACTTCACCTCACCTCACCTCAGGCAGGGAGAAGAGCGAAGTCTAGGTGCTTTCTTGGACCCTCTGAAGACAATGGATGGTCACCACGACCTGAGTGCAGTGAGCAGAGGGAGAAACAGAGCAAATGTGGTCAGAGTCAGGCATCCAGTGAGGGACCTTGGAGGACACTGTTAGGACTTTGGCTTTTAATATGAGTTAAGTTGGGAAGCTATTGAGGGAAAGGGGCCTGAGCAAAGGAGGAATATAATGTGACTGATATTTAACAGGATCACATTGGCTGCTGGGTGGAGAAGAGACTAAGGGACTGGAGGCAGGGGCAAGAATAGAGGCAGAGAGACCAGTCAGGGGTCACTGAAACAATATACTGGCTCCTTGAACAGAGGAGGAGATGGTAAAAAGTAATTTGGTCCTGGGTATATTTTGAATGGAGACCAGAGGAATTAGCTCACAGCTCGAATATGAGTACAAGAGATAAGAGGGATCAAGGATGATTCCATGGTATTTAGAGTTGGCCTTAACTGAAAAAGACTGTTGGGGGTGAGGGAACAATTTTAGGGGTAAAGTCAGAGACCTTCAGGGATTGAGTTTGGACATGTTAAATTTGAGAGGCCAACTAAATGTCCATGTAGACACATGACCTAGGGGGCTGGATAGAAAGAACTGGAGTCCTGGGAATATACATATATAAACTAAGAAGGGCAGTATATAGATGGTAGTAAAAGCAAAAGACTAGGAGTGGTCACAAAGGGGTAAATATATATTTTGAAGAGGGCTAAGCCTGGTGGAGGAGGAAACTCCAGTGTTTACAAGGTGCTGGGAAGATAAGGAGAAACCATCAAAGAATACTGAGAGGGAGGATCCAGAGAAGTAAGAGGAAAGAGAATGCTAAGTCCTAGGAGCCAAGTGAAGAAAGTACTTTAAGGAAGAGGGATGGATTAAACAATACTGTTGGATCAGGTAAATATGGATAGAGAATTGACCATTGGTTTAAATATATGGAGATCAATGGTATCATTTGGAGAAAATGAAGTAAGAATAAAAGCCTGAATGCAAGTAAGAAGAGAAGATTCAGATACACTGGATATAAATTATTCTTTTGAGAAACTTTTCAAAAAAGAAGAAGCACAAAGACATGAAGCTGAAACTGAAAGGGGATATGGGATCAAGGAGAAAACTTGAATGTGGAAGAAATAACAGCATGCTTTTCTACTGATGGGGATGATTTAGTAGAGAATGAAAATGGTAATAAAAAAATAAAGGAAGATTTCTGGAGTTGTGTGCTGGAGTTTGAGTGAGGATAAGATCTAATGCACAAGCAGATGGGCTGGCCTTGGGCACACAGGCTGTTCCTCCAGAGAAGAGCAGAGAAGGCAGAGTAAATACATGAACACAGATAATGGCAGGAAGGTCAGTGTGGAAAGCTATAAAAGTTGTTTTCTGAATGCTGATATGTTCACAGTGAAATAGGAAGCCAAGTCAAAGGCTGATAGAGACTGGGAAGGAGGGCTTGGAGGTTTGAGGTGAGAGGAAAAGGTGTGAAATTGTTTTCTAGCAGAGTAGCTAGTGAATGGACAAAGGGTCTCTTGTGTAATTGAGGGACAGCATTGAGGGGAGCCTGGAGGTTAGCAGCCCTCAGTGTAATGGACTGCGGTGTGTGTTTTCTGCAAGAACACACTACTGCCTAGGTTGAGGCATGGAGTGGGTAGAGAGTTGCATTTAGTCATGAATGAGTTTTTCCCAGGGAAGTACAACTAAATGAGAGGGGGCAAAAGAATTGAGGGTTTATATGAGGATGTGATTTAAAAACTCTTTTCAAAATTTTATTAAAGTATAGTTGTTTTACAATGTTGTGTTAGTTTCTGGTGTATAGTTCAGTTCAGTTGCTAAGTCGTGTCTGACTCTTTGTGACCCCCAGACCAGGCCTCCTGGTCCATCACTAACTCCCAGAGTCCACTCAGACTCATGTCCACTGAGTCAGTGATTCCATCCAGCCATCTCATGCTCTGTCATCCCCTTCTCCTCCCACCTTCAATCTTTCCCAGCATTAGGGTCTTTTCAAATGAGTCAGTTCTTCACATCAGGTGGCCAAACTACTGGAGTTTCAGCTTCAGCATCAGTCTTTCCAATGAATATTCACAACTGATTTCCTTTAGGAAGGACTGGTTGGATCTCCTTGCAGTCCAAGGGACTCTCAAAGAGTGTTCAACATCACAGTTCAAAAGCATCAATTCTTCGGCACTCAACTTTCTTTCTAGTCCAACTCTCACATCCATACATGACTATTGGAAAATCATAGCTTTGACTAAATGGACCCTGGGTGGCAAAATAATGTCTCTGCTAGACAAGGTTGGTCATAACTTTTCTTCAAAGGAGCAANAACAGTACAGGGGTATTCCCTTCTCTCCACACATTCTCCAGCATTTGTTGTTTGTGGATTTTTTGACGATAGCCATTCTGACCAGTGTGAGGTGATATCTCACTGCAGTTTTGATTTATACTTCTCTAATAACTAGTGATGTTCAACATCTTTTCATGTGCCTATTGGCCATCTGTGTGTCTTCTTTGGGGAAAGGTCTATTCTGATCTCTCAGAAAGCTTAATTTAAAGTGATATATTCTGACAAGTTCAGTGGAAAAGGGAGTGAGGCATGTGGCTGAGAAAAAGGGAAGTTTAGTGAGAAAATTAGTATGGGGGAACTGAGGGTGTATAGGTGTAGGCGGCGTAGAAGGAAAGGGGGAGGATGGGACACATCCTCAGAAAGGAGGCAGGGCTCGGCACCAAGGAGTGGAGGCAGACAGAGCCGATGGCACTGGAGGGGGAGCCAGGGGTGAAGGAGCCAAGTAGGAAGCGCCGGTAGCTCTTGGCTCCATTTTCCCTTTCTTTAATCCTTTCTTTGCATCAGTTAATTTTAAAATCTTTTGCAGAGAGAGGCAATTTTAAGCTTCTGATAATGTTGGAATCCTCAAAACATACACATCGAAATAGACATTCTATTTAGTTTGAGAATTTTTAGAGCTATGGTAGTCCAATTTAGTTTTAAGAAAATTGAGTTTGGGAGTTTCCCAGTGGTCCAGTGGCTGACACTCTGCACCCTCAGTGTAAGGGATCTGAGTTCCGATCCCTGGTCAGGGCACTAGATCCCACATGCCACATGACGGTTGAAAATTCTGTGTACTATAAATAAGACCAAGCACAGCCAAATAAATATATTAAAAAAAAAAAAACCAGTAAGTTTGGGTATTTAAAAAGTTCCTCTTAATGGTCACTGATATTCTAAATTGCCTTTGGTTAGGTTGGTCCATTTAGTTAGAAACATGTATGAGGAAAGACTATGGTTTTTAAACATAGAATCAGCTCAAATCCCTGAAGGGAAAGTGCCTACAAAATACTTAGACAGCTGGGGTCTGATTCCCAGAAGTTTTTCTCTAGGGCAACAGAATAATTTTCAAAACACCCAAACAGCTTAGAGCTCAAACAGTTCAAATATCTCTCACAACCTGTAGGCCTAATACTAACCATTTCTGAGTAACAGTCTGGTCCTAGAGGAACCTAGCTCAAGGCTTCTCAGCTCAGTCCCCATAGAATAGCCCTTGATCCAAAAAAAAAAAAAGGCTCAAAGGCCAAACCAGTCCAACTGGAACAATCTGGTTTCAAGTCAGATCGAAATGCCATGACCACTAGAAGAGGTCTATAGAAGAGGGCCTTACCTGGAAAAGATGAAACCTGAAAATAGATCTAAAAAAGAACCTCAGTTCAGTTCAGTCACTCAGTCGTGTCTGACTCTTTGCGACCCCATCAATCGCAGCACGACAGGCCTTCCTGTCCATCACCAACTCCCGGAGTTCACTCAGACTCACATCCATCGAGTCAGTGATGCCATCCAGCCATCTCATCCTCTGTCGTCCCCTTCTCCTCCTGCCCCCAGTCCCTCCCAGCATCAGAGTCTTTTCCAATGAGTCAACTCTTCGCATGAGGTGGCCAAAGTACTGGAGTTTCAGCTTTAGCGTCATTCCTTCCAAAGAAATCCCGGGGCTGATCTCCTTCAGAATGGACTGGTTGGATCTCCTTGCAGTCCAAGGGACTCTCAAGAGTCTTCTCCAACACCACAGTTCAAAAGCATCAATTCTCCGGTGCTCAGCTTTCTTCACAGTCTAGCTCTGACATCCATACATGACTACTGGAAAAACCAGGTCCTTGACTAGACGGACCTTTGTTGGCAAAGTAATGTCTCTGCTTTTCAATATGCTGTCTAGGTTGGTCATAACTTTTCTTCCAAGGAGTAAGTGTCTTTTAATTTCATGGCTGCAGTCCTAGAGAACTTCAAAATGCAAAAAGCAGGGGGAAGCTTTGATCTAAGNATGCTGTCTAGGTTGGTCATAACTTTTCTTCCAAGGAGTAAGTGTCTTTTAATTTCATGGCTGCAGTCCTAGAGAACTTCAAAATGCAAAAAGCAGGGGGAAGCTTTGATCTAAGAGACATCCTTTAAACTCTGGGGTCAGGGAGAAAAGCCACGAGTAATGGTAGGCTCACTATGGGTACTGCACTTGTTTCTCACCAGCCCTGCAGTTATTGGGGGTCTTCTCTAAATTCCTGTATGTGCCACCAAAATGTTGACCTAAAATAGACTGCTAGCTATTTCTCCAGCAAAAAATGGGTTTATGGGGGATTAGAACCACAATCTGGGGTCTGCATCCATGACTAGCAAGCCACATTCAAGTCCCCAGACAGCAAGGAGAGGGGAATTCTTTCATAGAGGGGGAAAGGAGGTTGGGAGGGGTATAGTAAACAGAGTCCATGGATTTTCATTGACCGAGTTGTCACTGGGAAAGAAGAGGAATCTTTCTTCTTTGTTAGGCTCTGCTCTTGTTGCAGGGCATGAGAGCTCCACCTTTTGGTCTCCCAGTTCAGTTCAGTTCAGTCCAGTCCTCAGTCATGTCCAGCTCTTTGTAATCCCATGGACTGCAGCTCGCCAGGCTTCCCTGTCCATCACCAGCTCCCAGCGTTTGCTCAGACTCATGCCCATCAAGTCGGTGATGCCATCCAACCATCTCATCCTCTGTCGTCCCCTTCTCCTGCCTTCAATCTTTCCCAGCATCAGGGTCTTTTCCAATGAATCAGTTCTTCTCATTAGGTGGCCAAAATATTGGAACTTCAGCTTTAGCATCAATCCTTCCAATGAATATTCAGGACTGATTTCCTTTAGGATTGACTGAAGGGACTCAAGAGTCTTCTCCAACACCACAGTTCAAAAGCATCGATTTTTTGGTGCTCAGCTTTCTTTACAGTCCAGCTTTCACATCCATACATGACTACTGGAAAAACCATACTCCATTTAATTGAGGTTTTGAAAGTGGAAGTGAAACTCACTCAGTCATGTCAGCTCTTTGTGACCTCATGGACTATACAGCAAATGGAATTATCCAGGCCAGAAGACTGGAGTGGGTAGCCTTTCCCTTCTCTAGGGGATCTTCCCAACCCAGGGATTGAACCCAGGTCTCCTGGGTTGCAAGCGGATTCTTTACCAGCTGAGCCACCAGGGAAGCCCAAGAATACTGGAGTGGGCAGCCTATCCCTTCTCCAGTGGATCTTCCCAACCCAGGAATCAAACCGGGGTCTCCTGCATTGTAAGCAGATTCTTTACCAATTGACCTACCAGAGAAGCCCAGTTGAGGTGTTAGTTTATTAATTTTTTACATTTTTGATACNAAGCCCAAGAATACTGGAGTGGGCAGCCTATCCCTTCTCCAGTGGATCTTCCCAACCCAGGAATCAAACCGGGGTCTCCTGCATTGTAAGCAGATTCTTTACCAATTGACCTACCAGAGAAGCCCAGTTGAGGTGTTAGTTTATTAATTTTTTACATTTTTGATACATAAAAGTTGTATACCTTAGGCTGATGCCTTAGACTTTGTTAGATAGCCCTAATTAGCAGGGTAATCAAACCGGGGTCTCCTGCATTGTAAGCAGATTCTTTACCAATTGACCTACCAGAGAAGCCCAGTTGAGGTGTTAGTTTATTAATTTTTTACATTTTTGATACATAAAAGTTGTATACCTTAGGCTGATGCCTTAGACTTTGTTAGATAGCCCTAATTAGCAGGGGCTTCCCTGGGGGCTCACCAGTAAAGAATTCACTTGCCAATGCAGGAGATACACATTTGATCCCTGGGTAAGGAAGATCCCCTGGAAAAGGAAATGGCAACCCACTCCAGTATTCTTGCCTGGAGAATCCCATGGACAGAGGAGCCCGGTGGGCTGCAGTCCACGGAATTGCGACTGAGGACTGAAAGCAACAATACTTAGCAGGTTTGCTGTTATCACCAATAATAGACACAAGAGGGCGCTAAAGGATCTTGCTTCTGGTTCTTCAGGCCCAAGTGTAGAACAGTCCTGGTCTCTTTCCTTTAATGCAATTTCCATTTTCAGAAAAGATTCTCAATAACAAAACAAGAAAATCTTAAGAGAAATAATGAAAATACAGCATAATATCAAATGTTTGGATTTTAAGGTTAACTGAGGTATAGTTCCAGTGTTGCTGATGATTTAGTACCATTTTAGATGAATGTGATAGAATTTCATTTGCTAGAAAAACACATGATACTTACTTTTCTTCCTTCCTACTTCCCTCCATCCCCCCCCTTTTTTCCTTCCAGGGACACTTTGATAAATGCAATCTTTTCCATTTTGAAAAAGTAAACAAAATATAAGCAGAACTGTTCTTGAAGTGGAGATAGAATGCTGTTTACTGTTTGGTCCTTTATAGAAAAAAGTTCACTAATTGCTATTCTAGTTGCTCATCATGACTCACTGGGATGAAGGAAAATATATTAAAAGTTTGACTGCTATTTTAAAAGTCTAATTATTTAGAAACTTTTTGTGGTATGCTTTATACAATATGTAGTATATTCAGATTGAGTATTCTTTGGGCTTCCTGGCTGGCTCAGCAGTAAAGAATACATCTGTTAATGCAGGAGATGTAGGTTGATTCCTGGGTTGGGAAGCTCCCCTAGAGAAGGAAATGGCAACCCACTCCAGTACTCTTGCCTAGGAAATCCCTTGGACAGAGGAGCCTGGCGAGCTGCAAAAAAGTCGGACACGATTTAGCGACTAAACATGTTCAGTTGCTCAGTCGTGTCCGACTCTGCAACCCCATGGGCTGCAGTATGCCAGGCTTCCCTGTCCTTCGCTGTCTCCTGGAGCTACCTCAAACTCATTGGTGATGCCATCCAACCATCTCATCCTCTGTCATCCCCTTCTCCTGCTTTCTTTCTTCCTCAGCATCATGGTCTTGTCTAATGAGTTGTCTCTTCATATCAGGTGGCCAAAGTATTGGACCTTCAGCTTCATCATCAGTCCTTACAATGAATATTCAGGGTTGATTTCCTTTAGGATTGACTAGTTTGATCTCCTTGCAGTCCAAGGGACTCT
>SJYX01024667.1:0-21726 GCA_006410675.1 Oreotragus oreotragus
AGTCAGAATGGCTGCGATCCAAAAGCCTGCAAGCAATTAAATTCGTTTTTGGACTGGGAAATAGCAGTGGGCTGAGGTGGATGGCACATATCAGCTGGGGTGTCCAGTGAAGGTTCTTCATTCACACGATGGGTGCCTCAGCGGTTCCGGGTCTGACTGTCTCTCTTCACACAATGTCCCATCTGTAGGACCTCTCCATATAGCTTGTATTTTTCATGGCATAGTGATCTCTTGATAATCACATTTCTTGCATTATGTGTGGCTTCCAAAAGTCAGGAAAAGAAAGCCAGTCAAGGGCTATACCCAGAACCAGTACAGCATCACTTCCACTGTGTTCATATCTTCATGGTAGTCACAGAGTCATTCTGGCAGCAGGTGGGATCATTGAATGTTGCTTCTCACTTAGGAATTAGGAAGGCCACATTGCAGAAGAAAATTGTTTTAGATATAATATTTTCATCTTTGGGACACTGTAATCTTTCACATTCTGCTCTCTGGCCATAACAACCCACATTCCATCTACATGCAAAATACATTTACCTGAGAAGATTTAACCCCATTATGGCACTGAGGTCACGTTTTACTGATAGGACTCTGAATTTGATCCTTGTTTTGAGACTGCTGTTAAATTGAGAATCTTTTCCTCTCTGAAGCTAGCCCAAAGCTTCTTTGTATATCCTCAAGATCCATATCGAAAAGTGGCCAGTTCCCTTTTTGTCTCTATTTTCTGCCACCATATTTCATTATACATAAATAAAAAACCAGTTGACTTTTCCAGCATTCTGCCTTAACCTCTGCTAAACCAGGTCCTCTAGTTCAGAGGCATATTTTTTACTTTAAACTTTCTTTCATATTATTTATTGCTAAAAAGTGCCCCCTTAGCATCTTAAGACAGTATGAAGTGAAATTAATTTTCTCACATGGTTTCTGTGGATTAGGAATCTGAAAGTACCTTAGACGGACAGTTCTTGCTCAGAATCTCCCATCAGGCTACAGTCAAGATATCAGTGGAGATTGTATCTCTTTGACAGCATGGCTGGAGGCAGAGAATCAGCATTCAAGATAGCTCATTTAGAGGGAGCTGGCAGGACAATTTAGCACTGTTGGCTTGTGGAAAGCCTCAGTATCAGGACAGCTGGGAAGTCCTCCCAGTATCACAGATGCTTCCTCAAAAGTAAATGATCCAAAATAAAGGGCAAAAAAGAAGCTACCATTCCTTTTATGACCTAACATCTAATGTCATACATTTCCATTTCATTAGAGTAGAAACAAGTCAATAAAGTCAGACACACTCAAGGAGGGAAATTAAACTTCACCTCTTAAAAGTTGGGAGGGGCATACCTAAACATTGTAAAATCACCATATCTAATTTACCTCATTTTCCTAAAATTACCTAAATGTTGCTATTTTTTCTATCACTGTGTAACAAAAAATTTGAAGTTGAACAGACCTACAAGACCTTTTAGAACTAACAACCAAAAAAGATGTCTTTTCATTATAGGGGACTGGAATGCAAAAGTAGGAAGTCAAGAAATACCTGGAATAACAGGCAAATTTGACCTTGGAGTATAGAATGAAGCAGGGCAAAGGCTAATAGAGTTCTTCCAAGAGAGTGCACTGGTCATAGCAAATGGCCTCTCCAGCAACATAAGAGAAGACTCAATACATGGACATCACCAGATGGTCAACACCGAAATCAGATTGAGTATATTCTTTGCAGCCAAAGATGGAAAAGCTCTATAGTGTCACCAAAAACAAGACCAGGAGCTGACTGTGGCTCAGATCATGAACTCCTTATTGCTGAATTCAGACTTAAATTGAAAGTGGGGAAAACCGCTAGACCACTCAGGGATGACCTAAATCAAATCCCTTATGACTATACAGTGGAAGTGAGAAATAGATTTAATGGACTAGATCTGATAGACAGAGTGCCTGATGAACTATGGATGGAGGTTTGTGACATTGTACAGTGGACAGGGATTAAGTCCATCCCCAAGAAAAAGAAATGCAAAAAAGCAAAATGGCTGTCTGAGGAGGCCTTACAAATAGCTGTGAAAAGAAGAGAAGTGAAAAGCAAAGGAGAAATGGAAAGATATTCCCATTTGAATGCAGAGTTCCAAAGATTAGCAAGGAGAGATAACAAAGCTTTCCTCAGAGATCAATGAAAAGTAATAGAGGAAAACAATAGAATAGGAAAGACTAGAGTTCTCTTCAAGAAAATTAGAGATACCAAGGGAATATTTCGTGCAAAGATGGACTCAATAAAGGACAGAAATGGTCTGGACCTAACAGAAGCAGAAGATATTAAGAAGAGGTGGCAAGAATACCCAGAAGAATTGTACAAAAAAGATCTTCATGACCTAGATAATCACAATGGTGTGTTCACTCACCTAGAGCCAGACATTTTGGAATGTGAAGTCAAATGGGCCTTAGGAAGTATCACTATGAACAAAGCTAGGGGAGGTGACAGAATTCCAGTTGAGCTGTTTCAAATCCTGAAAGATGATGCTGTGAAAGTGCTGCACTCAATATGCCAGCAAATTTGGAAGACTCAGCAGTGGTCAGTGTATTTTTTTATTTCCTTTGTTGTGCAGAAGATTTTTGCAGCATAATTCACAGTAGCCAACATATGGACATAACCTACAAGTTCTTTGACAGACAAATAGATAAAGAATATGTGGTATGCACAATAGAATATTACACAGCCATAGAAAATGAAGGATCTTACCATTTACAAGAACATGGATGGACCTGAACGATATTATGTTAAGTAAAATAAATCAGTCACAGAGGGCAAATCTTATATTATTCCACCTATATGAATTATCTAAAACTGTTAAACTTCTAGAAACCGAAAGAAGATTGGTAGTTTCCAGGGGATGGGGAGAGAGGGAAATGAAAGTTACTGTTCAGTGAGTACAAAGTTATAGTTTTACAAGTCAAATAAGTTCTAGAGATCTGCTGTATAACATAATGCAACAATATGGCAGAGTATATTTTAAAAATTAAGAGGGTAATATTATATTACATATTCTTATCACACACAAGCAAAAAAACATAAGAAATCTTTTGGTAGTGATGGATATGTTTGTTACCTTTATTGTGATGATAATATCATGTTGTTGTAGTTGATTAGTCGCTCAGTTGTGTCCAACACTTTGTGACACCATGGACTGCAGCACTCCAGGCCTCCCTGTCCTTCACCATCTCCTGGAGCTTGCTCAGACTCACGTCCATCGAGTCAGTGATGCCATCCAACCATATTGTCCTCTGTCATCCCCTTCTCCTCCTGCCTTCAATCTTTCCCACCATCCGGATCTTTTCTGTGAGTCAGGTTTTTCACATCAGGTGGCCAAAGTATTGGAGTTTTAGGTTCAGCATCAGTCCTTCTAATGAATACTCAGGATGGATTTCCTTTAGGATTGAGCAATTTCACCTCCTTGCTATCCAAGTCACTCTCAAGAGTCTTCTCCAACACCACAGTTCAAAAGCATCAGTTCTTCAGCTTTCAGCCTTCTTTATGGTCCAACTCTCATATCCATACATGATTACTGGAAAAATCATAGCATTGACTATAAGGACCTTTGTCAGTAATGTCTTTGTTTTTTAATGTACTGTCTAGGTTTGTCATAGCTTTTCTCCCAAGGAGTTAGCGTCTTTTAATTTCATGGCTGCAGTCACCACCTGCAGTGATTTTGGAGCCCAAGAAAATAAAATCTGTCACTGTTTCCATTGTTTCCCCATCTATTTGCCATGAAGTGATGACACTGGATGCCATGATCTTCGTTTTTTAAATGTTGAGTTTTAAGCCAGCTTTTTCACTCTCCTCTTTCACCTTCATCAAGAGGCTCTTTAGCTCTTCTTCGCTTACTGCCAGAAAGGTGGTGTCATTTGCATATCTGAGATTATTGATATTTCTCCCAGCAATTTTGATTCCAGTTTGTGCTTTATCCAGCCAGCATTTCTTATGATGTATTTTGAATATGTTAAATAATCAAAGTGACAACAGTCCATTGTTCCATGTTTGGTTCTAACTGTTGCTTCTTGACTTGCATACAGATTTCTCAAGAGGTAGGTAAGTGGAAAATCCCATGGATGGAGGACCCTGGTAGGCTGCAGTCCATGGGGTTGCTAGGAGTTGGACACGACTGAGCAACTTCACTTTCACTTTCATGCACTGGAGAAGGAAATGGCAACCCACTCCAGTGTTCTTGCCTGGAGAATCCCAGGGATTGTGGAGCCTGATGGGCTGCCGTCTATGGGGTCGCACAGAGTCGGACACGACTGAAGTGACTTAGCAGCAGCCACAGCAGCAGCAACAGGTAAGTGGTCTGGTATTCCCATCTCTTAAAGAGTTTTCCACCATTTATTGTGATCCATAGGGTCAAAGGCTTTAGTGTAATGAATGAAGCAGTAGTAGATGTTTTTCTGGAATTCTCTTGCTTTTTGTATGATCCAATGGATGTTAACAATTTGATCTCTAGTTCTCCTGCCTTTTCTAAACCCAGCTTGAACATCTGGAAGTTCTTGGTTCATAATATCATGAGTATTTGCAAATTGCTAGCGTGTGTATGATAAGTTGCTCAGCATCACTAATCATCAGGGAAATGGAAATTCATCAAATTGTATATATTAAATATCTGCAGTTTTTATATATCATATATACCTTAATAAAGCTGAAAAATATGATAATGCATGTAAAAGTACTGTAAACACTAAGGCAAAAGTTACATATTTAAGAAGTCACCACCATTATTAATATTAAAATATATATGTCAGGCAGGACACAGTATATAAGCAGCCAAAAAACAAACAAACAAACAAACAAAGGATTATGACAGATGTAAGCACAAGGAATGATATTGGCTATGTCACAGAAGCAATGGGAAGGCTTGAGAATTGAGGTCAGGAATTGTAGGAGTTTATCAAGTATAAAACCTAGCCAGGACCAAATTCCAGGAATAGCCTGGTGAACATGCTACTCTTGGCACCAGCAGCATGCTTACTTTATCCATATCAGTAGTTCATCACTGCTATAGGATACCGCTGTTGCCACTGGTCGTTGTCACAGGAAATGAAACTTCATCTCTGGATGAATAATTCAAATTTTAAATATAGGAGCCTGATGGGCTGCCGTCTATGGGGTCGCACAGAGTCGGACACGACTGAAGTGACTTAGCAGCAGCCACAGCAGCAGCAACAGGTAAGTGGTCTGGTATTCCCATCTCTTAAAGAGTTTTCCACCATTTATTGTGATCCATAGGGTCAAAGGCTTTAGTGTAATGAATGAAGCAGTAGTAGATGTTTTTCTGGAATTCTCTTGCTTTTTGTATGATCCAATGGATGTTAACAATTTGATCTCTAGTTCTCCTGCCTTTTCTAAACCCAGCTTGAACATCTGGAAGTTCTTGGTTCATAATATCATGAGTATTTGCAAATTGCTAGCGTGTGTATGATAAGTTGCTCAGCATCACTAATCATCAGGGAAATGGAAATTCATCAAATTGTATATATTAAATATCTGCAGTTTTTATATATCATATATACCTTAATAAAGCTGAAAAATATGATAATGCATGTAAAAGTACTGTAAACACTAAGGCAAAAGTTACATATTTAAGAAGTCACCACCATTATTAATATTAAAATATATATGTCAGGCAGGACACAGTATATAAGCAGCCAAAAAACAAACAAACAAACAAACAAAGGATTATGACAGATGTAAGCACAAGGAATGATATTGGCTATGTCACAGAAGCAATGGGAAGGCTTGAGAATTGAGGTCAGGAATTGTAGGAGTTTATCAAGTATAAAACCTAGCCAGGACCAAATTCCAGGAATAGCCTGGTGAACATGCTACTCTTGGCACCAGCAGCATGCTTACTTTATCCATATCAGTAGTTCATCACTGCTATAGGATACCGCTGTTGCCACTGGTCGTTGTCACAGGAAATGAAACTTCATCTCTGGATGAATAATTCAAATTTTAAATATCTGACTATTTGAGCTTTAGTGTTAGGTCTGTGTCCTGTCTTCTGAAGTCAGTAAAGGGGTGTCTTAACCTGTTTCAGATTTTGCAGTAGAGGACTTGTGGACACAGCGGGGGAAGGAGAAGGTGAGACAAATTGAGAGAGTGACACTGACATATGTACACTGCTGCTGCTGCTAAGTCGCTTCAGTCGTGTCTGACTCTGTGTGACCCCACCATGTGTAAAACAGACAGCCAGTGGGAAGCTGGTGAATAGCACAGGGAGCCCGTCTTGATACTCTGTGACGACCTAGAAGGGTGAGACGGAGGGAGTGGAGGGAGATTCAAGGGAGGGGATATAGGTATACTTATAGCTGGTTCACTTTGTTGTACAGCAGAAATCAATACAACATTGTAAAGCAATTATCCTCCAAATAAAAATAATTGAAAAGAAATCAGAGCCCACCAACATTTCCCATATAGGGATAATTTACACTGATAGCGTTTTCTTAACAAAACTTAGGGTAAAGGTCACCCAGAGATAAAGAAAACTTCCCATCAAGTTTTCAGTAGCCATCACTGTACAGTGATTACCTCTGTAGGGAACAGCATTGACTAACATATAGCAGTAGGAACTATGCTGTAACTACTGGCCTGTGTCTGTTAATAACTGCTTTTACAGAAAAGAAAGCTGAATAATGCAGCTAGCAAAGAGAAGGTAAAAATACAAAAGGAGAGAAAAATGCCTTTATAATTGTACAGAGTGCAAAATTATTTGTGAACAGGAAGGAAAGTGCATAGTTCTAGTCAGACAATGGTAATTATTCAAATGCACATTATATAGGTTATTTGTGAAAAGAAGACAAATCATTTCTTAATTATATATTCATTGGGTTAATTTTCTAATTTTCAGAAGAAAGTATATATTTTGTCTTCATGAAACCCTAAAAATTATTTATTGTCTTTAATAATANTTGGTGATGGACAGGGAGGCCTGGCGTGCTGCGATTCATGGGGTTGCAGAGTCGGACACGACTGAGCGAATGAACTGAACTGAACTGAACAGTGTAATATTTATATCCTTTCTGCCTTAAATTCACACTCCCTCTCTCCTTCTTTCTCTTTGCTGAGCTAAAATATATATAGAAATGCACGGATAATAAACATAACGATTATATGAGTTTTGACAAATGTAAACACCTATTTAAGCAATACAAAATCAAGATTCAGAACATTTCTGTCTCCCTAGAAAGTTTTCTAGCCCCTGTTCAGTTAATCCTCTCTCTCCAATAGGTAAACACTATTGATTTTTTTTGTTTTTATCATGGTTTTGGCATGTATTCACAGTGTTAGTAGCTCAGTCACATCCAGCGCTTTGTGGGCCCATGGACTGCAGCACGCCAGGCTCTTCTGTCCTTGTAATTCTCCAGGCAATAACACTGGAGTGGTTTGCCATTCCCTTCTCCAGGGCGTCTTCTCAGTCCAGGGCTAAAACCCGGGTCTCTTGCACTGCAGATTCTTCACTATCTTGGAGTTCTCTAAAATGGAAGCATACAGTATCTTTCTTGTGGATCTCACTTCTTTCACACCACATCATGTGCTCATCAGTGTTGCTGCATGTATCAGTAATTTATTCTTTTTTCTTACTGGCTGGTAGCTCACTGTAGAAATATATACAGGGCGTCTTCTCAGTCCAGGGCTAAAACCCGGGTCTCTTGCACTGCAGATTCTTCACTATCTTGGAGTTCTCTAAAATGGAAGCATACAGTATCTTTCTTGTGGATCTCACTTCTTTCACACCACATCATGTGCTCATCAGTGTTGCTGCATGTATCAGTAATTTATTCTTTTTTCTTACTGGCTGGTAGCTCACTGTAGAAATATATCCATAATGAAAATTAAGATAAATTTATTGAAAAGATAACTTTATTCCAACACTAGAATTATTGTCATATGCAGAAGATAAGCATGCAAAAAATTTCATAAAATGCAATTTAATACTAGTAAGTTGTACTTCTTTGTCAAATGTTCTGAAACCCCAGTAATTTCCTGATGTTATCTAGAAAGGTATCAAATACATATAGGCACTGACCAGAGACTTTTTCTTGAGTGATCAAAAGTATTGATGAATGAAAGAAGATAACTTATTTTAATCCCCTAGCTTTAAACAAACTAAAATCATTTTGTTCAGTGTTAACTGCCACACCTCAACTCTCCACACATTCTGAAAAGTATTACACTAGAACATGACGTAGGAATCCTTGGAAACTAGGGAGTTGGGATACCATGGGGTTCTCAGTGGTCCCTAGTTCAAACACAATTGTGGAAAATAACTCATTTCAACATCGATCCTGTGGCAAGCCTAGAAAAGCTTTTAGCAGAGCCAGGAAAACTAAAATCATTTCGTTCAGTGTTAACTGCCACACCTCAACTCTCCACACATTCTGAAAAGTATTACACTAGAACACGACGTAGGAATCCTTGGAAACTAGGGAGTTGGGATACCATGGGGTTCTCAGTGGTCCATAGTTCAAACACAGTTGTGGAAAATAACTCATTTCAACATCGATCCTGTGGCAAGCCTAGAAAAGCTTTTAGCAGAGCCAGGATACTGCTCTTGGCCAAAACTGGAACCTAAAATGAGCTGGAAAGGACTTGACATGGATATGACTTTGTAATTGACTTGGGGTTCGCAGCAGTTGTTATCAAACAAAGGACACTTTAACTGATGCTTAAAAGTTTGCATATGCTTCTCTGTACTGCTCTTAATTCCTGCTTACCTGCTTCTGTGGTCTATCTCCTTTAGGATAGAAGCCATGTCCTTTAATCTGTGTATCTCTATTGCCTAACAAGGTATATAACATTTGCAGGACACTTGAGTGAACAGCAGTAGAAGTACTAGGATATACCATAGAAACAAAGGCATGCACAACTTGTGAAGAAGTTGGTGGAGTAGAGTAATAGAATGGGGAAGACTGAAACTCAGGCTCTTGGGTGAATGCTTGTTTATAGTGGGACTGCTGAACTTCATGATGCTCTGCTTTCTTCTAGTTGTCTAGGGAACAGATGTTTCTTAGGGTAAAGCTCTTACATCTTGCTGGAATATTTCATCTACCAGTTAGCTTGACTGTTTCTGAATGTAAATATCAAAAGAGACTCAGTAGTGACAGGTGTCCTGGGAGAAGAGTGTATGATACCTGAAGAGAATCAGCCTATTATTTGGAGCTCCAATAATGGAGAACGTGGTGTCAAGAAAATGCCCTCAATAACTAGACCAATTGATCACCTAGATAAAAGGGGCTAATGTGCCCTAGCCATGGCCAGAAGAACATAGGTCTTCTAACACTGAATACAGTTGTGTTATAAACTGGCTAAGGGCCCAAAAAGACACTAATGAACATGGAGTATAAGAGTATAAGTATCCTTGATCCCATCTAGGTGGATGGATGGATAGAGATAGGTGATAGATATTATACATTAAAATAAGAAAAGCTTTAAATGTAACTTTAAATAAATTTCATGGGACTGATGCATTTAAAGAATATATTTTTTAGATATTTAACCTTTAGGTTCAAGAATAGTGGACCTAGTGGTAAAGACAACGCAGAAGACGTAAGCAATGCAGGATCGCTCCTTGGGTCGGGAAGATCCTCTGGAGGAGGAAATGTAACCCACTCCAGTATTCGTGCCTGGAGAATCCCATGGACAGAGGAGCCTGGCAGACTACGGTTGATGGGGTTGCAAAGAGTTAAACATGACTGAAGCAACTTAGGACGCACAATAATAAATCCTTTTATGCTTTCTTTCCTGATTCCATGCTAAAACAGAAGAGTGAGAACTAATGATAAATTAATTTGTTCTAATATTAAAGCAATATTTTTGAAGACAGGAAGACATAAAGCATATTGTGAAATAATCTATAAAAGCTCCCAGCACGATGTCTGGCTCAGTAAACAGTCAATAAGTATTAGTGTCTTTTCATCTATTAAAATCCCAGGATTAGGAATTCTTGTACAGCCTAGAAAATGGAGTTGGTAACTATCAGTGATAAAAGTTTTACTTTTTAAAAATGTCTAAGTCTAGTAAAGAAGATACTAAAACTTTTTCAAACTGTAACCTAAATGGTGTGTGCTCAGTTGCTCAGTCGTTTCCAACTCTTTGCGCTGTCTCTTATACACATCTTGATGGTCATTGGAATCTTTCCTATGCCATTAATGGAGTAAAATTAAAATAATATTTCAGTCTTACAAGGTGATAAACATTATCTTTGGAAATAAATGTATAATGTAAGTATTTATATATTCATATATAAAAGCTTCATTTCCATATATGGAAATATATATATTTTACTTCATGGTGAATTTCTAAGAATCAGAATTTTCTCTTCCTGAATAAAAAGTACCAGTTAAGGGATTAAAGGCATTGCGTTAAGAGGTTTTAGATTGTAGTTTATGCTGAGAGGAAAGACAGAGGAAATTATTTTGATTTCTTTTGAGACAGCTCAATTCACATTTCTGAGGTTTATCTTTGGCACAGCATACTTAAGTTTACTCATCATGAGTAAACATGTGAAGTGCTAGGAATAATTCCGTGTTGAATGTCTTTATTTGTGATGAGAATATGGCTTAATAACATTTTGAATCCCTTTATAGAGACTCTATAAGCTTGAGTAAGTATAGAATTGGATCTAGAGTCAGTTTACAGATCTATAAGTATGCTCTCTCGGAAGCATGGGTTGCTGAGCGTTTTCCTGGTCTGTGCTGGCTGAGGCTGGGACCTGCCATGCCGCTTTGGCACTCCTGCAGCTCACCTTCGACCTCTGTGGAAGGTCTCCGTATATATCCATGGCTTCCCCTTGAGCACTTGTGACTCTGTGGTGGTGTAGTCACTCAGGCGTGTCCAGCTCTTTTGTCCCCATTGACTAGCCTGCCAGGCTGCTCTGTCCATGGGATTCTCCAGGTAGGAATACTGGAGTGGGTTACCATTAATTTCCAACCCAGGGATTGAACCCATATCTCTTGCATCTCCTGCACTGCAAGTGAATTCTTTACCACTGAGACACCAGGATAACCTGATCTTATGACTCTACTTCTACGAGATTAATCTGACCCCATTAGTGGAGCAGGACAAAAGTGCTGGAAAAGTAATGAATGCCCCAGGAGTGACTCTTAACCAAGGAGGGTTTGAGATCAGAGAATAGAACACCCAACTTCAGGCCCTTCGGGTCCTGGAGTTCTGATGTGTGCTCAATTTGGTTTCTCAGAGGCACTCTTGAAACTCAGCCTGTTGCTCATAGAAGTGACCCTGTCGTTAACACACTTTCTGCCTCTCTCCCTCCCTTCTCTGACTTACTTCCTTACTCCCTCATTGTGTTTTCTGGGATCATTTCCCAAATATACTCCCAGAATTTATCTCAGGGTCTGATTTTTTGTCTTCCTCATGCCAATGTTCATCTAATCTTGTTTTGTTAAGGCCAATAATGTCACTATTCTGCAGATACAAAACTGAGGAAAGAGAAAAGAGTCTCTGCTACCTAACAGCATTTGTGAAGTACAAAAAACATCTCTTTGTCTCTGAACTTTTACCACGGGGGCCATGGTCTGGCTTGGTGACTATTTATTTATTTTATGTCTGCCATGACTGGAGACTCTCTCTCCCAGAATTGGCACAAAGGAATATATGAATGAAAATCATCATCCACAAGAAGAAATGGCTTTGTTGAGATATTTATTCTGATGGATGGCAATCCTTGCTTTTTGGTCACTGTACACTTCTCAGGTATTTTCTTTAAGACTATTTAAAATAATTGCCTGAAGAAATGGGACATAAAATATTGAAATTTTGTGTCCACAGAGCCCATTATCTCTTGTCCTTATTTTTCCTCTGGCCAATCCATCCCAACAATTCAGCTTCCATGAAAGCAAGACTTTGTCATACTTTGTTTATTGCTCTGTTACTAATATAACAACAAAAGTGCCTGGGAAATAGTGAATTTTTCATAAATATTTGCTAGATGAATCAATTTAATCAATTCAACTACTTGATGGCCTTACAAACTTGGGCAAATTGATTAACCTCTCTGGGCCTCTTTTCTCATATATAAAACGGAGTGGCTGATGACAATCTCTCCCTTAAATGATTATTGTGAGGTTTGAATGAGATTTTGTATGTAAATATACTCAATGTAGTGACTGACACATAATACATGCTGAAAAGCGTAGTACTGTAAATTTAATATACTATCTATTGAGAGATGACTATGTGACAGGTATAATTAGATGCTGGGATTACAGCAATGGAACACACATACAGGGTCACTATGCCCTTCTGGTGGCTCAGACAGTAGAGAGTTCATCTGCAGTGTGGGAGACCTGGGTTTGATCCCTGGGTTGGGGAGATCTGAAGAAGGGCATGGCAACCCACTCCCGTATTCTTGCCTGGATAATTCCCATGGACAGAGGAGCCTGGCGGGCTACAGTCCATGGGGTTGCAAAGAGTTGGACACGACTGAGAGACTAAGCATAGCACATGCTCATCTAATTGTCCTATTGTATAATGAGTGTGACATAATAATCCCGATCTAAATATTTTAGCTTAAGGAAATTCCATTTTTCTATAGATATTGAATAACTACATATTATAAATCAGGGGAATAACATTTTTAAAGCATATCTTAAAATATAGAGATAGATTGCTGTTGTCGTTCAGTCACCCAGCTGTGTCCAACTCTTCATGACCCCATGGACTGCAGCATGCCAGGCCTCCCTGTCCCTCACCATCTCCCGAAATTTGCCCAAGTTCATGTTCATTGCATCAGTGATGCCATTCAGCCATCACAGAGGTAGATTCATTGGAGAAAATATTAAAGATATGAATTCTTAAGAAACTACTTCAGTATTTCAAGCAAAAGATAATAACAGTAGTAAAATGAATGCCTCTGAGAGACTTTTCTGGATGAAAAAAAGAAAGCTGGTTGATGGTTGCTCAGTTAACTGACAGGGGAAAAGAAAAAACAGCAGGTAAAAAAAGAGATTTAAGATAATTGTGTGTTCCCTAAAATCTACTGAAGAGAAGCATTACAGAAGAATCGGGAGCAAACAGGACTTGAGGGAGATGAATTGGCTCTTAAAGCTTTGCAGAAAGTGGTAGGAGCATCAGATCTGTCCTGTTATCTGGAATGGTGAGCTGGGAAAAGAGAGAAGCTGGCGATGAGGGTGAGAGGAAGGTGAGAACTCATGATGCTGCTGGGAGAGGGAGATTGCTCATAGCACATGTGAAAGAAAAGAACAGCAGTGTTTTCTAAGCATTTTCCCAAGGTGGTGTTTCTCCTTATTTCAAGGTTGCCTCGTCATCACTTCTGTGTTCAAAGTGACTCAGTTTCTGATTCAACCCAGAATGCTTCTCTCCAGCTCCCAGAGGAGAACCAGGAATCTTAGTGTCTCTAGTTATACAAGCGTCACCTTACTCTGGATAAGATATTCTTATTACATCCAATCAAGCATGTTTTCCAACCTTTCTCTTTTCTTTTTTAATCACTAAAAGATAAAGATTCTTGCCTTTTTGAACATAATACCATCATCACACTTAAAAATTCTGTTTTTTTAATGTCATCATGTGTAGCCAGTTCAACACTGTGTGTGTGCAGTTTCGTGACTCATCTATTCTTTATTTTGGCAATATATCAGTCTTAACTTTTTATTATTTCCAGACTTGGTTTTCTTCTTCCTGCCAAAGTTAAAAAACAAATAAAAAATTGGATTCTCATAAAGATTCTCCCACTCCTTTGGGGATTTATACAAAATACCACTAACTAAAATCATCTGAAATGACTAGTTTCTATGATTCTGAAAATGTAAACATGTCAGCAAAATCAACTATGGCTCATATAGATGTAGCTCAAAGGTATTAAGGCCTAAAGTAAATACTGGCATGTGCCTGCTTTCTAAGAGAAGAAAGGGCACTGCAAGTTCATGATTAAATAAAAAACTTCAGTAATTTGAATATATTTCCCAGGAGCCAGAGGGCTAAAAAGGTGACTATGCAAGACTTGTGCAAGACTCCAGATTATGAAAAAAGTATATATTATAATAGACAGAAGTGTTTGTTCTTCCATAAGATAAAACATCCTCTGAAAATATCTATTTTGTAGCAGTTGCTCTGTTAGAATTTTAATATGTGAAACAATCTTTACAGTCACTGCATAGAGATAATCAAGCCCACACTACAGATTTGTAAAGCAAGGTTGTCTCATGTGCCAAAGATTATGTAACAAGTAAATGGATTTGTTCCCAGACTTGTTAGATTTTTAAATGCCTGGTCTTACCATGATTATAACAGGCTGCCTTCTCTGGGCTTCATTAAGGTATAACATCACCAGTTTAAGGATGAAGAAAACCAAATTTAAGATACACATATGTAAACATGATGCTGAGCTGTCCTCTCTGGAGAAAATCTGCCCTGTGCAATTGAGGTGAAGCAAGCAAGAACACTGGAGTGGGTTGCCATTTCCTTCTCCAATGCATGAAAGTGAAAAGTGAAAGTGAAGTCACTCAATTGTGTCCGACTCTTAGCGACACCATGGACTGCAGCCTACCAGGCTTCTCTGTCCATGGAATTTACCATGCAAGAGTACTGGAGTGGGGTGCCATTGCCTTCTCTGATGCAATCTTAGAGCAGCCCCAAAATTGTAAATTCCATTTGCTAGAATTTAGTCATAGCTAACTTTCTTATGTATGTGCATGTGATTAACATTTTGTCTTTAACTGACCCTCTGTGTCAATCAGAGTTCAGTCAGGAAAACAGCTGCAATAAAAATTATGTGAACAAAGGATTTACGATATTTATTTTAGAATTTAATTTAGAATTACATAATTTAAAATTATGATATTTAATTTAGAATTATTGCTTATATTAATTAGACCTTACACTAATGTGCAGTAACCTGGAGAAGTGAAGATCGAAAAAGGGGAGTGATAGGCACCAATCATTCTATTGGTGGGTTTCCCTGGTGGCTCAGTGGTAAAGCTTCTGCCTACAGTGAGGGGGTGTGGGTTTCATGCTTGGGTCAAGAAGATCCCCTGGAGAAGGGAGTGACTGCCTACTCCAGTATTCTTGCCTGGAAAGACCCATGGGCAGAAGAGCTTGATGGGCTAGAGTCCATGGGGTTGCAAAAGAATGGGATATGACTTAGCTACTAAACAACAGCAAAACAAAATTCCATTGGACATACAGGTATGATAGAGTTGTTAGATGTAGTAACTGTTAAAAAATAATCCTTAACACCCAGTTAAATTTTAATTTCAGATAAATAATATTTTTATTATAAGATGTCCCATGTAATATATTACTCTTTGTGACCCCATGGACTGTAGCCCACCAGGCTCTTCTGTCCATGAGATTTCTGAAGCAAGAATACTGGAGTGGGTAGCCATTCCCTTCTCTAGGGGTCGTTCCCAACCTTCAAACCCAGATCTCCTGCATTGCAGGCTGAGCCACCAGGGAAACTCATATGAGATTGGACTTAAGCTAATTTTTTTTCATTATTTATCTTAAATATAAGTTTAACTGGGTATCCTGTATTTTATCTGCCAACTTCATAATAGGAATATTTAAGAAGCCATGTATGTTCACCTCTGAAGTACTGTGGAGGGGTAGTATGTGGAGAGTCTATGGAAAGAAGCACCAACTCTGTGGCTACACAGCTAAGTATGTGGCAGTGAACCAGGGGCTGTTGTTGGGAAACAGAGTCAACTGGTCAGGAAGAGGAGCTATATCTGGAGCAAGAGAGACCAAGAATAATCTGAAACCCACTGGGCACCTCTGTGGCCATAATGATGACTTCACATCTATCTTCTAAATTGCACAGAGACCTCTCTTGACCACACAGAAGAAGATTCTGGGAAAGGCAGTTTCTGGTTATAGTCAAATTAGTGTAACTCAGTGTAATATGGGAATACCAGACTACCTGATCTGCCTCTTGAGAAATCTGTATGCAAGCCAGGAAGTAACAGTTAGAACTAGACATGGAACAACAGACTGGTTCCAAATAGGAAAAGGACTTCGTCAAGGCTGTATATTGTCACCCTGCTTATTTAACTTATATGCAGAGTACATCATGAGAAACACTGGACTGGAAGAAACACAAGCTGGAATCAAGATTGCTGGGGGAAATATCAGTAACCTCAGATATGCAGATGACACCACCCTTATGGCAGAAAGTGAAGAGGAACTAAAAAGCCTCTTGATGAAAGTGAAAGAGGAGAGTGGAAAAGTTGGCTTCAAGCTCAACTTTCAGAAAACAAAGATCATCGCATCCGGTCCCAACACTTCATAGGAAATAGATGGGGAAACAGTGGAAACAGTGTCAGACTTTATTTTTTTGGGCTCCAAAATCACTGTAGATGGTGACTGCAGCCATGAAATTAAAAGACGCTGACTCCTTGGAAGAAAAATTATGAGCAACCTAGATAGCATATTCAAAATCAGTGACATTACTTTGCTGACTAAGGTCCGTCTAGTCAAGGCTATGGTTTTTCCAGTGGTCATGTATGTATGTCAGAGTTGGACTGTGAAGAAAGCTGAGAGCCAAAGAATTGATGCTTTTGAAGTGTGGTGTTGGAGAAGACTCTTGTGAGTCCCTTGGACTGCAAGGAGATCCAACCAGTCCATTCGGAAGGAGATCAGCCCTGGGATTTCTTTGGAAGGAATGATGCTAAAGCTGAAACTCCAGTACTTTGGCCACCTCATGCAAAGAGTTGATTCATTGGAAAAGACTCTGATGCTGGGAGGGACTGGGGGCAGGAGAAGAAGGGGACGACCGAGAATGAGATGGCTGGATGACATCACTGACTTGATGGACACAAGTCTGAGTCAACTCCGGGAGTTGGTGATGGACAGGGAGGCCTGGCGTGCTGCGATTCATGGGGTTGCAGAGTCGGACACGACTGAGCGAATGAACTGAACTGAACTGAACAGTGTAATATTTATATCCTTTCTGCCTTAAATTCACACTCCCTCTCTCCTTCTTTCTCTTTGCTGAGCTAAAATATATATAGAAATGCACGAATAATAAACATAACGATTATATGAGTTTTGACAAATGTAAACACCTATTTAAGCAATACAAAATCAAGATTCAGAACATTTCTGTCTCCCTAGAAAGTTTTCTAGCCCCTGTTCAGTTAATCCTCTCTCTCCAATAGGTAAACACTATTGATTTTTTTTGTTTTTATCATGGTTTTGGCATGTATTCACAGTGTTAGTAGCTCAGTCACATCCAGCGCTTTGTGGGCCCATGGACTGCAGCACGCCAGGCTCTTCTGTCCTTGTAATTCTCCAGGCAATAACACTGGAGTGGTTTGCCATTCCCTTCTCCAGGGCGTCTTCTCAGTCCAGGGCTAAAACCCGGGTCTCTTGCACTGCAGATTCTTCACTATCTTGGAGTTCTCTAAAATGGAAGCATACAGTATCTTTCTTGTGGATCTCACTTCTTTCACACCACATCATGTGCTCATCAGTGTTGCTGCATGTATCAGTAATTTATTCTTTTTTCTTACTGGCTGGTAGCTCACTGTAGAAATATATCCATAATGAAAATTAAGATAAATTTATTGAAAAGATAACTTTATTCCAACACTAGAATTATTGTCATATGCAGAAGATAAGCATGCAAAAAATTTCATAAAATGCAATTTAATACTAGTAAGTTGTACTTCTTTGTCAAATGTTCTGAAACCCCAGTAATTTCCTGATGTTATCTAGAAAGGTATCAAATACATATAGGCACTGACCAGAGACTTTTTCTTGAGTGATCAAAAGTATTGATGAATGAAAGAAGATAACTTATTTTAATCCCCTAGCTTTAAACAAACTAAAATCATTTTGTTCAGTGTTAACTGCCACACCTCAACTCTCCACACATTCTGAAAAGTATTACACTAGAACATGACGTAGGAATCCTTGGAAACTAGGGAGTTGGGATACCATGGGGTTCTCAGTGGTCCCTAGTTCAAACACAATTGTGGAAAATAACTCATTTCAACATCGATCCTGTGGCAAGCCTAGAAAAGCTTTTAGCAGAGCCAGGATACTGCTCTTGGCCAAAACTAGAACCTAAAATGAGCTGGAAAGGACTTGACATGGATATGACTTTGTAATTGGCTTGGGGTTCGCAGCAGTTGTTATCAAACAAAGGACACTTTAACTGATGCTTAAAAGTTTGCATATGCTTCTCTGTACTGCTCTTAATTCCTGCTTACCTGCTTCTGTGGTCTATCTCCTTTAGAATAGAAGCCATGTCCTTTAATCTGTGTATCTCTATTGCCTAACAAGGTATATAACATTTGCAGGACACTTGAGTGAACAGCAGTAGAAGTACTAGGATATACCATAGAAACAAAGGCATGCACAACTTGTGAAGAAGTTGGTGGAGTAGAGTAATAGAATGGGGAAGACTGAAACTCAGGCTCTTGGGTGAATGCTTGTTTATAGTGGGACTGCTGAACTTCATGATGCTCTGCTTTCTTCTAGTTGTCTAGGGAACAGATGTTTCTTAGGGTAAAGCTCTTACATCTTGCTGGAATATTTCATCTACCAGTTAGCTTGACTGTTTCTGAATGTAAATATCAAAAGAGACTCAGTAGTGACAGGTGTCCTGGGAGAAGAGTGTATGATACCTGAAGAGAATCAGCCTATTATTTGGAGCTCCAATAATGGAGAATGTGGTGTCAAGAAAATGCCCTCAATAACTAGACCAATTGATCACCTAGATAAAAGGGGCTAATGTGCCCTAGCCATGGCCAGAAGAACATAGGTCTTCTAACACTGAATACAGTTGTGTTATAAACTGGCTAAGGGCCCAAAAAGACACTAATGAACATGGAGTATAAGAGTATAAGTATCCTTGATCCCATCTAGGTGGATGGATGGATAGAGATAGGTGATAGATATTATACATTAAAATAAGAAAAGCTTTAAATGTAACTTTAAATAAATTTCATGGGACTGATGCATTTAAAGAATATATTTTTTAGATATTTAACCTTTAGGTTCAAGAATAGTGGACCTAGTGGTAAAGACAACGCAGAAGACGTAAGCAATGCAGGATTGCTCCTTGGGTCGGGAAGATCCTCTGGAGGAGGAAATGTAACCCACTCCAGTATTCGTGCCTGGAGAATCCCATGGACAGAGGAGCCTGGCAGACTACGGTTGATGGGGTTGCAAAGAGTTAAACACGACTGAAGCAACTTAGGACGCACAATAATAAATCCTTTTATGCTTTCTTTCCTGATTCCATGCTAAAACAGAAGAGTGAGAACTAATGATAAATTAATTTGTTCTAATATTAAAGCAATATTTTTGAAGACAGGACCCATGGACAGAGGAGCCTGGCAGACTACGGTTGATGGGGTTGCAAAGAGTTAAACATGACTGAAGCAACTTAGGACGCACAATAATAAATCCTTTTATGCTTTCTTTCCTGATTCCATGCTAAAACAGAAGAGTGAGAACTAATGATAAATTAATTTGTTCTAATATTAAAGCAATATTTTTGAAGACAGGAAGACATAAAGCATATTGTGAAATAATCTATAAAAGCTCCCAGCACGATGTCTGGCTCAGTAAACAGTCAATAAGTATTAGTGTCTTTTCATCTATTAAAATCCCAGGATTAGGAATTCTTGTACAGCCTAGAAAATGGAGTTGGTAACTATCAGTGATAAAAGTTTTACTTTTTAAAAATGTCTAAGTCTAGTAAAGAAGATACTAAAACTTTTTCAAACTGTAACCTAAATGGTGTGTGCTCAGTTGCTCAGTCGTTTCCAACTCTTTGCGACCCTGTGGACTGTACCCGGCCAGGCTCTTTTGTCCATGGGTTTATCCAAGCAAAAATATTGGAGTGGGTTGCCATTTCCTCCTCCAGAGGATCTTCCCAGCCCAGGGATCAATCCACGTCTCCTGAGGCTCTTGCATTGGCAGGCGGATTCTTTGCCGCTGAGCCACCTGGGAAATCCATTAACCTAGATTACACCTACAGTAATGAATGAATAGCAGAAATGGTTTCAGTGTAAAATAAAGTCTTGTTGTGAATGAAAGCTGAATTCACCTCATAGGTTTTCCAGAGGAGTCATTTTATTCATGCTATGTATATACAAAGGAAGTTTTTCAACCATTTTTTGCTGTTTGGCATGAAAATTGTTTTCTGACTTTCTTTGTGAATCCTGCATGTTTTGACTTGACTATAGCTGTGCCTAAGAAGTATTCATAGGATAAATTACATGAAAATTCGGCAACATGGGATGCTAAGTGGGCAAGGAGGGCTCTCGTTACATGAAACCAGAATCACAACCTCAGGAGGAAATTTTGGTGAAAATTTGCCCTCAATATATCAGGAGAAAGAAATGCATAATACTTTGAAGGACCATTCTTACTACATAAGACCAGCTTTCAGCAAAACCATGTTGTCGTAGACTTGCTTTCCCTTAAGTAAGTAAGCGGTCTTTCCCCTTCCTTCTGGACCCCTTGTCCTCGTTGGCCCCATTCCCTCTGGTCTCAATCCTGTGCCCTGGTCAGTGTAATCTGAACAGTGGCTGATGTGGACTAACTTGTTGGTCAGTCCAAGCCCACCCACCTAAGGCTGCCTTTCTCACCAGATCAGGTCCCCAGGGCAGACACAATTGTCTGGTGCACTTACAAGACTTTACTATACAATTAATAAGTTGGACTACTATGTCTTCCAAAAAATTTGTATTTTTAAAATAAATTTATTTATTTTAATTGGAGGTTAATTACTTTACAGTATTTATTGGTTTTGCCACACATCAACATGAATCGGCCACAAGTATACACGTGTTCCCCATCCTGAACCCCTCTCCCTCCTCCCTCTCCATACCATCCCTCTGGGTCGTCTCAGTGCACCAGCCCCAAGCATCCAGTATCATGCGTTGAACCTGGACTGGGTATTCGTTTCATATACGATATTATACATGTTTCAATGCTCTTCTCCCAAATCATCTCACCCTCTCCCTCTCCCACAGAGTCCAAAAGACTGTTCTATACATCTGTGCCTCTTTTGTTGTCTTGCATACAGGGTTATGGTTGCCATTTTTCTAAATTCCATATATATGCATTAGTATACCATATTGGTGTTTTTCTTTCTGGCTTGCTTCACTCTGTATAATAAGTTCCAATGTCATCCACCTCATTAGAGCTGATTCAAATATATTCCTTTTAATGGCTGAGTAATACTGCATTGTGTATATTTACCACAGCTTTCTTAGCCATTCATCTGCTGATGGACATCTAGGTTGCTTCCATGTCCTGGCTATTATAAACAGTGCTGCAATGAACATTGGGGTACACGTGCATCTTTCAATTCTGGTTTCCTCAGTGTGCATGTCCAGCAGTGGGATTGCTGGGTCATAAGGTAGTTCTATTTCCAGTTTTTAAGGAATCTCCACACTGTTCTCCATAGTGGCTGTACTAGTTTGCATTCCCACCAACAGTGTAAGATGGTTCCCTTTTCTCCACACCCTCTCCAGCATTTATTGCTTGTAGACTTTTGGATCGCAGCCATTCTGACTGGCATGAAATGGTACCTCATTGTGGTCTTGATTTGCATTTCTCTGATAATGAGTGATGTTGAGCATCTTTTCATGTGTCTGTTAGCCATCTGTATGTCTTCTTTGGAGAAATGTCTATTTAGTTCTTTGGCCCATTTTTTGATTGGGTCGTTTATTTTTCTGGAATTGAGCTGC
>SJYX01024667.1:31117-52310 GCA_006410675.1 Oreotragus oreotragus
AGACTTTCAGTATTTCCTGAGTGATTTTCCCCACTCTAAAGCTACACTAAAAACTTGCCGTGAGGAAGGATTAGGCAGTAAAAGCAATTGTTTGCTCCAAAGAGGCTTCTTAGTAAATTCAAAGAGGAAACTTGTTACTGAATGGATTCATTAATATGTGTCTTATGATGGCTTTTGTTATATCAACTTTAAAATCACTATTCATTTAGAGCATCCAAAAATATTGCTCCTTTTTGTAGAGACCCAAATCATAGCTATACCCAACCTTTGTGACATTAATGACACAGTCCAGTGCATCACCTTTCTCTGGAAATAAGTTTTGTTGGAAGATTGCTGTACCGATTGGTGATATTTTCATCTATGGCTTCTTTTTTCACAATGCCAGAGTTGAGTAGTTGTGACAGAGACATGGCATTCCTAGTCCAAAATATTTACTATCCACTCTTTTATAGAAAGTATTTGCTGATTCCTTATTTAGAGGATCTTAGGAATGGAACCTTCAATTGTTTTCAGTGATAATTGTTTCAGGATATTTTTCTTTTTTAATTCCAAGAATAGAAGAAAGCAATCATTGCCTTTCTGTTCAGCAAACATATTTTGAAAAAGAAGACAGCATATTCCAGTCTGAACAGGAAGACAGCATATTTCGATCCTAGAAATTCAGTTCAGTTCAGTCACTCAGTCATATCTGACTCTTTGTGACCCCATGGAGTGCAGCACACCAGGCTTTTCTGTCCATCACCAACTTCTGGGGCCTACTCGAACCCATGCCCATCGAGTTGGTGATGCCATCCAACCATCTCATCCTCTGGCATCCCTTTTCCCTCCTGCCTTCAATCTTTCCCAGCATCAGGGTCTTTTTCAATGAGTCAGTTCTTCACATCAGGTGGCCAAAGTATGGAGTTTCAGCTTCAGCATCAGTCCTTCTAATGGAGATTCAAGACTTATTTCCTCTAGGATGGACTGGCTGAACCTCATTCCAGTCCAAGGGACTCTCAAGAGTCTTCTCCAATAGCGCAGTTCAAAAGCATCAATTTTTCAGTGCTCAGCTTTCTTTATAGTCCTCTCACATGCATACATGACTCCTGGAAAAATCATAGCTTTGAAGATGGCCCTTTGTTGGCAAAGTAATATCTCTGCTATTTAATATGCTGTCTAGTTTGGTCATAGCTTTTCTTCCAAAGAGCAAGTGTCTTTTAATTTCATGGCTGCAGTCACCATCAGCTATGATTTTGAGCCAAAAAAAAAAAAGTCTCTCATTGTTTCCCCTGTTTCCCCATCCATTTGCCATGAAGTGATGGGACCAGATGCCATGACCTTAGTTTTCTGAATGTTGAGTTTTAAGCCAACTTTTTCACTCTCTTCTTTCACTTTCGTCAAGAGGCTCTTCAGTTCCTCTTTGCTTACTAACATAAGGGTGGTATTGTCTGTGTATTTGAGATTATTTATATTTCTCCTGACAATCTTGAATCCAGCTTGTGCTCTCTCCAGCCCGGTATTTCACATGATGTACTCTGCATATAAATTAAATAAGCAAGGTGACAATATACAGCCTTGAGTTGGCTCTGTACCAGTTTTGATTATGTACCTGACATTATACCAAGATATTTACATAAATTAATTCTCATGTTATTGCTTAGAGATTGATATTGTTAGGTAAAATTATTGTTTTGATGACCCCAAGTAATGATATCCTTTTGTGTTGTAATTTTTTAGTTTCTATCTAGTTTGATTCTGAGCTAATCCTGTGAATTACTTTAGTAGAATTAACACTTTGCTAATTATATCCTCATGCTCTTAAAGCCCTCCCATTGGCATGAGGACTAATCCAGGCTGAGAGACCATGTACAGCAGAATTGAATAACCCAATAAAAACTCCCCTAGACCAGTCAATCCTCAGCAAACCTACCCGCTAAAAATACATCCTGAATAAATCAAGCTGAGATCAGTCATGCCCGGAGCATCAGACCAGCTCAGACAACCCACAGGGTCTCAAAAACAATAAAACTATTATTGTTTTATGACGCTAAGTTTCTGGGTGATTTGTTACGCAGCTAGAACTGGTGTAGTATTGTTTTATATTCCACTTTTCAGACAAGTAAATTGAAGAATTAGATCAACTAATATAATGAATAATGCATAGATAGATGTGTATAAGAGACAGAGCCAAGAGAAGCAGAATCTGAATCTTTACAATGTGCTCCAAAATCACTGTAGATGGTGATTGCAGCCATGAAATTAAAAGATGCTTACTCCTTGGAAGGAAAGTTACGACCAACCTAGATAGCATATTCAAAAGCAAAGACATTACTTTTACAAAAATGGTCCATCTAGTCAAGGCTATGGTTTTTCCTGTGGTCATGTATGGATGTGAGAGTTGGACTGTGAAGAAAGCTGAGTGCTGAAGAATTGATGCTTTTGAACTGTGGTGTTGGAGAAGACTCTTGAGAGTCCCTTGGACTGCAAGGAGATCCAACCAGTCCATTCTAAAGGAGATCAGTCCTGGGTGTTTTTTGGAAGGAATAATGCTAAAGCTGAAACTCCAGTACTTTGGCCACCTTATGTGAAGAGTTGACTCACTGGGAAAGACTCTGATGCTGGGAGGGATTGGGGGCAGGAGGAGAAGGGAATGACAGAGGATGAGATGGCTGGATAGCATCACCGCCTCTATGGACGTGAGTTTGAATGAACTCCGGGAGTTGGTGATGGACAGGGAGGCCTGGCGTGCTGCAATTCATGGGGTCACAAAGAGTCGGACACAACTGAGTGACTGAACTGAACTGAACTGAAAAATCTACTATGTTCACTGCCCACTTTATTGTTACTGTTTTTGAAATTCTTGGTTTTGTTTAAAAAATCATTTTAATTAGTATTATACCAGATGCCTAAAAAATTGTATGTGATTGACAGAATGCTGATCATCATCTGTTGGAATTTCTAAAATAAAACTAAAGTATTGGCTTATGATAAAACTATTCCAAGATTACTGAGAAAATGTCTTCTCCAACACAGAAGACTCTTTAGCTGCTAAATTTTACATAGTGACTTATTTTCAAGAGAGCTTGCCTTATACAAAAATAAATAAATAAATAAAACATTTAAATGGATTTTGATTTAACAGCTTTAAGTCATTGTGTTATAAGCAGATAGTTCTAAATTTCAATTGTAGGGAGGACTGTCCTTACCATGAAGTGATAATAAATTTATCCACATTTGGCAAAGTGCTCATCAATAATATTAATATACAGGAAATAATTCATTAATTAAGTACAAGATATTAGATGAATGCCCTAGGGACTATTATCCATTCATTTTTCTTGTTTTATTTTTCAGGTCCTATTGTGTCATTTTAGATAGTCAGAAGATATATCTAGGCTTTCTTGACTGAACTCACAGTCCTGTTCTTAAACTTTTTTTGGCATTTAATAAGAAAGAATTTACAATGGACAAGTTTTCATCTTCTGAAAAAAAAAAAATGTCAGATTTTTCTTGGTATATGGTCTAAGAAAACATGTCTCTTCTGTAGATCATGGCCTTTCTTTTTATCTTACAGTTAGAAACATGTAAAATCCTGAGGTTTCATTTTTACTTTGACTCCCACCATATTCAAAACAAAATTGAGTGTTCAAATATAGTAACAACTGCATTCAAATTCCTGAAAGAATCATCTCTCTCCCTTTCTCTTTACCTCCCTTATTTAATTGTATAACTCAATGGCCTGAATGCCATGGTATAATAAGAGTCTTTTAAAAGCAGTAGAAAAATAAATAATAATTATGTAATGTGGTAGAAGTGTTAGCTAATGCTGTATATCATATTTTAACATATAAATGTGTCAAATCAGCATGCTACATATCTTAAACACAATATTCTATGTCAGTTATATCTCAATAAGAAAATGAAAATCAACCAATTTGTAAGTCACTTAAAACCATTTGTGTAGTAGACATGGTGAAAATTGAAAATAAGCAAATAAATAGTAATAAGAAATCTAAGACTGCAGGGCACAAATACCAAGAAAGCAAAGAATACGTGTGACCTGTGATAAATATAATTAGGAAAACAGTTGCTGAGCAAGGTATATTTAGACACTGAATGCAAATATAAGTGAAATAAAAAGACTTAACTTTTCTGAAATGGTAGCAATTACTATGGAAACGCGGAGAAGGAAATGGCACCCTACTCCAGTACTCTTGCCTGGAAAATCCCATGAACAGAAGAGCCTGGTAGGCTACAGTCCATGGGGTCGATAAGAGTCAGACACGACTGAACGATTTCACTCACTTCACTCACATCATATGTTATCACTGGAGAAGAAAATGGCAGCCCACTCCAGTATTCTTGCCTGGAGAATCCCAGGGACAGAGGAGCCAGGCGGGCTGTGGTCCATGGGTCACAGAGAGCTGGACATGACTGAAGTGACTGAGCACAAGTACCATGGAAATGTATAGAAATTGTTGTAATGAGATGATCGATTTTTATTTTCTCCAAACACATTTGTAGACTTTCAGTATTTCCTGAGTGATTTTCCCCACTCTAAAGCTACACTAAAAACTTGCCGTGAGGAAGGATTAGGCAGTAAAAGCAATTGTTTGCTCCAAAGAGGCTTCTTAGTAAATTCAAAGAGGAAACTTGTTACTGAATGGATTCATTAATATGTGTCTTATGATGGCTTTTGTTATATCAACTTTAAAATCACTATTCATTTAGAGCATCCAAAAATATTGCTCCTTTTTGTAGAGACCCAAATCATAGCTATACCCAACCTTTGTGACATTAATGACACAGTCCAGTGCATCACCTTTCTCTGGAAATAAGTTTTGTTGGAAGATTGCTGTACCGATTGGTGATATTTTCATCTATGGCTTCTTTTTTCACAATGCCAGAGTTGAGTAGTTGTGACAGAGACATGGCATTCCTAGTCCAAAATATTTACTATCCACTCTTTTATAGAAAGTATTTGCTGATTCCTTATTTAGAGGATCTTAGGAATGGAACCTTCAATTGTTTTCAGTGATAATTGTTTCAGGATATTTTTCTTTTTTAATTCCAAGAATAGAAGAAAGCAATCATTGCCTTTCTGTTCAGCAAACATATTTTGAAAAAGAAGACAGCATATTCCAGTCTGAACAGGAAGACAGCATATTTCGATCCTAGAAATTCAGTTCAGTTCAGTCACTCAGTCATATCTGACTCTTTGTGACCCCATGGAGTGCAGCACACCAGGCTTTTCTGTCCATCACCAACTTCTGGGGCCTACTCGAACCCATGCCCATCGAGTTGGTGATGCCATCCAACCATCTCATCCTCTGGCATCCCTTTTCCCTCCTGCCTTCAATCTTTCCCAGCATCAGGGTCTTTTTCAATGAGTCAGTTCTTCACATCAGGTGGCCAAAGTATGGAGTTTCAGCTTCAGCATCAGTCCTTCTAATGGAGATTCAAGACTTATTTCCTCTAGGATGGACTGGCTGAACCTCATTCCAGTCCAAGGGACTCTCAAGAGTCTTCTCCNCCTTCAATCTTTCCCAGCATCAGGGTCTTTTTCAATGAGTCAGTTCTTCACATCAGGTGGCCAAAGTATGGAGTTTCAGCTTCAGCATCAGTCCTTCTAATGGAGATTCAAGACTTATTTCCTCTAGGATGGACTGGCTGAACCTCATTCCAGTCCAAGGGACTCTCAAGAGTCTTCTCCAATAGCGCAGTTCAAAAGCATCAATTTTTCAGTGCTCAGCTTTCTTTATAGTCCTCTCACATGCATACATGACTCCTGGAAAAATCATAGCTTTGAAGATGGCCCTTTGTTGGCAAAGTAATATCTCTGCTATTTAATATGCTGTCTAGTTTGGTCATAGCTTTTCTTCCAAAGAGCAAGTGTCTTTTAATTTCATGGCTGCAGTCACCATCAGCTATGATTTTGAGCCAAAAAAAAAAAAGTCTCTCATTGTTTCCCCTGTTTCCCCATCCATTTGCCATGAAGTGATGGGACCAGATGCCATGACCTTAGTTTTCTGAATGTTGAGTTTTAAGCCAACTTTTTCACTCTCTTCTTTCACTTTCGTCAAGAGGCTCTTCAGTTCCTCTTTGCTTACTAACATAAGGGTGGTATTGTCTGTGTATTTGAGATTATTTATATTTCTCCTGACAATCTTGAATCCAGCTTGTGCTCTCTCCAGCCCGGTATTTCACATGATGTACTCTGCATATAAATTAAATAAGCAAGGTGACAATATACAGCCTTGAGTTGGCTCTGTACCAGTTTTGATTATGTACCTGACATTATACCAAGATATTTACATAAATTAATTCTCATGTTATTGCTTAGAGATTGATATTGTTAGGTAAAATTATTGTTTTGATGACCCCAAGTAATGATATCCTTTTGTGTTGTAATTTTTTAGTTTCTATCTAGTTTGATTCTGAGCTAATCCTGTGAATTACTTTAGTAGAATTAACACTTTGCTAATTATATCCTCATGCTCTTAAAGCCCTCCCATTGGCATGAGGACTAATCCAGGCTGAGAGACCATGTACAGCAGAATTGAATAACCCAATAAAAACTCCCCTAGACCAGTCAATCCTCAGCAAACCTACCCGCTAAAAATACATCCTGAATAAATCAAGCTGAGATCAGTCATGCCCGGAGCATCAGACCAGCTCAGACAACCCACAGGGTCTCAAAAACAATAAAACTATTATTGTTTTATGACGCTAAGTTTCTGGGTGATTTGTTACGCAGCTAGAACTGGTGTAGTATTGTTTTATATTCCACTTTTCAGACAAGTAAATTGAAGAATTAGATCAACTAATATAATGAATAATGCATAGATGGTTAGTGGAGAATGCAGGATTAGTAACCAGTAATCAAATTCCAGAGCCCTTAAGAAACATTAGGATCAGGGTGACCTTACAAAGAATAGCAAGGAGCGATAAGAAAGCCTTCCTGAGAGATCAGTGCAAAGAAATAGAGGAAAATAACAGAATGGAAAAGACTAGAGATCTCTTCAAGAAAATCAGAGATACCAAGGGAACATTTCATGCAAAGATGGACTCAATAAAGGACAGAAAAGGTAGGGACCTAACAGAAGCAGAAGATATTAAAAAGAGGTGGCAGGAATACACAGAAGAACTATACAAAAAAGATCTTCACTACCCAGAAGGTCACGATGGTGTGATAACTCATCTAGAGCCAGATCCTGGACTGTGAGGTCAAGTGGACCTTAGAAAGCATCACTATGAACAAAGCTAGTGGAGGTGATGGATCCAGTTGAACTATTTCAAATCCTAAAAGATGTTGCTTTGAAAATGATGCACGTAATATACCAGCAAATTTGGAAAACTCAGAAATGGCCACAGGACTGGAATAGGTCAGTTTTCATTCCAATCCCAAAGATAGGCAATGCCAAAGAATGCTCAAACTACCACACAATTGCACTCATCTCACATGCTAGTAAAGTAATGCNAAGAGACAGGTATTAAAATAACTAATGCATGTAAAGTGCTTAGAATAAATGCTTAGTACTTAATCATTTGAATCTTTTCTTTTGTAAATTGTTCCTATTCTTTTATGATTTCTCTAGACATGTTTATTTTTTAAAATAATGCTGTAAGCATTAAACATTTATAAAAGATATAAACTAGTTATAAAAATAATAATACTTAGAGTTAGACTTTATTGAACTCTTGCCATTTCCCAGGCATTCTGCAAAGTACTTTATCTAGGTAATCTTATTTAAAACTCAAAACCACCTTATGAGTAGATATGTTATTATGTCACTTTAACAGATAAGAAAATGGAGATTTATCAAGTTTAATTAGTTTCCCCAAGGCCTCAAAACTGGAAAATAAAGATGTCTTACACCAGTGAATTTATCAACTTCTGTCTCTAAAGTTCATAGTATTAATATTGTGGTTAGTGCCCTTTGTCAAAACATTTGTGTGTGTGTGTGTGGAGGCACCGCATAGCATGTGGTTCAGTTCCCTGAATAGGGATCAAACCCACGTCCCCTGCAGTACACTTAACCACTGAGCCAACAGAGAGGTCCCTATCAAACTTCTTAAATATTTCACAGTCTATAATTTGCCTTTCAGTTCAGTTCAGTTCATTCGCTCAGTCGTGTCCGACTCTTTGCAACCCCATGAATCGCAGCATGCCAGGCCTCACTATCCTTTTAGCTTTCCTTATTTATTTATTTATTTAGCTTTCCTTAATTATGACACACAAATGTTTCATTTTATGTAGTAAGGTCTAACAATGTTTTGTCATTTCTTTCACTGTTTTTATGATTATAAAGTCATTTTCCACCCCAAGATAAGATATTCTGCAATATTTTCTAGTTGCTTTAGAGTGTTTTTAAACCACATTTAATTCATTGATCAATTGGTATTTATATTTTTAATATGAGGTTAGGGATAACTTGATTTTCGCCTCTAAATAATTAACCAATTGTCCCAGTACAATTTATCACATAATTCTTTCTTTTACTAATATGTGAATTCACTATAATCACACAAACTGAAGGTAAATTTTTCTTTATAAATTTGAATTACAGGAACATGAAAACATATTCTACTATGAAAACATTAGCAAAGCATCATTTGAGCAAAAAGTTCAATACCTACACTTTAAAATCTCAGAAGAATATGGTAATTGCAAAAAGAGAAGTAGGAAAAAATGACAGACCATCTATGTCCCCATGCTGCAGGGTGCCTATAGCACAGTGCTGTGTATTCTAGTAAATGATGACCCTGGCCTGTGCAACTCTGGTTTGTGAAGCCTTGTAAACAGCAACTGGTTAGTTTGGGCTCCCCTAGAAGACACCACCCTCTCTCCTCAAAATTTAAATGGAGGTGGTTTATTTGAGAAGTAACCTGAAGAATCACTGGTAGGCAAATGGGGAATTAAAAGAAAAATGGAAAATGACCAAGGAAGAGTGCCTTATAAAACTCTATTGCTATGGGCAAAGTTTCAGCCTAAGTCACGGTAGACCTCACTCCTTGGAAATGTTTACCCTAAGGATGAGGGAACTGGACATTTTATGCAGCAAGTCTCACCAGTCTGGGGTTAAAATCTACTGGCAATGGTGTCACTTCAATAAGTCCAGATGCCTCTGGAGGCAGACCTGGCTTCAGCAGCCAGATGACTGCAGAGAGAATGTAGGGTGCACGGCAATAGTGAGCTCGGGGAATTGGGATAGGGACTGCAGGCTTCTTTCTGCTCCACTGCTAAATAAAAATGCCATTAGTCAGCATTCATCTTAAATGAGTTACTGAATTATGAGAAACCTTTAGGAATGAGTCCCTTGTGATTGCAGTGATAGAAATATGACTACTTTTCTGTATGATCTATCCATCTACTTTACCCATTCTATCTATTCTAGGGTGATTACTTTTTCTATCACTCTGTCAATCCACTCTTGTACTACTTTGATATTTTAACCACAACTGTTAGGTATTTTAGGACAAATCCTTCCTTTTTATATTTTTCTTCAGAATGTTGTTAGTTAATTTCATTCTTCCAAATGAAAATCAGATTTTTTGCCTCAAGTCCCACACCCATCAAAGACAGAAATCCTGTTAGGGATTATATATTAGGATTTTTTTTTTTTAATGAATTTAGTAAGAATTAACCTCTTAAGGGACAAAATCAGTCTTCCTGTGCAAATCTGCAAATTCAACTCTTTTTTTTTTTGCCTCTCAACATATTGTTGTAGCTTTATTCACAGGACACACAAATGTTTTAGAGGATTATTTCTGGATCAGCTATATGGCTTTCTTTTTTGCTATTCAGTAAAGAATATCCCATACCCTCTCTTTATTATATCTTTTAGTTAGGTATAAAGCTGCATATAGGAAAGTTATTGATTTTTTTTTTCCATTTTATTTTACTTTACAGTACTCTATTGGTTTTGGCATACATTGACATGAATCTGCCACGGGTGTACACGAACTTCCAAACATGAACCCCCCTCCCACCTCCCACCACACATCATCCTCTTATTTTACCCAATCTATCTTTTTAATTCTAAGCATTTTTTTTATTATTTTCTTCACTAGGTTATAACTAAATCACATGTAAAAATTATCATCTTCCACCTACAAAAAATTCTATCATTGTTTATTTCTTTGAATCAAAGCAGTGTCTCTAAGGAGTAATATCCTTCTGGGAGAGTAAGAACTTATTTGGGTCTTATTAAAATCATTATCAGTTTATTAGTGTTAATTTACTAGTCAGATCCTTTATAGGAGGATATTTAATTGAGATAATGTATTAAAGGAGAAAGAAGAAAATATACCAGTATTAAAAAAAAAAAAAAAAGGCTGGGGTTGTTTTAGGCCCGTGGAGGTAGATATGAACAAACCTAATTAATGTTGGCTAGGGAAATACCAAACAAATCTGTTCTGTCTTCTACAATGATAATTAGGCAAGGCTCTGATCTCCAGGGGCCTCCCCACTTATCAACCTGGCCCTTGTCCAGGTCTCCATCTAGCTACTGCTTTCACTCCATTTGATGACAAGAAAGAACAGAGCAAGAATTGCTTTCACAAGGAGCTTGGCTCAATACCCACACATTCTCTGAACTGCCTTGGGCTCCATGCTTGGGATATGAAGAGTATAAAATTCTGGATTTGATTATTACACAGCAGGATTATAAAGCATTTTGCTAGGCTTCTGGAAGTATGCTAGGCATAAAAAATAAAGAGACTAAAAAACAGCTTCATTATTTTTACTCAAGAATACTAAGTATTGAGCTTTTTTTTTTCAAAAAGTACAAAAATTTAACTTACAAAGAGACACCTTTAGGTAGAATTTTAGCAGCATTTTAACTAACTGTAAATGACTAGAAGGAAGAAAGTCTCTATTTGCAAATTCAAAACTTTTCTTACTAAGCACTATTTGATTGAAAATAAGGATGGAAGGAAAGTAGGGAGGGAAGGAAGAAAAAAATGGAAGAAATTCTTATATAACCAGTAATTCAAGTGATTTTTTTCAAAGAAAAAATTAGATATAATTCTCATTTTTGCATTTTATTTTCCTTTAATCAATATGCCTTTCTGTAAGACATCTTCCTGAATATCTTTGAGGAAAAATTACTCTGGGGATTCTCCAGATGGAAGTACCATTCTGAAAGATAAAAAAAGTCTGAGAAAATTATCACCTTTAGAAAATGTAAAGCCTTTGTGTGTGAAATGACTGACATGGAAAACTTGTTTTTAGACCCAGTAAACTGAGATTTTCCAAAATTATTCAGGATTAGCTTTAATTATTGTCTTTTTGGTAAATGAAATAAGATTAATAGCCTAATGTTTTGGAAATCACTAAACAGAAAATAGAAAGTCCTAAAATGTAAAGGTAGAAGCATATATTTCTTAACTGGAACCAAGTTAACACTGTCTGTATGTTTTTATTCAGCAAAGTCAAGCCCTTAAAATCTCATATATTAAAGAATAGTTTATTAGAAACAGCATATGAAATGCTGTCTTAAACATATAATTACAAATATTTAAATATAAAACTCAGTGAATAAATATCATTAAATCATAATTTTGCTTCAGCAATACGTGAACCGTGAACTTCCTGATGTTTAAGCTGGTTTTAGAAAAGGCAGAGGAACCAGAGATCAAATTGCCAACATCCACTGGATCATAGAAAAAGCAAGAGAGTTCCAGAAAAACATCTATTTCTGCTTTATTGACTATGCCAAAGCCTTTGACTGTGTGGATCACAAGAAACTGTGGAAAATTCTGAGAGAGATGGGAATACCAGACCACCTAACCTGCCTCTTGAGAAATCTGTATGCAGGTCAGGAAGCAACAGTTAGAACTGGACATGGAACAACAGACTGGTTCCAAAAGGAAAAGGAGTACGTCAAGGCTGTATATTGTCACCCTGTTTATTTAACTTCTATGCAGAGTACATCATGAGAAACGCTGGAATGGAAGAACACAAGCTGGAATCAAGATTGCCAGGAGAAATATCAATAACGTCAGATATGCAGATGACACCACCCTTATGGCAGAAAGTGAAGAGGAACTGAAAAGCCTCTTGATGAAAGTGAAAGTGGAGAGTGAAAAAGTTGGCTTAAAGCTCAACATTCAGAAAACGAAGATCATGGCATCCAGTGCCATCACTTCATGGGAAGTAGACGGGGAAACAGTGGAAACAGTGTCAGACTTTATTTTTGGGGGCTCCAAAATCACTGCAGATGGTGACTGCAGCCATGAAATTAAAACACGTTTACTCCTTGGAAGAAAAGTTATGACCAACCTAGATAGCATATTAAAAAGCAGAGATATTACTTTGCCAACAAAAGTCCTTCGAGTCAAGGCTATGGTTTTTCCAGTGGTCATGTATGTATGTGAGAGTTGAATTATAAAGAAAACTGAGCCCTAAAGAATTGATGCTTTGGACTATGGTGATGGAGAAGACTCTTGAGAGTTCCTTGGACTGCAAGGAGATCCAGCCAGTCCATCCTAAAAGCTATCAGTCCTGGCTGTTCATTGGAAGGACTGCTNGTTGAATTATAAAGAAAACTGAGCCCTAAAGAATTGATGCTTTGGACTATGGTGATGGAGAAGACTCTTGAGAGTTCCTTGGACTGCAAGGAGATCCAGCCAGTCCATCCTAAAAGAGATCAGTCCTGGCTGTTCATTGGAAGGACTGCTGTTGAAGCTGAAACTCCAATACTTTGGCCACCTGATGCTTGGAAAGATTGAAGGCAGGTGGAGAAGCAGACAACGGAGGAGATGGTTGCATGGCATCACAGAATCGATGGACATGAGTTTGGGGAGACTCTGGGAGTTGGTGATGGACAAGGTGGCCTGGCGTCCTGCGGTTCATGGGGTCACAAAGAGTCAGATACGACTTAGTGACTGAACTGAACTGAACTGAAGATCAGGGTAAGTGGGACTGTATCTGAAATGCCCAAGTGTGAGGACTCCTTCTTATTTTTTACTGCTGTAATGTGGTTGTAAGAGGTTAGACAGAATCCTATTACCACCTCATCTGTAAGAGTCAGTAGTGCAGAGACTAGACAAGCAACAGTGTTATCTGACTGAGAGATTGACTGATAAAGCAATATGCTCCATTGCTGAAGTAGTAATAAAACTCCCGAAATGGTCTATAAAGCTCAGCAGCCAAAGGCAAAAAGTAGAGGAGCCTCATGGAGATGCAGAGACATCTGAGAGAGGTGCTGGAGCTAATAAATCAGAAGTAGAAACTTGGTGCTGAGAAACTTGTTTCAGTGGTTTACTTAACAGAAATTGGTCAACAAATTTCACAATTATTTTAGGTAAAAGCACATACCTTAATACAGTCAATATGACATAATAGATAGGAGACAGGGTACAGTAAGATTTCCTTATTGTTTCCTTTATGATAGCCAGGGCATGTTTTCATTGCCTTTGTGAAAGGTTTTAATTATATCTTTGTTTTCCATATATTAGAAATTTGGGGGGCAGTGAGTACAATGGTGGAGAATGAGAAGAGTGGTTCAGACTGCAGAAATGTGGGCAGAGGGGAGAAAACAGCAGATGAAGCTAAAGAAACATCCATGGCCTACCTCCTAAGTAGACTCAAACATTGCACCTTGTACAGTGTTGTAACTTCCTCGTGGATTTAACAGGAAATTAGAACCTAGATTTTGTTTAAAACATGAAACAATATATGATGAAAAGAAGTATTTTATTTTTAGTAGTGAAAAACAAAAAAGTAAAGGCACTTAAAACATCTACCGACTAAAACTTGAATAAATAAGAAGTGTGGTATTTATCCAATGGAATAAAATTCAGCAGTGAAAATAAAATAAAGTATTTAAGAAAACAACAAACTATTTTAAGAAAACAAGATAGCTAACAAATGAATGTATGATTTCATTTATTAAAAAGTTAATAAACACATAAAGATAAATATAGTTGATTAGGTATATAGACATAAGTGATAAAACTATCAAAAAAATGTAATGGGCTATCTCTGGATGTGGAGTTTCTCTTTTGGAGAGGCGCTTGGTGGTCTTCAAAGCAGTGGTAATTAATTTTTGTTAGGAGGAAAACGTGCCCGTGGTCATTTGTAAATACTATGTATACCTTACATATAAGGTACAGAGTGTAGAATCCACATGTAATAACTTAAGGTAGTATCCTCTCAACAAATCTATTAGTATGTTTCTTCCTTTAATAAAGTAAAATTTCCCTTAGTTCACATTGCTTTCATATAAAATGGTGTCATTGACCTTGTGTGAGTGACAGTGGAATTAGGGCACTTCATCAATTTTTAAAAAGTACCTGTAAAAAGCATTTTTGACCCACAAACACTAAACTGAAGGTACATTAGGATATAAGTCCATTTTGATTCTTGCATGTCAAGGACATCGTAATAATTTAGTTTTCTTTGAGACATCTTGAAAATGAAAGTGATAGCATATTGAATTAAAAAGAGCAAAGGACATGAGACAGGACATTAGCAGATTCAGTATGCATTTAAAAATGGAAATGCTTCCAGTAAAACAGCTATATTCTTACATCCTAATAAACTTATGACAAGTCTCCTTTGTTACCTTCAAAAAATGTAAAACTCAATTTTCTGGGCACTGAAGATCCTTTTCTGAGAGCCACTAGGAGGTGACAGAAATAGCTGCATAAATAATGAAGTTTCTACTTGCTCCCAAGTTGCTAATAACACTGCATATAGGTTAAATATTCATAATTCGGTGACAGATTTTTCTCCTGTTTCCCGCCCCCACCCCGTGTCTTTAATGGATCTTTACTGTTTCTCTCTCAAAAGCATGTGTGTGTTAATTGCTCAGTTGTGTTAGACTCTTTGTGACCCCATGGAGTGTAGCCCACCAGGCTCCTCTGTCCATGGGATTCTCCAGGAAAGACTACTGGAGGGGTTGTTAGTTCCTTATCCGGGGTATCTTTCTGACCCAGGAATCAAACGCTGGTCTCCCAAATTGCAGGTGGATTCTTTATCATATGAGCCACCAGGGAAGTCCTCTCAGACGCATAAAAAAAGCTAGCATATACATACTCCCACACTGACTCATACCTTAGAATCCTTACCCTCAATGCAATTGCTATGGAACTTGTGAGTGCGCCCCCTGCTGGTTCAGTAAAGAATCCACCTGCAATGTGGGAGACCTGGGTTTGATCCCAGAGTTGGGAAGATCCCCTGAAGGAGGACATGGCAACCCATTCCTGTATTCTTGCCTGGAGAATCCCCATGGACCGAGGAGCCTGGCGGGCTGCAGTTCATGGGGTTGCAAAGAGTCAGACACGACTGAGTGACTAAGCACACAACCTCAGTGCAATTTTTATGGAATCTGTAACTCTCTCTGGATAAGTCCAATGTCTTGCAAGAGCAGGGGAGAGTGAAACTGAAAGTCGCCCAGTCGTGTCCGACTCGTTACGACCCCATGGACTATACAGTCGATGGAATTCTCCAGGCCAGAATACTGGAGTGGTTAGCCTTTGCCTTCTCCAGGGGATCTTCCCAACCCAGGGATTGAACCCAGGTCTCCTGCATTTTTCAGGTGGATTCTTTACTAGCTGAAGCACAAGGGAAGCCAAAGAATACTGCAGTGGGTAGCCTATCCCTTCTCCAGGGGATCTTCCCAACCCAGGAATCGAACCGGGGACTCCCGCTCATGAATAAGCTCATGAGCTTTTCAGTTCAATTCAGGTCAGTTGCTCAGTCGTGCCTGACTCTTTGCGACCCCATGAACCACAGCATGCCAGGCATCCCTGTCCATCACCAACTCCCGGTGTCCACCCAAACCCATGTCCATTGAGTCGTGATGCCATCCAACAATCTCATCCTCTGTCGTCCCCTTCTCCTTCTGCCCTCAATCTTTCTCAGCATCAGGGTCTTTTCAAATGAGTCAGCTCTTCTAATCAGGTGGCCAAAGTATTGGAGTTTCAGCTTCAACATCAGTCCTTCCAATGAACACCCAGGACTGATCTCCTTTAGGATGGACTGGTTGGATCTCCTTGCAGTCCAAGGAACTCTCAAGAGTCTTCTCCAACACCACAGTCCAAAGCATCAATTCTTCGGCACACAACTTTCTTTATAGTCCAACTCTCACATCCATACAGGACCGCTGGAAAAAACATAGCCTTGACTAGATGGACCTTTGCTGGCAAAGTAATGTCTCTGCTTTTAATATGCTGTCTAGGTTGGTCATAACTTTCCTTCCAAGGAGTAAGCATCTTCTAATTTCATGGCTGAAGTCACCATCTGAAGTGATTTTGCAGCCCCCAAAAATAAAGTCACCCACTGCTTCCACTGTTTCTCCATCTATTTCCCATGAAGTGATGGGACCAGATGCCATGATCTTAGTTTTCTGAATGTTGAGCTTTAAGCCAACTTTTTCACTCTCCTCCTTCACTTTCATCAAGAGGCTCTTTAGTTCCTCTTCACTTTCTTCCATAAGGGTGGTGTCATCTGCATATCTGAGGTTATTGATATTTCTCCCAGCAATCTTGATTCCAGCTTGTGCTTCTTCCAGCCCAGTGTTTCTCATGATGTACTCTGCATATAAGGTGAATAAGCAGGATGACAGTATACAACCTTAACATACTCCTTTTTCCTATTGGAACGAGTCTGTTGTTCCATGTCCAGTTCTAACTGTTGCTTCCTGACCTGCATACAGATTTCTCAAGAGACAGGTCAGGCGGTCTGGTATTCCCATCTCTTTCAGAATTTTCCACAGTTTATTGTGATCCACACAGTCAAAGGCTTTGGCATGGTCAATAAAGCAGACATAGATGTTTTTCTGGAACTCTCTTGATTTTTCGATGATCCAGCGGATGTTGGCAATTTGATTTCTGATTCTCTGCCTTTTCTAAAACCTGCTTGAACATCTGGAAGTTCACAGTTCATGTATTGCTGAAGCCTGGCTTGGAGAATTATGAGCATTACTAGCCTGCGAAGTGAGTGCAATTGTGCGGTAGTTTGAGCATTCTTTGGTATAACCTTTCTTCGGGATTGGAATGAAAATTGACCTTTTCCAGTCCTGTGGCCAATGCTGAGTTTTCCAAATTTGCTGGCATATTGAGTGCAGCACTTTCACAGCATCATCTTTCAGGATTTGAAATAGCTCAACTGGGATTCCATCACCTCCACTAGATTTGTTTATAGTGATGCTTCCCAAGGTCTACTTTACTTCACATTCGAGGATGTCTAGCTCTAGGTGAGTCATCACATCATCATGATATTCTGGGTCGTGAAGATCTTTTTTGTATAGTTCTTCTGTGTATTCTTACCACCTCTTCTTAAAATCTGCTTCTGTTAGGTCCATACCATTTCTGTCCCTTATTGAGCCCATCTTTGCATGAAATGTTCCCTTGGTATCTCTGATTTTCTTGAAGAGATATATCTTTCCCATTCTATTGTTTTCCTCTATTTCTTTGCACTGATCACTGAGGAAGGCTTTCTTATCTCTCCTTGCTATTCTTTGGAATTCTGGATTCAGATGGGAATATCTTTCCTTTTCTCCTTTGCTTTTCACTTCTCTTCTTTTCACAGCTATTTGTAAGGCCTCCTCAGACAGCCATTTTGCTTTTTTGCATTTCTTTTTCTTGGGGATGGTCTTGATCCCTGTCTCCTATACAATGTCACGAACCTCCATCCATAGATCATCAGGCACTCTGTCTGTCAGATCTAGTCCCTTAAATCTATTTCTTACTTCCACTCTATCGTCATAAGGGATTTCTGCATTGCAGGCAAATTCTTTACCAACTGAGCTACAGGGGAAGCTCAAAAAATGCTGAAAGTGAAAGTCGCTCAGTCTTGTCTGACTCTGCTACCCCAGGGACTATACATTCCATGGAATTCTCCAAGTCAGAATGCTGGAGTTGGTGGCCTTTCCCTTCTCCAGGGGATCTTCCCAACCCAGGGATCAAAACCAGGTCTCCCACATTGCAGGCAGATTCTTTACCTGCTGAGCTACAAGGGAAGCCCAAGAGCATGGTAGGACACACTAATAAGAAACATTTGGGACTGGATGAGGACCAAAGTGCTGGGGACAGAATTCTGAGAGCCTCAAGCATTCCACACTATCTTAAACTCCTTCCAGCTTCAATTTTAAAATCACAAGGTGGAGGGAAAAATGGTACTGGGAGGGCAGAGGGATAGTTCATAATGCTTCTCTTTTGATGGATTACCTGCTCTCTGGTACAGCAACTGAGAGAGACCACAAGGTTACAAGGAACATAAAGTAAAGGAGAACACTGGCATTTCCTGAATTCTGCACAGGTCCTGCTGCTTTGATACATGACTGCTCCACGCAAGGCCGTCAGTTCTCTGTGCAGCTTCACACGGAGTGGAATATGCGATTTGTGTGATTATAGTTATCATTATTGTATCAAGGTGAACAATATTTTTAGCTCTGTGAACTAGAGGGAGGAGAAGCACCAGAGGGGTTGGATTCAGACTGACAAAGGAGTGGAGAGGGAGAGGTTTGGAAATTCTTTTTATTCTCTCTTTCTCCTGGTTTCCAATTCTTGATAATGAATTGCATATCAGGGCTGTCATCTAATAGCTTCAGATTCAGTGGCTAGCAGGCCAAGAAATCTACTTCTTATAAGAGGCCCCCCTGTGACAGGAAATTTTTTAAATGGTGCAAAATCAGATACATTATGAGGTTGAGAGTGAAAGTTACTCACTCAGTTGCAACCTCATAGACTATATCCTGCCAGGCTCCTCTGACCATGAAATTCTCCAGACAGGAATACTGGAGTGGGTTGCCATTTCCTTCTCCAGGGAATCTTCACAGCCTAAGGATTGCGTTGCATGCAGATTCTTTACCATTTGAACCACCAGGGGAAGCCCTACTATGAGGTGAAATCCCCTGAAAACATCTTTCTCTTTACTCTGAGAAACCTGATGTATATTGGTTAAACTTTCTGATTTTGTGAGATGATTGTGTATGAGTTTCTTGAGCGATATGAGTTTGTTTGGTTCCCCTGCCCCTAGAAGACTATAGTCGGTATCAATCAATAAGCATAGATTTAATTCTAAGGGTATGCATATTCTGAGTAACATCATGGCTACATTTTAGATGCTCTTGGATACTAGCTTGTCTACGCGGCATCCAGGAAGCTGGAGGTACAATGTACTCCTGTAATTTCATGATAAATGTATAAAGGAGGCTCAAGCATAAACCTAAATTTTTCAGTCATTTGCTCTATTATCTTAGATTGTGATTTAAGAAAATGTAGTACAGATTTATTCAATGGTGCGTCTCCTAGAAGTAAAATAAAGCCCCAGCTTCTCTCTTTAGAGCATGGATCTTATTGACAGTGGCTTTAATGAAATATCTTCCCAGTTACAAGGACTAAATTTTAGTTTGGAACATGAGTTTTAGATAGATCAAGAGGATTTTTTCTCTGTGCATTGCTGAGTTTTCCTGATCTATAAGAAGAATGAATTTTATTAGCAAAATGGATATTGAAATTAAATTTTGGAAATTTAAGTCTCTGAATTGGTAAAAGTCAAAGAACACTCTAAATATTGGACTTTGACTGAATCAGTGTAGGTTGACTGTCCTCGGTATGGGAATGGACTTTCATAAGCCACTGATCTGCATGTCAGCAGATCAAGAGGATTTTTTCTCTGTGCATTGCTGAGTTTTCCTGATCTATAAGAAGAATGAATTTTATTAGCAAAATGGATATTGAAATTAAATTTTGGAAATTTAAGTCTCTGAATTGGTAAAAGTCAAAGAACACTCTAAATATTGGACTTTGACTGAATCAGTGTAGGTTGACTGTCCTCGGTATGGGAATGGACTTTCATAAGCCACTGATCTGCATGTCAGCATGCATGTGTTGCTGTTGTTGTTTTTCCCCAGTAACATTTTAAGGAGCCCTACTGAGGACTTCATAGGGAGAATTAGGATATAGATAATGGGGGCTGTCAATAAGAAAAATGTGTGTCATTTGAAAACATCTACTGTGTGAATTTTTGACAATTCAAACGAAACAATATAGGTAATTTGAAAATACATGATTTGAACTTGTTTTGCTGGATAAATAAATGAAGAAGAATTAACTTCAAAGACTGGATTTTTGTATTTGGGTAGATGAATTCAAGACTTCCCTGGTGGCTCAGATGGTAAAGTGTCTGTCTACAATGTGGGAGACCCAGGTTCGATTCCTGGGTCAGGAAGATCCCCTGGAGAAGGAAATGGCAATCCACTCCAGGACTATTGCCTGGAAAATCCCATGGACAGAGGAGCCTGGTGGGCTACAGTCCATGGGGTCAAAGGACAAAATTTAAGTAGAATATTGACATTAGGGTAATGCTAGTGATATGCACTACAAGCTTAGAGGAACAATCCAACAATCGTAACATAGTCAACTATGTAATAGTTGAAAGCTGTGGCCACAGTGCCAGATGAGGTATAAAACAAATTTTAGTTTTTAAATTTTTTGTATGTATTATATATAATGCATCAAATTGTAATTGATTTGCAGATAATAATTAGAAGGAAGGATATATGGCCTTGAGCTTCCTACACCTGGTTCTAGGTGTGGGGATATAAGCAACAAGCGAAAGGAACTTCCTGCTATCACAGAACTCAAACTGTCATGTACAATAGACAATACATTATGTAATATGTCCAGTGATGACAAATACTATGAATGAAACTAATACTATAGGATGAGGGGATGGGAAGTGATGTAGAAGGTGCTATTTTGTGTAGACTGGGTCCAGTCCAGGGCAGCCGCTCAGTCGTGTCCGACTCTTTGCGACCCATGAATCACAGCACATCAGGCCTCCGTGTCCATCACCAACTCCCGGAGTTCACTCAGATTCATGTCCATCGAGTCAGTGATGCCATCCAGTCATCCCATCCTCTGTCGTCCCCTTCTCCTCCTGCCCCCAATCCCTCCCAGCATCAGACTCTTCTCCAATGGGTCAACTCTTCGCATGAGGTGGCCAAAGTACTGGAGTTTCAGCTTTAGCACCATTCCTTCCAAAGAAATTCCAGGGCTGATCTCCTTCAGAATGGACTGGTTGGATCTCCTTGCAGTCAAAGGGACTTTCAAGAGTCTTCTCCAACACCACAGTTCAAAAGCATCAATTCTTCAGCGCTCAGCCTTCTTCACGGTCCAACTCTCACATCCATACATGGCCACTGGAAAAACCATAGCTTTGACTAGACGGACCTTAGTCGGCAACATAATGTCTCTG